>OY992895.1:38209173-38346673 GCA_963921405.1 Cepaea hortensis
GCAGGGTGGGGGAAGGGGGGAATTTATAGGGAGAAAATACGAAAGGGGAGGAATGGCATTCTCAACATATGGTGAAGGAGGGGGGATGGGCCAAAAAGGTTGAGAACTACTGGTTTACGTAAACTGTGTAGGGGTGGGGCGGGGGAATTTATAGGGATGAAATACGAAAGGGGAGGGAGGGGGGGGGGGTTGACGTTCTGAAAATATAGTGAAGGGGTCACGGGCAAAAAAAAAGGTTGAGAACCACTGAGTTAAAGTAACAAACACCAGGGACTGACAGGATATTTAAAAACATAAGGCACTTAAAAGGCACGAGGAACGACTTCATTGCACCGGGTTTTATCCCATATAGCTTGGTCTTTTTCCCCAGGGCGACCTGCCGCCTGCGCTTGCTCTTTTGCCATCCAGTTTGGCGGCTGTCACGAGGAAATTTATAAACATACATCAATGGATTTATACAATAAAAATAACACAGACACTTTCACGCCACATGAAGTGGCATGTGGTATTTTCTGCACGCCACTTCAGGTGAAGTGAATATATAGTAAAAATCACTTTATGTCATTTGTCAATATATCAAGAACAATACATCTTCACATCATTCATATTCACAATGCAATATTTGAATTAAAATAAAAAAAAAATAATAAAAACTTGACCAGACCGCAAGAACAGTAAAAAGGGATGCGACCCAACAAAAGCGCTATGTTGGAGGCCAAAGAAGATTAGTCAACAACACAGAACAGGTGTCGTCAGAGATACAACTGAATGGGATACTTTTCTATTTCTCCATGACGCATGTGTCTCTCACCCTAGCCTTTTCAAACTCTGAATGCTCTATATTTTTATTCAGTATTTTATGTATTAGTAAATATTAATATGCTCATCATCACGTGCCATGCCAGCAGGCTGTTATGTCTCTCCACAGATCTCGGTCTTTTGTGTTCTGGATCAATGCTGCCGATGATATTCCTCCATGACACCGTCTCAGTTCATCCAGTATCATTTCTCTTGATCTGCGTCAGCCTCTCTTCCCTTCTACCTTTCCAAACGCCATGATGTTCTTCAATGCCTCTATTCTCATCACATGACCAACGAAAGCTGTTTGTCTCTTTCTTATTGTTGTATAAGATATATATTTTTATAGTTTCATTAGCCTCTTTCATTCAATCGTCGTTAGTTACTCTGGTTATCGAATGAAACAAACTCTGTGCGCGCGCGCGCGCACGCACGCACGCACACACACACACACACACACACACACACACACACACACGCACACTTACTTGGTAAATGTAAATGAGTGCAAATGCATTTTGATAATTGTAACAACAATCAGGATCTGTTTACACTAGGCAATTTACTGTACTTGTCACAAGGCAGATCACCAGCGGGGAAAGGGTGGGATCTCGGCTTCGTCCTTCAACAATGCTTTCGTCCGGCGCTGACTTCTGAGCCCATGACCCGCAACAGCGAGGACACTATATCCCAGGCTTCCGTCCAGCACAGCACTTCCCTTAGTGGCTGCTATTGCTTGATGGCTGGTGATCAAGTCAAGAGCTGACTCGTTTCGGCTATCTGTCCCCTCCAAGTCCGGTTCTCTAGCCTGCAGGATTGTTCGAGATCTGAATGTGCCGTCCTGGTTCTATAGATCGCCTGTTTGTCTGATGATGCCTGCAGGCTGGTCCGAGACAAGGAGTTTGAGTATGCCGTACCCTAAGTCCCCACTCCAGACAGTCCCAGACCATAAACCAATACTGTGAACGAAAGCCTGGGCTATAGCATACTATAATCATTTCTGCAGGTCAAGACAGTGGACAGGGCATCCCATATCTACTGTATATACCCAGGAGTGAGACAACTGATATCCGTCAGCAGCCAAAGTGACCAAGTCACGGGGGCGGGGACTGGGAGATCATACTCTCATTTAATTTGGAAATTGATGCACTGACAGTGCTTCCGCTAGAAATTATCCCTGTCTGCCAGACATTTCTTCTGTCTGTCAGCCTAGTGCATGTGCCTTCACTAATGATTGTTGGTAATGTGTATCGATTATCAAAGGTAATGTAAGAGACCCATCGCTGGCCTTCTGGATTCCTATGGGTAGAGTACTAATGAAACTAGAACATTATATACACCAATAAGAAGGAGACAAACAGCTTTCTTCGGTAATGTGATGAGAAGAGAGGCATTGGAGAACATCGTGACAACTGGAAAGATCGAGGGGAAGAGAGACAGAGGCAGGCCAAGAGAAATTATGTTGGATCGATTGAGACGGTGACATGGAACATCATCAGCAGAATTGATACATAACACCAAAGACAGAGATCTGTGGAGTGCCATGAACGCCTACGCCAACTGGCAGGACACTTAATGATCATGATGATTGGTAATACATTGTACATTGTTTTAAGTAAAATAGAATCTTGGGTTATGTGTATATAAATCACCATACATCAGGTCAAACTGTGAGAATATAGTTTATGTGTATACAAATCACCACACATATGGTCAAACAGTGAGAATATTGGTGATATGTATACAAATCACCACACGTCAGGTCAAACAGTGAGAACTATATATGTTCATATTCAATACACCCGATGTGGAAATGTTAATTAGAAAAATGATGTGTCTTTTAACTGAACACAGCTGCTAGGAAACATCAAGACAGGTAGACGCGCTACAAGAAGAAAGATACATCATCTCGGAGATGGCATTTTCTTGATTCATTGATACTGCTTTACAGTTCTCCATTTGAAAATACACTTTATTATGTGGGTGGTAGAGGTAGTACTGGACTCTATTTGCGATCTCCATTGCAGCCATTGCACAGATGGGGCTTGATGTACTCTCCTCTTCATCTTCATTGTTAAATGGTACAAGCGGTACAAGGTTATCAGCGAACTCATTACAAAAGTCGTTGCACAGGTGGGATCGGCTGTACTTGGTTGGTATAAAGCTCTTCATCGTAGACATCACTGTGCAGGTGGGGCATGCTGTACTGGCTTGCAAAGATCTCTCAATCGTGGACATCATTATGTAGGTGGGATCGGCTGTGCTGGGGTTTGATAGCCCCTTCATCGCAGTCGTCATTATGCAGACTCATAATATATGCATATACTTCATTGTACTATTGTAACTGGCTGTATGGAGTTGCTACAAAGCTCTTCATCGGAGACACCGTTGTGTGGACACAAGACGAGCCGCAGACGGTGGATTTCGGTGCTTTAGTTATTGGCCTTCGGTGTGCATATCTGAGGACAAGTGGTGTAAATTAATAGTTGTTATATGGTTGCCAATATGTGATATGTTATTGTATTCATAGACATGGTTACCAGTAACTACAAATAAGCAACTCTCGCATCAAATCAATCTGTTTTTCATTTATTATCCACACTCAAGCTTCCTTAAATATGTTGTTTCATCTATAAGTGTGCTTTCAAATATCAGTCCATTTCAAAATATCTCCCTTGAGTTTGAGCATCGTTAGGGGTCCAACTACTGGTGCTATTGAAACCACAAGATACGTTCGCTCGTCGTCTGACACTCCAGCGCCATTTAGAGTATATCCCATGTGCTACCATCTGTGGCGAAGGGGTAGCGAGTCCGATACGCAATCCCGCATACCGCATTCACAAAAAGCCGCAGACGATTTGGAAGCAACCCTTCTTGTGTTGGTTTTTACAGTGGCATGTGCGTCGCTCGTTCAGAAAGCAGTGGCAAACTACTCAACGTAAACTTGCCTAACAAATCACAAATAGACAACGCTGGGGTTGATTGTGACGTCCTGTAAATCACATGCAAGTCAATTTAAAAAAAAAAAAATCCCATGTAAGGAGAGCCGTTGTGGAGCAATGGCTAGCACACTTGATGTCGGTAGTAGAGATGATTGGCGCACATATATGAGATGGGTGATTGGCACAAACAAACAAAATGGATGAATGAGTGCCCTTATCTACTCCCATCTCACCAAATGAGTGTCACTATCTACTCCAATGATCACCGCATAGTTGCCCCTTTCTACTCTTATGATCACCCCATGTTTACCCCATTCTACTCCCTTTATCACCCCATGAGTGCATCTTTTTATTCCCATGGATGACTCAAGGTGAATCTCAACACAGGGAACGAAATTCGTAATAACGGCCCAGCCCCAAATGTGTGTAAATCAGAAAAAAAACATATGCCATAAATTATTATGTTATGGGTCAATTCTCTAATCTAACAATCAGGCCTGACCAACGGTTTACTCCACCTACACTTTTGGATTTCCAATGCCAACAGATTTCCGACCTGTACATTTATGGTCCGATATATTTCAAGGTTCTATAATCTTACAATCAGGCCTGACCAACGGTTTAGTCTATTTACACTCTTAGTTTTTCAATGCCAAAAGATTTCCGACCTGTACATTTATGATCTGATGTTTTTAAGCATGTGCCGTGCCAATAATCACGGGCGGTTATGTTTCGCCATCTCACACGATCACCAGAGTCGTTGATCAGCTATGTGTTTTTGTCTCGACCATCTCATGTGGCCACGCCATGTAAATATTTACCTCGACGTCTTCCGCTGGTTCCTTTCCCCTCAATCTTTTCAGTTGTCACCAAGTTCTGTAATCTATTTGTTCTCATAACATGCCCAAAACATTTTGACTGTCTACGTCTTATTTCTCTATCCATTTTATGATTTTCAAATGTCCTTTTGTGACTTTTCCATAAAATAGTTGTACCTCAGGTCAGAGTTTAGCGGGAATTCAGTGACCAGCATCTTTGCTTGCCGGCCCGTGGTTATGTATTCCAATACGCCTCAAGATGGGTATATTATTTATCATTGACTTGGGTTTTAAGGTCTACCCTGTGTGAGGGTCGCCGTTGCCATGTGATCAAGCCGCCATCATAGTGTACGAAAGTCGATTTGTTTTCAGACTCTGTCATTCAGCTGGCGAGTGAAATTTTTGCAGAGACACATGGGGTCGACACGGGTGCAGATATTTCAGAGATCCCTGCTGGTCGACATAAGTGCAGTTTCACGTCTGAAAGTCTGTGCGACACTTCGGCAGGGCGTTCTGCGGAAAGCAGCTGATCGATTTGGGATACACCCCGGTGCAATGAAGCCCAGCCTCTTGTTTTTACCTCCCCCTAACGCAAAGAGGTTACGGACGCAGTTCGTAATCCCGCATTCGGCGTTCGAAACACGGGTGAGATTTGGCAGCAGATCACCTGGCGCTGGTTAATTTATAAAATGGTATGAGTTCCGTTCGTTCAGAAAGCACTGGTAAACTACTAGACGTAAACTTGCCAAAAAATCACACAGCTAAAAAATTCTAGGGTTGACTGTAACGTCCTATACAGGAGATGCAACTAACTTCCTTTTTAAACTTCAGTCTAAAAATAGGTAATCATAATAATGTGTCTCGAAGCAACTGTTTCTCTCCATTTTGTAAGTCGGTCTGAATCATCATCATCATCATCAAGTGCTATGCCGAAAGGCGTGGGTGGTAATGGTTAGTCATCTCACACAGTCACCAGAATCTCGAATCAGGTCCGTGTTCTTGTCTCGACCATGCCATGCTGTCAGACCATCAAGGTATTTATCCCTCTGTCTTTCTCTTGCTCTTTTCCCATCAAGCTTACCAGTTGTCACCAAATTGGCAAGTCCATTTCTCATAACATGTCCACAAAAATCTTGACCGTCTACGCCTTACATCCATAATCAGTCTCCGTTTTTCATTTCTCACTTGAAGGACGTTTTCATTTGATTTTCTGTCCGCCCATGATATATTTTTGCACTTTTCTAGAAAAAAAAATGCACATTTCCACCGCCATTAGATGTTTCTCAGCTTGTCTGTTAATTGTCCATGTTTCACTCATTCACACTCTCTCACATACACGCACAGACGCACGCACGCACGCACGCACACACACACACACACCATATGGGTTCTATATAACACTTCAACACTACTTCTCACCGCAATTAACAACTTTCAGTTGGTAACTACGGTTTCCATTTTGCAGAAGGCCATCCTTTGCCATGGCAATTCTTGATCCAATCTCAGAAAGGCATCTTCCAACAGATGTTACGACTGTTCCAAGATAGTTACACCGATTCACCTGTTTAAGAATATTTTCATTTACTTGGATGTTACAATGTGGTATTTTTTTTTCTTCTTGGAGACGACCGTGATCTGTTTCCTTGCAATTCAATTCCAAACCTAGTTTCTCACTGTGAATAAAAGGAGGAATATGTGGCCAATCTTTCCTCCCACTTTTGCTGACGACGAGCTCAGGAATCGAACCTACGACAGACTGTGCTAACGACATTATCAGAGAGATTCACCAATAACTTCGGCAGCGAACCAGCTCTAACAACGGGCGACGCAAACTAAGTGCAGACGGCCTGATGGCCACCGCATCTCCCTTGAGTGTCTATTGTTGTATACACACTAGAGACTACCAGCATACCCCAATACTATATAAGCAGGCGTTGGGACAGGTCCCTGAGTATCACTTTATTTACATTTTACAACATGCAGGTAATACTTTACAGACATTCTAGAATATACTTGTAATAGTAGTAGGCCTCTTTCAGTCCTGAAGGACTATAGAGTTGTGCCGCTTGGGAGGTGCCTGGCAGCACCGCTGGTGACTGTATAGTCCAATTCGAGAATGACAATCTCTGTCACAGTTTCCGCATCTGTGAGACGAGGCAAGTCCCGCAGTAAGTGACTGCGCTTTGAGCCTGTGCCGTCTCTCCTCAGTTTTTTGGATCTGATTGCGCTCAAAGAGCACCAGTCCGTTTCGTACATCTCTTCTCCAGGAGCATCTGTCTGTTGCAACTCTCTCCCACGTGTCTGGATCTATTCCAATGGTTTTCATATCTTGTTTACACACATCCCTATATCGCATTTGGGGTCTTCCGGTTGGCCTCTTTCCTGTGGCTAGTTCTCCGTAAAGGAGATCTTTGGGAATACGTTCGTCCTCCATTCGAGATACGTGGCCCAACCACCGGAGGCGTCTCTGCTTGAGGAGGGTGTGCACTGTGGTAATATCTGCTCTTTCAAGCACCTGTTTGTTTGTTATGTGGTCTTTCCATGTTATGCCCAGGATACGTCTCAGACATCTTATGTGGAAGGAATTCAACTTCCTTTCCTGTCTTGAGTACAGGGTCCAGGATTCAGACCCGTAGAGTAGTGTGCTAACAACACAAGCTTTATATACTTGAGCTTTTGTACGCTCTGTTAGTCTATTATTCTCCCAAACTCTTTTAGCTAGCCTGGAAAATGTTGTGGCTGCCTTTCCAATGCGTCTGTCGATTTCTGTCTCTAATGAAAGATTATCTGATATTGTCGATCCCAGCCAGATACACAAAATCGTGGACGACTTTCAATTCATAATTAGAGATTTTGATTGACGGAGGCGCATCAGCATCTTGTTCCATCACCTGTGTTTTATTTAGGCTAATGGTGAGCCCAAAGTATTTGCAGGCAGCTGCAAAACGATCTATGAGCCTTTGGAGATCTTCTGCTGTATGAGTAGTCAGTGCTGCATCATCTGCAAAAAGTAGTTCTCTTACGCATCTTGGTCTTATTTTGGTCTTTGCCTTGAATCTTGATGGGTTAAAAAGTTTGCCATCAGATCTTGTGTGGAGGTATATGCCTTCAGTGGCAGTCCCAAATGCTTGCCTTAAGAGAACAGCAAAGAAGATACCAAAGAGTGTAGGAGCAAGCACGCATCCCTGCTTTACTCCGCTGCTGATACTGAATGACTGGGATGTTGAGCCGTCAAATAAAATGGTCCCCTGCATGTTTTCGTGGAATGATTTCACGAGACTAAGAAGGGTGGGTGGACATCCAACCTTTTCAAGGACCTTAAAAAGGCCGCTTCTGCTCACGAGGTCAAATGCCTTTGTGAGGTCGATGAAGGCTATATATAATGGCTTCCTCTGTTCTCTGCACTTCTCTTGGAGCTGCCGGAGTGAGAAAATCATATCGATGGTGGACCTGTTGGGTCTAAATCCGCACTGCGATTCGGGGTAGATTCTTTCAGCAAGAATGTGTAATCTTTTAAGGATTACTCTGGCAAAAATCTTGCCTGTAATGCTGAGAAGGGAAATGCCGCGATAGTTGTTGCAGTCGCTTCTGTCGCCTTTGTTTTTATAAAGGGTAACGATGTTTGCGTCTTTCATATCTTGTGGTATTGATTTTTCTCTCCAGCAGAGCTGTAATATTGCATACAGTTCTGGGATGATTGTTTCTTTGCTACATTTTAAAATTTCAGGTGGAATACTATCTTTTCCAGGTGCCTTGCCGGATTTGAGAGAGTCTAGTGCTTCGCTGATTTCTGTGAGGCAAGGTTCGTTATCCAAGGCATGCATGGCGGACTGTTGATCGATGGCTTCCAGAGCTTCTTCGCTGACAGTGTTATCCACTGAGTATAGCTCTGAGTAGTGTTCTACCCAGCGATCCATTTGTTTCGCTCGATCTTTTATGATTACCCCCTCAGTTGATCGTAAAGGGGCCATCTTATTTTTTGATGGACCGACAGCTTGCTTGATGCCCTCATACATTCCTCTTATATTTCCAGTGTCTGCACAAGTTTGAATTTGAGCAGAGAGCTGTAGCCAGTACCTGTTCGCACATCTTCTTGCCATCTGTTGTACTCTATTTCTGGCCGTTCGCAATGCCTGCAGTGTTTTCTCTGAAGGTGATGTTTTATACATCGAGAATGCATGTCTCTTTATCTCCAGCACTGGGAGCATCTCTTCAGAGTGTGCTTCAAACCAGTCGGTTGACTTAGTTTGCTTCTTGCCAAATGTTGATAGTGCTGTATTGTAGATGGTGTCGCGAAAAGGACTCCATCTCTCGGTGGAATCTCCGTCTGTGGGGCCGGGCAGAGTATCCGCTAGAGCCTGCATGAATTTGTTGACCTTCTCTTTATTTTGGGTGCCACTGGTGTCAATGCGTGGTCTTTCTTCTGTTCGGCTTCTGTAGATTCTCTTGGGCTTTATCTTCACCTTGCTGGAGACGAGTGAATGGTCGGTGTCGCAGTCAGCACCATGATAGCTGCGAGTCATCCGTACATTGCGGAGGTTGCTGCGTTTAGTGAGCACCAGGTCGAGTTGGTGCCAGTTCTTTGATCTGGGGTGCCTCCATGACACCTTGTGTTGAGGTTTCGTGTCAAAGAAGGTGTTGGTCACGCACAGATTATGGTGGCTGCAGAATTCCAAGAGACGTTGTCCATTGTCATTGATCTTCCCAACGCCAAACTGTCCTAGACATGAAGGCCAAGATTCGTGGTCAGAGCCAACCCTGGCATTGAAATCCCCCAGGATAAAAAGATGTTGTTTCTCTGGTGTTTCACTGACTTCTTTGCTAAGGTCGTCATAGAACTTGTCTTTAGATTCTGATGCTGCAGTTAGTGTTGGGGCGTAAACGCTTATAATACTAACTGGGCCTGCCTCTGTCTGGAGTTGGAGCTTCAATATTCTTTCAGTGCCATCACTTGGTGGTATGATGGAATTGAGCAGCTTGTTTCTGATAGCGAAGCCAACTCCATGCTCCCTGGTCTCTCCGCACGGCTTGCCATGCCAGTAGAAAGTGAAGTCCCTCTCCTTGATGCTTCCAGATTCTTGGAGTCTGGTCTCTTGCAGGGCGACAATGTCTATCCCCAGTCTTAGCAGTTCGTTGTTTATCACTGCAGTTTTGCGGGCATCCACAATCTCATTTAGATCGTCTGAGATGCCAGGGGTCATGGTTCTTACGTTCCATGTTCCCAGCCTTAGGGCCGGTTGTTTTGTTTTTTTCTTGCCGTTAGGTGTATAGATTGCGGTCCATGTATACTTGTAATACTTTACTGACTTTCTATAACATACAACAGGTAATACTTTACATACACTGTACAGCATACAGATAATACTTTACTGCCATACTACAGCATACAGATAATACTTTACTGCCATACTACATCATACAGATAATACTTGACTGACATACTACATCATACAGATAATACTTGACTGACATACTACATCATACAGATAATACTTTACTGACATACTACAACATACAGATAATACTTTACTGACATACTACAACATACAGATAATACTTTACTGACATACTACAACATACAGATAATACTTTACTGCCATACTACAGCATACAGATAATACTTTACTGACATACTACAGCATACAGATAATACTTTACTGCCATACTACATCATACAGATAATACTTGACTGACATACTACATCATACAGATAATACTTGACTGACATACTACATCATACAGATAATACTTTACTGACATACTATAGCATACAGATAATACTTTACTGACATACTACAACATACAGATAATACTTTACTGACATACTACAACATGCATGTAATACTTCACTGACATTCTACAACATACATGTAATACTTTACTGACATACTACAACATACAGATAATACTTTACTGACATACTACAACATGCATGTAATACTTCACTGACATTCTACAACATACATGTAATACTTTACTGACATTCTACAACATACATGTAATACTTTACTGATCTTCTACAACATACAGATAATACTTTACTGACATACTACAACATGCATGTAATACTTCACTGACATTCTACAACATACATGTAATACTTTACTGACCTTCTACAACATACATGTAATACTTTACTGATCTTCTACAACATACATGTAATACTTTACTGATCTTCTACAACATACATGTAATACTTTACTGATAATCTACAACATGCATGTAATACTTTACTGACATACTACAGCATACATGTAATACTTTACTGACTTACTACAGCATACATGTAATACTTTACTGACATACTACAACATGCATGTAATACTTTACTGACTTACTACAGCATACATGTAATACTTTACTGACTTACTACAGCATACATGTAATACTTTACTGACTTACTACAGCATACATGTAATACTTTACTGACTTACTACAGCATACATGTAATACTTTACTGACATACTACAACATACATGTAATACTTTACTGACATACTACAGCATACATGTAATACTTTACTGACTTACTACAACATGCATGTAATACTTTACTGACTTACTACAGCATACATGTAATACTTTACTGACATACTACAACATACATGTAATACTTTACTGACATACTACAGCATACATGTAATACTTTACTGACTTACTACAACATGCATGTAATACTTTACTGACATACTACAACATGCATGTAATACTTTACTGACTTACTACAGCATACATGTAATACTTTACTGACTTACTACAGCATACATGTAATACTTTACTGACTTACTACAGCATACATGTAATACTTTACTGACTTACTACAGCATACATGTAATACTTTACTGACATACTACAGCATACATGTAATACTTTACTGACATACTACAGCATACAGATAATACTTTACTGACATTCCAGAAAATACAGGTAATACTTTACTGACATTCTACAACATACACGTTATACTTTACGTAATACTACAACGTACATGTTATACTTTACTTACATACTACAACGTACATGTTATACTTTACTTACATACTACAACGTACGTGTAATACGTTACTTACATTCTACAACATACAGGAAATACCGGGCACTTACCTGAAGCTGGAATATCCAAGTAGTAATTATCTACAACCGGTCACTCCTGGCTTGCACACAATGACCATGAGTTTATTCCTACGTGGGTCACACATGAGTGTTCTTGAAATTCTATTTCCAATCGTCTATTCCTACGTGGGTCACACATGGATCTTCTTGATATTCCACTTCCAATCGTCTATTCCTACAAGGGTCACACACATGACGATGGTTCACTTGGGGGTCTTCACCGCGCCCACATAGTTCTTCTCAAGAAGTCGTTGAAGTCGGCCTTAACCAGGGTCGCGCCGTGCTATGGTACAGAGAGACAGCCGCATCAGGCAGCATAGTAAAGAATTTTTAAAGAAAATCACAATGTTAGGGGCGGCTTTTCGAAGATTTTCATCAAATCTACCGCACGGTACTGGCCTTAACTATGATGTTTCTGAACACTGTAAATAATCCAGTAACAGTTTACATCCAGTGAAAACACAAGAAAAGCACGGGTGGATAGAATGGACATTTGGATGGCCCAACAATGTAACGCTGCGAGTAACTTGCCTCAAGTGAATGATTTCTGTTTGTCATTTTACCGCTAGAATTGTTTACATGTTTATTCACACGTGACGTCTAGCTGTGTTTCGATTTGTTGGCTCTTTTCCATCATAATTGGGTTTTAAACACTATTCAGAGTTATGGAAACGTGTGTCACTGTCTACACATTTAGGTCTACACATTCATGTCTAGAGAAAACCAAATAGAGGCGACTTGAGGGCACGAAGTGAAGATAGTTCACAGAGAAATGAACGATCTGGGGACGACATGGTACAATTGGCAGGGGACTGCAACCGATAAGACTTGGCGTAAGAATCAGTATAGGATACACCAGGCTTACTACATAGAGTTGAGTTCACCGAGTCAAGAAGCGATATCACAGCTCTCAGCACATTGCCATAGGTACTCCGTCGTCAACTTCAACAGGCAGCGAAGAGTCTAAAACAGTGGTTCTCAACCGGTGGGGAATTCCCCCTCCCCCCCCCCCGGCGGGAATTTTAGACTTTCCAGGGGACTGGGGGGGGGGGGGGGTTAAAATTATTTCAAGATCGTGTTAATACAAGAACAGAGTGCTTGATAATGTTTTTCCCTCCATACTTTACGGTCCTGTAAATTCTGAAATTTGTTTTATAACGTAAGCAGACCCGCAAATCACGTTTTATGTAGACGTCTAAACTTGTTCTAGTATGTGTTATTAAATTTAGCTTCCATTGTTACGTATACTGTGTAGGGAGAAGGGAGGAATTTATAGGGATGAAATACGACAAGGGGGAATCACATTATGAACATATGGTGAAGGGGTGCATGGACCAAAAAAGGTTGAGAACCGCTGCTTTAAGGTATCTCCCATCAGATGTCAAAAATAGTTGGCAGCAAAACTGTTGCTTCCATAAGACGGCTTGCTGTGTCAATCAAACAGCTTTGACAGACATCAGTTACGGAAAATGTATGTTTGTAATAAGTAAGAATAAAGTTCTTCTCTGCTGTTTTACAGTCATATATCAATGACTCTTCTTCTTCTTCTTCTTCTTCTTCTTCTTCTTCTTCTTCTTCTTCTTCTTCTTCTTCTTCTTCTTCTTCTTCTTCTTCTTCTTCTTCTTCTTCTTCTTCTTCTTCTTCTTCTTCTTCTTCTTCTTCTTCTTCTTCTTCTTCTTCTTCTTCTTCTTCTTCTTCTTCTTCTTCTTCTTCTTCTTCTTCTTCTTCTCATAATCCTCCTCCCAGACCTCGTCCTACTCCCTTTCTTCTTCTTCTTCTTCTTCTTCTTCTTCTTCTTCTTCTTCTTCTTCTTCTTCTTCTTCTTCTTCTTCTTCTTCTTCTTCTTCTTCTTCTTCTTCTTCTTCTTCTTCTTCTCATAATCCTCCCCCCAGACCTCCTCCTACTCCCTTTCTTCTTCTTCTTCTTCTTCTTCTTCTTCTTCTTCTTCTTCTTCTTCTTCTTCTTCTTCTTCTTCTTCTTCTTCTTCTTCTTCTTCTTCTTCTTCTTCTTCTTCTTCTTCTTCTTCTTCTTCTTCTTCTTCTTCTTCTTCTTCTTCTTCTTCTTCTTCTTCTTCTTCTTCTTCTTCTTCTTCTTCTTCTTCTTCTTCTCTTCTTCTTCTTCTTCCTCCCTTTTCTTCTTTTACCCTCGTCACCCCCTTTCGCCTCCTCCTTCTTCTTGTCGTCGCCCTCTTCCTCGTCCTCGTCCTTTTTCCTCCCCCTCCACCTCCCCCTCCTCCTCCTTCTCCTCCTCCTTTTCCTCCTCCTTCTTCTTCTTCTTCTTCTTCTTCTTCTTCTTCTTCTTCTTCTTCTTCTTCTTCTTCTTCTTCTTCTTCTTCTTCTTCTTCTTCTTCTTCTTCTTCTTCCCCTGTTCCACCCCTCCTCCTCATCATCGTCCTCGTCCTACTCCTCCTCCTCCTTCTTCTTCTTCTTCTTCTTCTTCTTCTTCTTCTTCTTCTTCTTCTTCTTCTTCTTCTTCTTCTTCTTCTTCTTCTTCTTCTTCTTCTTCTTCTTCTTCTTCTTCTTCTTCTTCTTCTTCTTCTTCTTCTTCTTCTTCTTCTTCTTCTTCTTCTTCTTCTTCTTCTTCTTCTTCTTCTTCTTCTTCTTCTTCTTCTTCTTCTTCTTCTTCTTCTTCTTCTTCTTCTTCTTCTCCGCCTCCTCATCCTTGGTTTTTCGTCTGTAAACAATTACAACACAAACAGATCTAAAGAAAAAAATACAAAATTATAAAATGATATTATAACACAACTCCTTCGAAGGCGTGCGTGCGTGCTCAATTTGTGATCTTTTGAAAATACAGTTCATTCGTTGTTGGTTGGTAGGTTGGTTCCCTTTGAGAGATGCAATCTCTTATCGAGACCTAGAAGAACTGAACTGCAATGAGTGTGATAGCCCAGTCTCCCCGAGGATGCATAATTAACAAATCAACTTACTCCCAAACTTAATATGTACCTCCTCTACTAAGCAATTTCCCCCACTACTCAAACGAAGAATGCACCCCCGGATGAAGCAATTTCCGCGCGCCCTTCGACTATGTAACCCTCCCCTGTTAACAAAATCCCCCTCATCAAGACATGACCACATATTCTGGAATATACAGCTTTCCTCCAACTAATTAATCCCTGAATTCAAACAATATTCATACAACAAAGTGAACATAAAAATGTTTGACATTTCGAAAACATTAACACGTTGAAACCACCTGACAGCCGTTTTTGTGGTTACTGTACTTGCATATGTCATTTCAGTACTCGAATTTGTGATTACAGTACTCAAATAGCGAATATAAGTGGCATCTGCAGTTGTGGAATCCTACTGTCCGCGAAAAATGTTGGGGGAACAACAGGGCGTGTCTGCATTATATGAAATGTATGCACGTTTCGGTGAATGTTGACGTTGCGTTAAGTTTGTTGATTTCTGGTAAATAGAGAATGTTGAAAGTTGAGTTAAGTTTGTTGATTTCTGATAAATAGAGAATGTTGAAAGTTGTGTTAAGTTGGAACTTGTTGATTTCATAATAAATAGAGAATGTTGACCGTTGTGTTCTGCTGAATTTCGCGTAAAGTAGAAGGTTGTTGATTTCATGGTAAATAGAGAATGTTGAAATTTGCGTAAAGTAGAAGTTTGTTAATTTCATGGTAAATAGATACTGTTTACAAAAAAGAAAGTCGACAGGGTCGAGTTCATTGCACCGGGTTTTTATCCCATATGGCTCAGTCTCTTTCCGCAGCGCGAGGTGCCGAAAGCGTCGCACAAAGCACGAACTCCGTAGCTCCAACGACGACCCACAGGAGTCTCCGAAAAAAAATGCACTCACGAACCTAACGACACGACCCGGAATCGAACCCACAACCTTCGGAACTCGAGGCAGATGACTTGACCACTTCGCCACGGAGACTCCCGAATATAGATAATGTTGAATTTAACCACATCACCCATCGAGTACCGATAAGTCAATAAAGACATGGGATCAGCACCATATACCCAATCGGCCCAAGACATGGACACGTGTCCTTTGCTTGACCTAATTAGCCCGACTGGCTCGTGGGTCAGCGTGTTTGTTTGTCATGGCAGTGGGTTAGCTTCAGTTCCCAGCAGTGGCGGTGTTAGTGTGTCCGACCGGGGCGGTTCTAGGGTCGACCCAGCATCGTAAGGTTGGTCTCATCTCATCTCATCATTTCATGTATCTTATCTCATCTAATCTTATATCATGTCGTGTCATCTCATCATCTCATCTCATCATCTCATCTCATCATCTTATTTCACCTCATAATCTCATCTCAATGCATCTCATCTCATCTTGTTCCTGTTGTACCTTGCGGTGTCGAAGTGAAGCATAAACAGCGGCAACATGCCCGTTTATGGGTTTCATGTATCGAGATACCCATTCACTCTGCTATTCCCTCTGTCCGATAGTTTTGAAAATCTTCTGGCAATTGTCTTTGACGGGCAGACGGTGAGAGAGTAAACTGTTTGACCATTCTCAATATGTCGTTGATCTAGAATATGGTGTTTGTCCGTCGAGAATGATGATGACCATTCATTGAATTCAGTGGGATTGAAAGTTTGGAGCCGTGAGTTCTAAGATGGCTGATAAGACGTATATTGGCTCAAAATAATCTTTGACAATGTGGGCAAAGAATGATTGACGTTCCAGGAGAATCTCTTGCAGTATTTTTTTTCTTTCTGGTTATGCCTTTTTTTCACAGGTCTAGTCCTGACTGCACCCTTGCGTAATGATGTACGCCACGAATTTCGGTCTTTGGCAGCTGTCTCCCAAGTGACGTGATGAAATTCAAAACTTTTAGTGAGATTTTCAGTGTCTTTAAAGCGTTTCATCTGGCCGCCTTGTGAGAGTTTACCATAGCGCAGCTCACCGTAAAAAAAAAAAAAAAATTCGTTTAGGAAGTCTGTGAGCTGGCATGCGAGTCAGGTGTCCAGACCGGCGAATCTGATTTTTAATTAGTAGAGTGTGGATACTGGGCATGGGCGCTCTTTCTAGGGCTTCAGCGTCTGGGATCTTGTCTTGTCATTTGATCTTCAATAGCTTCCTAATGCAGACTGTTTGAAAGTGGTTTAATTTCCTGGTGTGGCGCTGGTAAATAATCCAGGTCTCACAAGCGTACTGTAAGTCCGTAAAGGAACCTTTTACATGCATTAGGTGCATCGGGTATATGGTGCCCGAACCATATGTTCACAGAAGGAACGACACGCTGCAGCTGATGTGGTAAGCATCACGCCTGCCGACGTGGCTTGCCACGAGTTTCTTGATATCCATGTGTGTACTGTGTCGACCTGGCTGCCCAGGTTAACTTTCAAAATTCGGTCAGATATGAATTCGAACATTTAACCACCGGGTCGGCGGGGAAACATCTAGCCACTAAGTTACCGCGGCTCCTGACTTGATTATGTAACCGTGTTAACTCGTCACACACCCTCTGAATTATCTGCCGCAGGACAATCTGTTTCGTTTAGTCAAACCGTTATTGCCATTTATCAACGGACCTTATGGTAAAGAAAAAACCATGGCGCTGGAAATGCCATACATTGAGACAGCCTGAGAATAGTATAAATACGGCAAAAGGAATAAAGTAAGACCTAAGCTCAAGGAAAACAGAAGTAGAAACAGAAACGAAGAGAACTTGATTACTTCCGGTCCCCAACATGGTGGATAAGCATTGAACCGTTAAGGCCTCTGGAGTATTTATGCTTGTGGCTACGGTTTGCATTCGCATTTTCCTCATGTTGGACTGGTGGTACATGGTTCCATCGCCCTGCTACTGAGTGAGTGCTTGGCGCGACACTGTGAGCTGTGAAATTCGTGTGGAGTGCTTTTACATCTGCCCGCTGTTGTTTGTAGCGTGAACTGCATGTTCGGAACAATGGCGGCCTGCTGTCACTGAATTGACTTTCGGTTTACGAGTGGATTTTTCAGGAGTCGTCGCTGGAGCTACAGAGTTTGTGCTTTGTGCGGCGTTTTCGTCAGGTCGCCCTGCGGAAGGAGACCGAGCCATGTGAGATAAAACCCGGGTCAATGAAATCTTTCTGGTGACTGCCGATTCCATCGACGATGAACTGTATTTTTCGTGGAGGACTTTTGTGCTGGCATTCTGGCCGCGGCATTATTCACAGTGTACCTGTGCGGGCTGTTGGCTTGCCGAGATTCCTGTCTGTTCCACCTTTCACATTGGGCAGTGGTGAACATTTTGTGTGATATTCACTGGCACAGGAACGGAGCATAATGGGGACGACCCGTTGCCGTGAAGTTGGAACCGCGACTAACTAACTAACGAACAGTATGGGAAGGACATGGATAGAGTTGCATGAGATAGCTAAACCTAGGATTTACTGGAGTGAGTTGAGGAAATATGCCCCAATGGAAAGATGATTCCTATATAAGAACAATTTACCCTTAAATTCCCTGAATTTTCATAGGACGAAAACTACATATACATAGATAAGACGTGGGAAAGAAACAAGAAAAGCCTAAAGAAACCATAAAAAACTGAAGTTAAACCTCTTCACAACAACACAGAACTATCAGTTTGAGATAATACGTCAGCGTCGTAAAGATCAGGATCTACTAACAGCAAACACGGAACCCGGACAGCGCTGCAATCAGACAGTGGCAGGACAGCTTTGTTTCTGAGTGAATCATCCCGGAGCAGGAATCCCAAGTACAATTATGGGCTACAGCATTTGTTTGTTCTCACAGGACTTTCTTTAAATAAATACCAATGCATACACTTATGGATACTAGGACAGACAGACAGACAGACAGACAGACAGACAGACAGACAGACAGACAGACGGACGGACGGACGGACGGACGGACGGACGGACAGACAGACAGACAGACAGACAGACGCATGGATGGATGGACGGATTGATGGATGGATTGTAGGATGTAGGGATGGATTGAAGGATAGATGGACGACCGGCGGGCAGGCGGGCGAACGGACGGACCGGACAGACAGACAGATAACTAGTTACACGTATGCATGTATTAATCCATCCGTTCATCCATACGTATATTCATCTATGCAACCGTCCGTTCGTCCATTTCTACCTACCTACCTACCCACCTATCTACCTACCTACCTACCTACCTACCTACCTGCCTGCCTGCCTGCCTACCAACCTACCTACCTACCTACCTACCTACCTACTACCTACCTACCTACCTACTTATATACTTACCTACTTACGTATCTATCTACCTACATACCTACCTACCTAATACCTACCTACACAGTTTCCTACGTACCTATATATCAATATACCTACATATCTACCTAATACGTTCATACCTGCCTACACGCTTACATACATATTATCTGTCTACCTACCTATCTACCTGCCTGCCTACCTAATACCTATTTAGCTACATAGCTAGCTAACTTATGTACTTTGAACACATGCTCTATGAAACAAAGTAAATTTAAAAACATGCAGTATGAAACAAAGTAAAGGTAAACACATGCAGTATGAAACAAAGAAAAATTAAACACAACCTGGACTACACGAAAAGTACGAATTTACAGACCCACAAAAAGAGACACGTCAGTATAGAAGTATAGCAACAAGAATTGTTTATAAATTTACGTGCTAGCGCAGATTCTGTATGATCAATCTGGAAGTGCATAAACCGCGCCACAGCTCGCTCCGCCCATGCCACCGAGCGTTATTAAAACAAATTGCTGGTTTTATTAAGTTTTTGCTTTAATTTCTAATATTTTCCGTGCAATTTATGAGGGGCGTCGGCGTGATTAATCGAGGTGAAGGTTGAGTAGAAAGGTATTTATGATTAAGTTAATGTATTCTTTATATGTACAGGGAACACACACACACACACACACACACACACACACACACACACACACACACACACTCACACACACACACACACATACACTCTCACAAACACCATCAGACACACACACACAGACAAACATACACACAGAGACAAACATACACACACACAGACACAAACACTTAAAGACACACACACTTAGACACACGGACCGAAGGAGAGACACACGCACACACACACACACACACACACACACACACACACACACACACACACACGCGCACGCACAGACACACATGCATAAATAATTACATACATACCTGAATACATACTGACATCAATTAGAAAGATTCTCATAGTTATGCACTCACTCAATAACACATACATGCACACTCCCTCGCATAGGTAGATACTCACTCGCAATCACAAACTCACTAACAAAAGCTTACTTATACATACATACTCTTTCTCTTCTAACAAATGTTTCCTTAAACAGGGTGTTTGTAAAGTCTCACTACACTTTGTATGTAGAACAAATATGAAAAATGAAGTACATGATGCCATCAATAAATGTGCTCCACAGTCCATCGCGAAACAATATGCAGCAAAGGGCTGTCGTCTGCGGGAGTAATTCTTTACACTCCAAACAGAAAAGTGTTATCAACGGAAGAAATAATTTTTCAAATTTTTTCTACATACAAAATGTAGTGAGACTTTTCAAATACCCGGTACATACATACTCTCTCTCTCTCTCTCTCTCTCTCTCTCTCTCTCTCTCTCTCTCTCTCTCTCTCTCTCTCTCTCTCTCTCTCTCTCTCTCTCTCTCTGTCTGACTCGAGAAAGGAAGAAAGAAGTACACAGAGAAAGAGTTAAAAGGACAGAAACAACGAGAAAAAAATATAGCTCTAGTGCGGTTGTAAGACAGAGAGACGTGCTTGAGGAGATATTCATAGCTACCGCACGTGTCGACCTCATGAAGATACTTCAGCACGAGCGAGCGCCGAGTGTCCCGAGTGGCACATGGAGCAGATGTTGTACATAAGAGCCTGCACGTTTGCTTATGTTTGTTCCAGACGTTTCGAAAGTTATCTTTTTCAAAAACAGTGGTGGCCAGTGTTTAGATCACTGCTTACCTGGCCACGTGCATTCTTTACTTATAAAATTAAAACACAATCTTACCCATATCATCTTGTCTAAAAAGAGAAACACACAATCATCTTATCTTACACCGTGACTACATAATCTTATTCTTATCATCTTGTCTTATAACACGATCAGACAATCCTCTACATAGATCTTATCTGATAGCATCACCACCCAATCATCTTGTCTTATAGCATGACCACACAATCATCTTGCCTTATCACATGATTAGACAATCATCTTGTCTTATCACATGACAACACAATCATCTTGTCTTGAAACATGATCAGACAATCATCCTTTCTTATCACATCACCATACCATCTTATAATATCATCTTGTTTTAAACATGATCAGATAATTTTCTACATACATCTTGTCTTATCACATAACCACACAATCATCTTGTCTATCACATAACCACACAATCATCTTGTCTTATAACATGACCACACAATCTTATAAATACCACCTTGTCTTATAACATGACCATACAATCTTATAAATACCGTCTTGTTTTATAACATGACCACACATTCTTATAAATATCATCTGGTCTTATAACATGGCCACACAATCATCTGGTCTTATAACATGGCCACACAATCATCTTGTCTTATAACATCACCACACAATCATCTGGTCTTATTACATGACCACACAATCATCTCGTCTTATAACATGCGCACACAATCATCTGGTCTTATGATATGACCACACAATCTTGTTGTCTTATAACATAACCACACAATCATCTCGTCTTATACCATAACCACACAATCATCGTGTCTTATGACATGACCACACAATCATCTGGTCTTATTACAGATATTAAACTGTGACAGTTTCTGTATTGACAGCAGTGGCTATAAGATCCATGCAGCCCAGCTTCTATGGCCCCACGGAGATTCACCTGATCTGCGCCGACGCCTGTTTCCCAAGACATGTCTTAAAACTAAATCTCGTAGAATGAGACGAGAGTCAATGGATAACACTGTGACAACTGGACAGATCAGTTTGACAAGAGGCAGGGCGGACCAGGAGAAATTATGATGGATGGACTGAGACGGTGTCATGGAGGAAAATCAGCAGCAGGGTTGATCTGAAACAACAAGGATCTAATTATGAGAAGACAGTCATTGGAAAACAACGTGACAATCGGTAATTACGAGAAGAGAGTCATTGGAAAACAGCGTAACAATCAGTAATTATCAGAAGAGAGTCATTGGAAAACAGCGTCACAATCAGTAATTATCAGAAGAGAGTCATTGGAAAACAGCGTGACAATCAGTAATTATCAGAAGAGAGTCATAGGAAAACAGCGTGACAATCAGTAATTATCAGAAGAGAGTCATTGGAAAACAGCGTGACAATCAGTAATTATCAGAAGAGAGTCATTGGAAAACAGCGTGACAATCATTAAATATCAGAAGAGAGTCATTGGAAAACAGCGTGACAATCAGTAAATATCAGAAGAGAGTCATTGGAAAACAGCGTGACAATCAGTAATTATCAGAAGAGTCATTGGAAAACAGCGTGGCAATCAGTAATTATCAGAAGAGAGCCATAGGAAAACAACGGGCAACCGGTAATTATGAGAAGAGAGTCATTTGAAAACAACATGACAATGGTAAGATCAGTGGGAGGTGAGGTAGAGGCAGACCGAGAGAGATGAGGTGGATGGACTCAGACAGTGGCATGGAGGAATATCATCAAGAGAGTTGATCCAGAACACCTCGGATCGAGATCTGTGGAGAGACATGAACGCCCTACGCCAGTCGGCAGGGGTCCATGATGATGATGATGATGATGATGATGATGATGATGATGATGATGATGATGATGATGAACAGACTCTCACTGTTTAAAAAGCAAAACCTGTATCAAAATATTTTAAGTATCTTTTTTTTTTATCGCATATCCTTTACAGGACCATGCAGTCAACATCAGCATTTCTCAGCTCCTGTTGATGTCTTGGCAAGTTTTACGTTCAGTAGTTTGCCATTGTTTTCTGAACGACCGGCTCACATACCTCTGTAAGTAACCAGCGCGACGCGATACGCTGCCGTATCTCGCGCAGCTGTGTTTCGTACGAGAGTATACGGGATTACGAACAACGTCTGTAACCTCTACGCCAGTAGAACGGCATTTTAAGCTTTAGATATAATTAATTCTACATATTGTACGCTTGTCTCTTTATTGTGTGTGTGTTCAAATGCTCTTTCTCTCTCTCTCTCTCTCTCTCTCTCTCTCTCTCTATCTCTCTCTCGCTCTTTATCTCTCTCTCTCTCTCTCTCCCTCTCTCTCTCTCTATCGATATCTCACACACACATGCACTCCCTGTCACACACCCTCTCTCTCTCTCTCTCTCTCTCTCTCTCTCTCTCTCTCTCTCTCTCTCTCTCTCATTCTTCTCTTTCACTTTCTCACTCATTCTCTGTCACTATCTGAGTCTCTTTCTTTCCTTTCTTTCTTTCTTTCTTTCTTTCTTTCTTTCTTTCTTTCTCTCTCTCTCTCTCTCTCTCTCTCTCTCTCTCTCTCTCTCTCTCTCTGGTGTTCTATCTCTCTAGATCTTTCTCTTTCTTTGTAGCTCTTTCACCCTGCCTCCGTCTCACTCCTCCCCTCCCTCCCTCCCCTCCCTCCCTGTCTGTCTGTCTGTCTGTCTTTCTTTCTCTCTCTCTCTGGTGTTTCTATCTCTCTAGATTTTTCTCTTTCTCTGTAGCCCTTTCTCCCTGCCTCCGTCTCTCTCTCTCTCTCTCTCTCTCTCTCTCTCTCTCTCTCTCTCTCTCTGTCTCTCTCTGTCTCTCTCTCTCTCTCTCTCTCTCTCTCTCAGAATAATTAAGTTCGCCATTCTTTTAAAATGTACGTCATTTCAAAAAGAAAAAACTGGTTTTTGTGTTAAATCTGATCCCACGTTTCCCATAGAGCGTGCTCTTCTTACCATAAACCTTTAACCTAAATATTTTAACATTCATTTATTTATATCAGTGCCGGATCCGTGGCGAAGGTGTTACAAATACAATATGTAATCCCGCATACCGCTTTCGAAACAAATTTGCGGGAGATTTGGCAGCAGACCCCATTGCGTCGGTTTCAATACAATGGCATGGGTGCCGGTCGTTCAGCAAGCAATGGAAAACTACTGAACGTAAACTTTCCATGAGATCACGAAAAGCTACAAAAATTCTGGGGTTAACTGCGACGTCCTGTAAAGGGTATGCAACTTTCTAACTTGTTATCTGTGTTGTGTTTATCTTCAACCCCATGTTGTTGTTCCTTTCTTAAACCCATTTCTTTCATTTCCCCAGCTCCCGAGTTTATCCAGCGACTCAACGGAGAGGAGACAGTCCTTGAAGGGCAGTCACTTTGCATAGAATGCAAAATCCGTGGATTTCCTGTACCAACTCTCCGCTGGTTTAAGGTAAATATTCTCAATGACACCACCCCCCCCCCCACCCCCCAAGCCCCTTTAACTGATTCAGTGCAAACAAAAAGTAAGGTTTCCTCCGCCAAAAACAAAAATGGATGGCGAAAAATAGAAAGTAGGGGGGGGGGGGGTGTGTCACAGCTACTACTTAACAGTTGGTAATATTCTTATTTCTTCTTTCGTTCGCCTGAAATATGTCTATAACTGCAATGTTGTCTCTTGTATGAATCTAACAGTCTTTTTTAGTTCATTCAGCGGTCCATAGAGTTTATCTTCCACCGTTGTCTCTCTAGGCCAGAAGGTTCGCCTGGATATGTTGTAGTTTGGGCGATCCTGGAGTATGTGCTCTGCTGTCTGCGACGCCAAACCACATGTGCACATGGTTGAGTCACCAATCTTGAATTTTGTCTACATGTGGTTGCGTAATCTATTGTGTCCTGTTCTGAGGCGCAGAAGCATGGCCTGTTCTGGTCTGTCCATAACGTGGTAGTCGTCTTGAATAGGGTTTGGTGGCCTTCTGACTGATTTGATCTTTATTTTCTTTTGGTGGTATGTAATAGGCACATCTGGTTGTTCTTCTTGTGCTCCTTCCTTAGCCAATCGATCAGCTCTGTCGTTTCCGGGGACTCCACAGTGGGATGGTATCCACTGTATGGTGACCTTATGCTGACTGCTAAGTTCAGAAACTAGTGTCCTTAGAACTGACAATTTCCCAGACAGTAGCGCCTCTATTATGGATTTTTCATCTGTCAATATCACCACAGGTTGTGTACCATGGCTGGTATTTTGTAATTTCTCTGTGACTATCTTGATTGCCTCAATTTCAGCATCATAGTTATGGCAGTACTTTCCTGTTGGAACTCTTGTCCCTTGTATTATTTGGGTATTCTATGTACACTCCCGCTCCTCCATTTCGAACAGCATTTTGTGCTGACCCATCTGTGTGGACTCGGATCTAGAGATCATGTGGGTATTCGTCATCAAGGAAGCTGAGAGTGGCTGTTCTGCGCTGTACACTGTTCTGTTCTTCCTTGTCAAATATTCCTCTCACTTTTGTCTGGATTTGTAGTGATAGTCTATGTTCATCTTTCCACGGGGTTCGCTCTGGAATAGTTGTCAGGGGGATACCAACTGTGGGAAGTTGGTAATATGATAGCAGACATGTTGTATTATAACGCAATGACAACATTTTGGCTATATACAAGCTCATAGCAGACCCAGGAAGTCGCTTAAGACGAATAATCATCATATCATGGCACTTAATCAGTTAAACAATTAAAGTATGAAAGCTAAAATAAATAAACATGTTACATGTTCATTGCCTCGTCCAACTGACTCCAATGCCTCTGTATTTAGCTATCGCATGTAACTCTGTCCATTTCTTTCTCGTATTAATCTTTTCTGTGTCCACTTCTCTTTTCAGTGTACGGCCTGTCCAGTTCCAGTGTCTTTTCTGAATCTCTTGGTCCACTGCTATTTGACTGGCTCTTTCCAAGAGCTCCAGATTGGTGATTTTGTCATACATTTTATTCCTTCTATTGTAGTGAATGTTTGTAGTTTATTTGTAATTGTCGTTGTTCTCTGTGTTTCTGATCTATAAAGCAGAACTGATTGAACGTAACTAATAACATCATCAAAATATTAGATAACAGAGAAGATTGGAGAATCTTTATCGCTGATGTCTGCTCATCTGATGAGGAGGAGAAGGAGGAGGAGGGCAAGAAGAAGAGGAAGAGTAAGGAAAAGAAGGAGGAGAAGTATGTAAAACATTAGGAGGAGGTGAAGAAAAAGAGGAAGAAGAAGAAGAAGGAAGAGAAATAGGTTAAAAATACGGAGGAGAAGAAGAAGAAAAAGAAAAAGATGATGATGATGATGATGATGATGATGATGATCGTGCAGTAGCAGCAGCAGCAGCAGCAGAAGAAGAAGAAGAAGAAGAAGAAGAAGAAGAAGAAGAAGAAGAAGAAGAAGAAGAAGAAGAAGAAGAAGAAGAAGAAGCAGACGAAGGAGAAGGTGTTGATAATGATAATGAAGGTGAAGTTTTGACATAGCATCGTCTTCTGTTTATCCTATCAGTGCTTTTGTAAAGCCGACTGTCAGCTTTCATTGTTTGTTCAATAATCCAAGAAGCAGCCACTGTTTGCATGTCTATTTGCTACAAAGAGACTTCATCCTGAGAACAATGGAAACTTGTTAATGTGTAAATTATAAACATCCTTCAGGATGATGGCCGGCACTGTGATGAAGGGGTTAGGAACGTGATTCGCAATCCCGAATACCAGCTTTCGAAAAAAAAAAGCTGCATAAGATTTGGAAGCAGACTGCATTGTGCTGGTATTCAATACAATGGTATGAGTGCTGGTCGCTCAGAAAGCAAATGACAAACTACTAAACAGAAACTTCCCTAGAAATCACAAACAGTCCCCCTCCCCCACGCCCCCCCCCCCCTCACAAAAAAAAAACAAAAACCATTGACTGCGACGTTCTGTAAAGGACATGAAACTAACTTATTTTCCCCCAGGATGATGAGGAGATTTTAGACCATCCGAGAATCCACGTGGAGAGCAACGGGAAGGGCGGATACTCGCTCATCATCGACAATGTCCACAAAGGTGACGAGGCTGCCTACAGATGCAGGGCGGAGAATGTGGAAGGGGCGTGTTCATCGTTCTTCTTTCTCTCGGTTAAATGTAAGTACGAGCACAGTCAAGTTTCTGTCAGTTACATGTAAGTACGAGCACAATCTTCTTTCTGTCGGTTAAATGTAAGTACGAGCACAATCTTCTTTCTGTTGGTTAAATGTAAGTACGAGCACAATCTTCTTTCTGTCGGTTAAATGTGAGTACGAGCACAATCTTGGTTCTGTCAGTTAAATGTAAGTGGAACACAATCTTCCTTCTGTCAGTTAAATGTAAGTGGAACACAATCTTCCTTCTGTCAGTTAAATGTAAGTGGAGCAGAATTAGAAGTGTCACACCATAATGCTCCATTCCTGTGCTGGTGAATATCACACAAAATGCTCTCCACTGTCCCATGTGAGAAGTTTGAAAATTCGCTATTTTTTCCCCCTCAAAATCTGTTTTATGTTGATGTCCATGGCGAGATACAGTGAAATATGCCAGGCAATAAATTCTGCAATACATTGCTTATTATTCATTATTCAAATTCAGATTCTTTCTTTCTTTCTTTCTTTCTTTCTTTCTTTCTTTCTTTCTTTCTTTCTTTCTTTCTTTCTTTCTTTCTTTCTTTCTTTCTTTCTTTCTTTCTTTCTTTCATTCTTATTCTGAGACAGACGTTATAACCTTATAGCCACTCCGCCCCAATCCGCTATGAACTTGGTGAAGCACCATATTGACACAAAGATGTGGAGAATAATCAGATCTATTGCCTCAGAAACTGAAGTAGTCAGAAAAATATACCACGAGCAACAGAGACCCAGATGTGCAGGTAATAACAGCTGCACAACGATGCATTTGATGAGAAACAAATAAATAACATGTGTGTAAATACTCTTTACTGCAGCTTTACAGAGTTCCTGTCTAATTTAAGAGACAGTAATATTCTGAAAAATAAAGTCTTGTACAAAGCAAGTAATACATTTAAACGTATTACTGGCACCTTGCAGAATTGATAGACGACAGTTTGTTACATTGTGCTTCCAATCCAAAAAAAAAAAAAAGTGTAATCGCTACAACCCATTGTTGTAGAGACCATATGTTGCCCATGCAGCATGATCCCTCTCTAGACCTGCCTAGTTTACTCCAGAAGAAAGGTAGCACCAATGCGAACAAGACAAGCGTCAGAAGTTGCGGACCAACAAAGCAAAGATCTAACTGTCCGCCAGTCGGAGCTTCCTTCCTAGACCAGTTGCCGACCAAGGCTAAGGGCCTGGTCTGCCCTGTAATGACATTTAACCTTTAGGTTGCATTTCTCTGAACTAGGGAAAGGCTCGTACCCTCCCAATTGTGCTCCTCTGCCCGAAGCCGTTGTCACAATGTGGTTTGTCGCGTTTGGTGAGCACCGCCCAACATTCGGCGCTAAAAAAAGCAGGTTGTACCGTCTACTGTCATACGGTAGCTCACTTATATCTGACTAAGACCTGACACACACGTGACTACAGACTGGGTAAAGATAACAACAGCTACCCCCATAAATGGAAATGAATGGACTCTAACAAACAACTTGATGATTTGGACTTCGCAGGCGACATTGCACACCAGTCACACACACGTAATCAGATTCAAAATAAACTAATCACGCTTGAAGAGTTGTCACAGCAATTAGGTCTGAAAATGTATATATATGAACGACAAAGATTCCCCCCCCCCCCCCCCCCCCCCCGCGTTTCCATCCTGTTTCAGGATATTGCGGTCAACATTAGCATCTTTCAGCTGTATGTTGATTCCTAGGCTAGATTACGCTCATCAGTACGCCACGACTTTCTGAGCGACCGGCTCCATACTCTCATAAGTCACTGGCGCGACTCGAACCGCTTTCAGTTCTCGTGCGCTCACGTCAACCACGAGAGTATTCGGGGTTACGGTGAAAGCTGCTAACTCCTCTACCAGGGAGACCGGCGAACGACAAAGATAAAGAGATTAAATAAGCAAATACCAACCCGATTTCCCTTGGTGAAACCTCACTTCAAGAAGCAGGATTATACAGCTGTTTGGGAAGCAATGTATGATAAATAGATGGATATACAGAGCTAATAAAATAAGACTAGATGAAAGAACCGCAGTTTTATAGAAATAGGAGTTGAGTTGAGTTGAGATGAGTCAAGATCCGATATCACAGCAATCGGAAAATTCACATACGTGTTTCGTAATCATCTGCAACAGCCAGCGAAGAGTCCAAATGCTAATGGTACGAGATACAATCTGATTGTGTCCGTGTGGCCTTTCCTCGGAGTTCCGCTTCTCGGCCCGATCCTTTGGTTACTCACTGCCTCACGATTCTCTCCAGGCAACGATGATTTATATATTTGTGTACATTTTGTACATTATATACATGATCACAAAGGACACTGTTATACCCGAATCACGTCTTTGTTATTCTCTCTCCATAGCAACCCCCCCCCCCTCCTCCCCATAAAAAGACAAAAGTCTAGAAGACCTCCCCCAGCAGAAGAACTGTGTCTTTTACTCCGATGTTTGCCACCATGCAGTGTAAAGCACAATTCTTCTCAAGCAATCCTTGAAACACTTCTTTGTCATACCGCCTCCACAGCCAAACCAACAACAAAAGTCCTGACGAACTCCCCCAGCAGAAGAAATGTCCTTCCCTCCGATGTTTGCCACCATGTAAAGTAAAGCACAGTTCTTCTCAAGCAATCCTTGAAACACCTCTTTGTTATACCATCTCCACAGCCAAAAAGAAGACAAAAGTCCAGAAGAACTCCCCGAGCAGAAGAACTGCGTCCTTCCCTCCGATGTTTGCCACCATGTAAAGTAAAGCACAGTTCTTCTCAAGTAATTCTTGAAACACTTCTTTGTTATACCGTCTACACAGCCAAAGACAGACAAAAGTCCAGAAGAACTCCCCCAGCGGAAGAACTGTCCTTCCCCCCGATGTGTTCCACGATGCAATGCGAAGCACATTCTTTCTCCCATGTTAGCCATCATACAGTTAATCTTATGTGCTCCATGAAACGGCAGTCTCCATCTCGAAGTAGTTATGCTGCTTCTCTCGCGCTCCGAAGATTGTGGATTCCATTCCGGACTAAATCATTATGTTCACGAGTGCGATTTTCTCGAAGACTACCAAGTTTTCAACGATGGACCATCGGAGTTCGTGCTTGTGAGACACTTTCCGCAGGTCCAAGGCAGGACCATGTGGGATCAAACCCGGTGAAATAAAATCGATCCTTTCAAACCCTTCTTTAAATTCTTGAAACAGTTATTTATAAAATTGTATCCACAGCCAAACCAAAAAGCCAAAAGAAAAAAGACCAGAAGAACTCGCCCAACAGAAGAACCGTGTCCTTCCCTCCCATGTTTGCCACCATCGTTGAGAAGGTCGAGGAAGAAGAGAAGCAGGGGAAAGAAACCCAGCAACTTCCGCCATCACCCATGACCGACTTCTACTACGCTCTGACCTTGAAGGGCCGACAGAGCTTTCCGACTTTCGTTGGAGACTGGGCGTATGTTGACGGTGGTCAGACACACAAACGACGCAGTAAGAACTTGCTTGTGTTTCCTCTTGTGTTCATATTAGTCTGTTACATAGTAATTATAGACAGTTTGTTTTGTTTCTTTTCTCTTAGCACGTAGTTGTCTGTCCATTTGAATGCTTCCTTATGTCCTTGATAGATTAACCGATTCAGTGTCGAAGGGGACTATATATAAAAATGTTACCTCCCATTTGGACAGAAGGACGATATATCGGTATACTATGGACATCGCATTATTTGATTTATTTCTTTGTAGCTTCCGCAATTTCAATGTTCAGTGAACGGAAATTACATTATAATATTTGTTTATGTGAGTGTGTACCATGCCTGGTCCAATCCTCCTTTTTGTTTTGCATTGAATCAGTTAAAAGATATAGATGTGGAGGAGAATAGATAGAGGGTTGAAGAGAAACATAAATGTGCACCCAATGCCCATCTAAAATTGATGACAGCTGTTGAATGTTATGTTACGAGAGTATTTATTTAAGTTAACTTTGATAGCATAAGTGTCTTTTGATCGGACTTTGTTATTTCCCTGTTAAATTTAGAGCTGTATGTTTAGAGAAGAATAAACAGTGTGTGGAAGAGAAACATACCTGTCTACCCAATAATATCAATTGCGGAACCCTCTGAGATCATGTAAATAAACACATGTGTATTTTTAGGCGCTCAGAAGAAATAAGTAAGGACTACTAGAGGATGCACTAGACAACATAAACATTGAAAGCTGTAGTTACCGACCAGGATTCGAACTTGTCACTTCCATATGAAGACAGTGACTGTCTGCAGGAACAAGTGTACTTCGACGCGTGACCAACTAGACAAGTGCCTCCTCAAATCCCCACTTCTTTCATCTACTTCTATTGAGCGCTGAACGATACATGTGTGTTTATTTATGAAATGTCTACCCAGTGTCCATCTAAAATTATATGGACATGAAAGCAAGGGACATGTTACGTTTTTTTCATTAAATTAAACAGTGCAGCTTAGCTGCCCATTAAAATGCCTATCGATCTCTCTGATACATTAAGAAGTTTTAGATATGTAATAGATACACTGTGGAAGATAAAGATAAATATCTACCCAAAGCCTATCTGAAGCTGAGGTACTAAGAGAAATGTTATCTTGTTTAATTAAGTTAAACTTTACAGCATATGTGTCCATTTTGATACAATCCTTATATCTCTGTTACATTAAATACCGTTCACCGTGGAAGAAAAACATACATATCTACCCAAGGCCACCTGAAGACGACGATAGCAAGAGACATGTTGTGTTATTCAGTTAAGTTCATAATAATACATTCGTTATTTCCCTGACACATTTAAAGCACAGATTTATTAGAGAAACAATACATGTATGGAAGAGAAACATAAACATCTACACAATGTTTGCAAGACAGCAGACTATCTTGTGTTGGGTTTTTATAAAATTGTATGGGTGCCGGTCGTCCAGAAAGCAATGGCAAACTCTTGAACGTAAACTTGCCAAGAAATCACAAACAGCTAAAATTTGCCGAGGTTCACTGTGACGTCCTGTAATGGATATGCAATTAACTTGTTTAATGCCATATTAAAATGTTGTGTTCAGGACAGCAAGAAAAATGTTATCTCATTTAATTAAGTTAAACTTGACAACCAACATAGGTGTCCATTTTTATACATTCCTTATTTCTCTTTTGCGTTAAAAGGCATAGATTTACTAGAGAATCAATAATCAATGGAAGAGAAACATAAAAATCTACCCAAAACCACATTAACATTTTAAGTTGATGATAGCAAGAGAAATGTCCCATTGTTTAAGTAAATTTTACACGTTGCAGCATAGTTTGAATACCTCCATTGTCCCCTCAATAATTTATACTTCATTTAAGAATTAATATAACTACACTCGGGACATTTTCACACATGCTTCATAAACTTCACTTCAAAAGATACAGAAATTCCCCATGCAGATTGTTCCAGTAGCAATTTCATTAAAAGTCTGCCTGACCTTTCATTTAGCACCGTCCATACCCTCCACTCATTTCTCTCTGAGCCAGTCCTTCCAGATATAGTTAGTCCATCTGTTCAGCTGCACTCTCAAGCCTATTCCAGAGATCCATCACCACACCAACTTTAATCGTAAAGTAGATCGCCGCACAAAGGGGAAGCAGCCAATCTATCTGCGTGTTCATGGCCCAGTACCCTTGCACGCCCTGGGCAGAAAATCAACGATATCTCGCAATCTTCGTCCCGTCGATCGATGCTAGCCATTCCACCAGGAACATGCAAGTTTCCACTTTCTCACTTTCTGAAAGCATAATCATTGAGTCTGTTGCAAACACAATAAGTCTGGCGCGCTATCCACCCCCCCCCCCCCACCCCCTCACCCGCCACAACCTCAGCTTCGATTCTTATGCTATATGACTCAGCAGCACATGCTTTAAAAAAAAACGTCGCTTAAAAGTCGACTTCATTGCACCGGGTATCCCATATGGCTCGGTCTCTTTCCGCAGCGCGGAAAGCGTCGCACAAAGCACGAACTCCGTAGCTCTAGCGACGACCCACAGGAGTCTTCGAAATATTTAACCCGTGAACCGAAGGACGCGGCCCGGAATCGAACCCACAACCTTCGGAGCCCGAGTCAAACGGCTTGACTACTAATAGTTGTAGTTAAAGTTAGTTGCATATTCTTTACAGAACGTCATATTCAACCCCAACATTTGTGTCTGTGATATTTTTGGCAACATTACGTTCAGTAGTTTGCCATTGCTTTCTGAACGACCGGCACTCATACCTTTACATGAAAATATCAACGCGAGACGGTGTGCTGCCAAATTGCCCGCAGATGTGTTTTGAACGCGGTATGCGGGATTACGAATAAACTATTAAAAAGTCCTAAACTACAGCTGGAAGCGAGGAATGGTCCCACACGCATTGAACAAATCTAAACTAATACCATTCCCACAAAAAAGTTATCAAATAATATTATATTTGAAATAATAAAACATGAAATATACATCTTTGGTATGTTAAACAGACAGCGGAAATAGCCGTTAACTGATTCCATATGTAATCATTTTACTGCGTGCAGAAATTATTTATCAATCTCCAAAAACTGACACGCACATAATTTACATTTGGGGAAATACTAATGTATTATGAAACATGTTACAGGGGAATTGATGGACGTTGTTTGTCTGTTAAATATTTTGGAATAATTTCAAGTTTGCCAACTGTTTCTTTCATAAACATATGCATGTTTATTCTAATTTTGAAACATCTAAACAGTCTTTCCAACTTACCCAAGGCCTTTGACAAAATATATTGATTACAATGTGATAAGACTGGTATATTTTGTAGTTAATCCATGTTTTAAACAAAGAATCAGTCCAAAAATAATGATTGGTCGAACATTTTTTATCATTTGTCATATAACTGTAATATTAAATTATTAAGGAATTGTCACTAAAATACTGTCAACCTCTAGTCTCCAGCAACTATTCAGCTAAAAGAAAAGGTTGTTGTACAGAACGTGCAATACGTACTAAAAGTAAAGAACTGTTTCAGGGTCATTGAGGCGTACTGGATATGGTATTGCCGTATGTTTTTATAAGTTCAACATTGTCAAATTCTTAACACTGAAAGTAAAGTTCGTTCATTCGTCCGTTTTTATAAAACAATCGGCTCCCACAGAATAATGGGATCAATTAGAACACACCAGCTGCGAAAGTGCAATAGTAAATGTTATAAGTTTAGGGCAGAGGAAGAGCGAGTGACATTAGTGGTTTAATTTAGTTTGAATCAAATAAAATAAAATGTCGTTTTGAAGCGGCAAGCTGGAAAACCTAGGCTAACTTCACATCACTTGGAAAAAATCTGGCACAATGGTCAGTTTGTAGTTTAATGATTAAAGTTCCCAAGGCTGAACAATAAACAAACCGTCTCATAATCACATCGCATCTCATCCCATTCCATTATATCTCATCATATCATTTTATTTTCTCATCATCCAATCTCATCTCATAAACCTTATCATCTCATCTCATTTATCATCTCATTATCTAATCTCATCCCATCATATCATGTTATTATCTCATCCCATCCCATCTCAACATCTCATAATCTCATCTTATCATCTCATCTTATTCCACTTGTATCTAGTCGTGTCGAGGTGAAACATAAACAGCAGGACAGTGCCCGTTTATGGGCTTCATATATCGAGATCCCCTTGGAATCTGTTATTCCTTCTGTCCATTGCTTACATGGTCGGCCTCTTCGTCTGGTTCCATTTGGCCTGTACATCATTGCTTGTTGTGGTATGCTGTCTTTTATTCCCCCTGTCCATCGTTTACATATTCGGCCTCTTCTTCTTGTTCCATTTGGTCAGTACATCATTGCTTGATGTGGTATACTGTTAGTTTAAACACACAAAGTTGAAGATTTTCGCATGGCTGAAATGTCAACACGCAGAGACAATTTACGACTGTTCCAAAACATTCGGAATTTCGTGCAATTAATTTGTCCCGTTCTGAAATTTTTTTACTGCTAACATAATAAACAACAATATAAACTAAAGACTGAACAGGTTAAATAATTTACATCATGATGTTTTAACTTCGTCTGTCTATTTATGTAATAACTTAAACACGAATAAGCAACAGCGAAATTCACTTGACAAATTAAAAAGTGCATTGCAGTGTTTACTTTTAAAGGGTAAACTAATAACAGTTGCAGTGTTTAAATGTTAAGGATAAAATAATAACAGTAACACTGTTTACTTTTTACGGATAAATTCATAACAGATGAGTTTACTGTGAAAGGTTAAGTACTCTTTGAAATGTTATGTGTTCTTTACTACTGTCGTTTGCTGTGATTTTAAAATAATGAATGATCCAAGAGAAATAACTCTTAATCGTAGGAAAATCCCTGTAGATTATTTCCCCTCAAGATAGTTTTAATACAATCTTAATCATTTTGCTCTCAAAATGTTGCATGTCCTCTGCAGGACGTAGCGATCAACCCCAACCCCAGGTTGATTTTATAAGCAATTTTACGTTCATTAGTTTACCACTGCTTTCTGAACGAGAACCCTCTACTGGTCTTTATTTTGTGCAAGGGACACAACGCTGATATTTGAAATTGTAAAGAAATAATAGATGACAGTGATGTTTCTTGGCATGGTAGTTTTCCGCCTGGGATTACGTTGCCAAGTAACCACAGTTTGGTAGACTAACACATCACTAACCACCATGTTAAGAATAGAGACCCTGAGGCGTTCTTGTTATCTGCAGCTGACGTCGGTGGCAATGAGGATGGCGTGGGAACGTCCTCATCAGTACCCAACGGTGACCACAACGACGACAACTTTCCGTCTACCAACCAGGCTCGCCTTGCAGCACGGCGGAGTCTCCGGAGAAGTGACCTCGCAGCCAGAACTGAAGCAAAGAAGGAAATGGAGAAAGAGGAAATAAAGAAGAGGGAGACAGACGAAGAAAGAAGAATTAGAGAGGAAAAGGAGAAGAGGCTACTGGAAGAGCAGAAAAAGCGGGAAGACGAAATGAAAATGGATATCGAAAGAAAGAGGCGAGCTGAAACTATGAGATTGAGAAAGAAGGCCAGAGAAGAGAGACTTCAAAAAGAACAAAATAATGAAAGAAAACCAGAAGAAACAGAAGCGGATGAGGCTAAACGAAAAGCCGAAGAGAAGAAGAAAGAAGAAGAAAGTATGCAGAGGGAAAGGGAAAAGCAGGAAAAGCAAAAACAGCGTGAGGAAGAAATTAGAAAGTTAAGTGAGCACAAGAGAATCGAAGAGATAAAACAGAGAGAAGAACAAGACAGTAAAAAGAAACAAGAAGAAGCCAGAAAACAGAAAATAGAAGAAGACACAAAACAGAAAGTAGAAGAAGGCAGAAAACAGAAAATGGAAGAAGACAGAAAGAAAAAGGCGGAAGAGGACAGAAAAAAGAAAGAAGAGGAAGCCAGAAAAAAGAAAGAAGAGGAAGCCATAAAACAGAAAATGGAAGAAGCCAGAAAGCAGAAAGTGGAAGACGGCAGAAAAGAGAAAGAAGAACAAGACAGAAAAAGGAAAGAGGAACAAGACAGGAAAAAGAAGGAAGAACAAGACAAAAAACTGAAAGAAGAGCAAGAACGAAAAGTTACAGAAGACCAAGACAGAATAAAGAAAATGGCGGAAGACAGAAAACAGAAAGAAGAACAATACAGAAAAATTAAAGAAGAACAAGACAGAAAAAAGAAGGAAGAACAAGACAGTAAAAAGAAAGAAGAAGAAGACAGGAGAAAGAAGGAAGAGCAGGACAGAAAAATTAAAGAAGAACAAGACAGGAAAAAGAAGGAAGAACAAGAAAGACGCAAAAAAGAAGAAGAAGAGAAAAGAAAATTAGAAGATGCAAAGAGAAAAGAGGAAGACGCCAGAAAGAAAAGAGAAGCCGAAGCTTTGATACGAGGGAAGGAAGATATTGAAAAGCAAAAGATTATTCAGATAGACATTAAAAAGAAGCAAGAGGAAGCTGAAAAACAGCGAAGAATAGAGGAAGACAAGAAAAAGCAAGCCGCAATTAAGAAAACAGAAGAAATTGTAAGAAAGAAAATTGAAGCAGAGGAAGATAGAAAGAAAGTGGAAATAAAGAAAACAGAAGAAGAGAAAAAGCGGCTAGAAAATGAAAGAAAAGCAGCAGAGGAAGCAAAGATACAAAAAGAACCTTTGCAAGCAACAACAAAACAAAGTGCACAAAAAAGTGTGCTGCAAAAATTCGCCAAACATTTAGACTCAAAATTAGAACCAAATGCGATCCTTGCTCCAAAACTCTCCGCCACACCAGGTTTAATAATAAATTCAGACAAGCAACAAGGAATCAAGCAAGACAACAATAAAGTGGAGCTCTTAAATAAAGCTCAGCTTCCAGTTACAGTCAAAGTTTCAAGCCTTGATGTCAGAAACCAACAAGATAGTCGCCCTAATGTGCCCAGTGAGAAAAAACCCGACTTTCTTAAAGTTGACAAGGGTAAGGCTGATAAAGATGTTAAGACGGCGGAGAATAATATAGTTGACAAAGAACCAAATAATTTACCACGGACATGGCAGCAAAGAGAACTCCAAAGTCAAAAGGTATCCCAAGATAAGAAGCGTTTGGATGAACTGCGACAGAAGGACCAAAATAGAGTGGAAGAACTCAAGCAACAAGAACTGAAACGTACAGAAGAAATGAAACAGGGTAACAAGTCTGCCTTTGAAATATTTAAAAAAGGGCAACAAAGTCAGAAAGAGGATTTGCGGTCTAGGGAACAAAAGCAAATTGAAGAATTGCGACGGAAAGAACAACTCCAAAGAGAAGAGCTCCGGCAGAAGGAAGCAAAACAACGGGAAGAATTACATAGGAAGGAAGAGAAACAGAAGCAAGAAATGGATCGACAGAAAGAAATGAAAATTCAGGATGAGTTGAAGCGTAATGTAGACTTGTCTTTGAAAGAAGAACTTAAACTGAAAGGGTACACTAAACCAAAAGAAGAAATAAAACTAAGGGAGGAATTGAAACGAAAAGAAGAAGTAAAACATGATAATAAAAAACCAGAAACGAAATTAAAACCACCTGAAACGCGAAATAAATCTGATGTTCAAGTTAAAGAAACATTACAGAAGGAACAGTTAAAAGCAAATGAAAAGAAGCAGATTGATGAATTGAAACTGAAGGAAGAAAAACAACTGGCAGATTTAAGACTAAAACAGAAATATGGAGCAAAGCAAGACGACAGTGAGAGGAAAAGGCTTGAGAGAGAGCAAGAAGATTTACGCCGGGAGTACAAAAAGGAACAAATGATAAAAGATCAGCTGTGGAGGCAACACGAAGAAGAAGTCAATAAACGCCAACAAAAAGAACAGGAAGCTAAAGAACTACGAGATCGGAACAAGCAGACAGCCACAGATCCAAGCACAGACGATGAGTTTCAGGTGAAAGTTTACAAGCGGGACTATTCGTTCGAGGAAATGCGCAAGCGATTAGAGTCACATGTTAGTGGTGAAGTGATGGACGCAGATGAACTCAAATATTGGGATGACATTCTGCAGAAGCACAAGTACTCGATCAATGATATAAAGCAAGTCTTCGATTCAGTTTCTCAGCCCAGTACAGAAAGACAATCCAGATCAAAAGATCGAAAAAGCAATGTGGATGATGCAGACATTTCGAGAATGAAACGATCTGGTTCGGTCACTGGTATTCGACAAGCATTCACTCAATCACCCGAGCGATTAAATAAGAGATCTGAATCTCAGAAAAGACAAAAAGATGAAGATGTTATCAAGAAAAGCACTAACATATCAGAAATTCGCCAACAATTTCTAGAAATTGTCAAAGCTCAAGCTTCTTCCAAGAAAACCCAGAATTTGCCTGGACATAGAGAAGCAGATATTACAATTAACCGTCTGAAAATAGACAATTCACTGGCTCCTAATGAAGCTGGGCGTCGCTCAAAGTCCCCAACTCCCTTCAGGTTATCTCCGTCGCCATCTCCCATGGCCTCATCCCCAAATGAACAACCGGCAAGACCGACCACCCGCACTCAAGTTGAGCTGTCCAAAATTGCAACCAACGTGGCAGCTAAGCGGGCATCCTTCTACGAACAACTGTACCAGAATCCTGCTACCCAACCTAAGAGTACTGCTTCAGACTTAGCTCAGAAACGGATGTCCTACCATGGGCGTGATCTCTACGGCAGCATAGAAATACCCACCTACAAGCGAGCTGCGGGTTGGTCTGACGATCTGGAGAAACCCCAGGACATTCCGAAGCCTGTCCAGCAACAGGCACCAGAGCTGAGCAAGATCTCAGCCGTGGCGAAAAACACCGCATCGGTGGATTCTTCTACCAGACTTGGCAGTAAAGACTCGGCAGAGATGGAGGATTCCTCTAGTAAAGTTCGACCGTTTGTCTACAATTCTGCACGCACTACAGCGAGAAGTAAGTCCTGGTGACTGTCTGTCTAGTTGTCTGTCTAGATATATGTCTAGATGTCTGTCTAGATGTCCGTTTAGATGTATGTCTATATATAAACGATTGCATTATGGGCAAGTGTTACGTGTTGTCTGACTGTGTGTGTGTGTGTGTGTGTATGTATATATATATATATATATATATATATATATATATATATATATATATATATATATATATATGTGTGTGTGTGTGTGTGTGTGTGTGTGTGTGTGTGAGAGAGAGAGAGAGAGAGAGAGAGAGAGAGAGAGAGAGAGAGAGAGAGAGAGAGAGTGTGTGTGTGTGTGTGTGTCCGTGTCTGTCTACTAAAATACGAAAGATTGTAAAATTGACTGCACCTGTCTTCGAAAATCCGAAAGGCTTCATAACTGACTGTATCTGTCTGTGTATCTGCCTGCCTGTCTGTATGTCTTGCTAACTAAGAACGATTCCAAAACTGAATGCAATTATGTCTGTATGTCTTCTAAATTATGAAAGATTGCATATCTAATTGCATCTGTCTGTTTGTTGGTCTGCTTAAATATGAAAGATGTTATACGTGACCGGATGTGTTGTCTGTCTGTCTGTCTGTCTGTCTGTCTGTCTGTCTGTCTGTCTGTTAGTCTGTCTGTCTGTCTGTTAGTCTGTCTGTCTGTCTGTCTGTCTGTCTGTCTGTCTGTCTGTCTGTCTGTCTGTCTGTCTGTCTGTCTGAAAGTTCGTGTGTATGTGCGTGTTTGTGTTTGTATATGTGTATTTCTGTCTTTATCCATCCATCCATCCATCCATATATCCATCCATCCATCCATCCATCCATCCATTCAACCATCCATCCATCCATCCATCCATCCATCCCGTCTGCTCGCCTGCCCGCCTGCCCTCCCATCCGCCTGTCTCTTTCTCTCTATGATCAATCTCTCTTTAAATTCTCATTGATTTGCCTTCTCTTTCTCTCTATCTCTCCTTGTATCTATTCTTCCCTCCCTCCATATCCTTTCTATCTAGCTACATCATTCTCTGATTATATAACCTCACTAACTCTACCCGCCCCCTCTCACTCTCTCGGTGTCTGTGTGTGTATGTGTTTGTGTTCATGTGTGTGTGCGTGTGTATGTGTAGCCTGCATCACACTTAAATAACTATTGTGTTAAACGACAATAATTACCTACCACACATTTCATCACTTACTCGTTTCCCCTTCCGCTAGGATTCTCCAAGAAATGATGTGCAGACAACGACACGACAGGCTCGCCTCATCATCTACACATCCCACAAGACACCCTTTTTCAAAGGTCGCAGGATACATTTCACGTGACTAACAACCAACGATTATTACATCTTTCAACTTCTTCATTCTGGAATCAACCACTGACAGCAACAGAACTCATCGTCTCAGCGTTGTGATTTTTCGCTTGCATCATTGCTACCTCACACTTGTCAATGTCATCGTTTATCGGCGTCTCTGCTTCTGATGTCCAGATTACAGCTGTATATATTCTTTAACGTTTGTCGGCTTGATTGCTTGGATACATGTTATGGATCTGGTGAACTTTTTCACGTTTTGCTGCTTGTGTACAGTGATAAAATGCGTGAACGGATGTGGTCTTCATTTTCTCGTATTCCCTAATGAAAAATCCAGCAAGTTACCAAGCGCAACGGCCTGTAAGAAAAGTTGTATGCAACATAATTGAAACTAACAGCTGCAGAGCTTAACTTGAATGTATCCTGTGCTTGTTGTACTTAACATTGCTGAAATTGTTGTCTGTACATTGCTTTAGCACAGTCGATGTTTTGGAGTTTTTTGTTCTGAACACACACGCAAATGTTATAACCGATTCCCATAACAAAATATGAAGCCTATTAACCCATTCTTTACCAAACAACTTATGTGTGTATATATATATATATATATATATATATATATATATATATATATATATATATATATATATATATATATATATATATATATATGTGATATCGTTATGTAGTAATTGCTTCCTTACTATTATACAATACAAGTGTAACATACTTATTTATCTCGAAGAGGTCTGGGAGTAGCGAGGGTTGCGGGGAATTGGGGGAGAGAAGGGGGGTCTTCGTGGCCAAATAGTTAAGACACTTGCCTCAAATGTCGAGGGTCGTGGGTTTGTCACTGGACTCGGTCATTCTGTTCACTATTAAACACAATTAATAGGTCCGCATGGCCGAATGGATAAGAACGCGTGTTCTTAAACATCCGATGTGCTGATGCCGAGGTAAGCGGTTCAACCCCTACACTGGACAGCTGGACTAAAATGTTGACCTGTCGTCCTCGACTTGGGGACGTAAATTACAAGTACCTGTGAAGTCGGAGTGGGTTTGTCTGATGGCGAGGGACACTGTTAATAGGGAAAACTGACCCATACGCAAAATTCAGTCCATCACTATTATAAAAATAGTCTGTAAGGACTACCCTTGGGTTCAAAGCGAACGAGCGAAAAAAAAAAAAAAAAACAAACAAACAAGCAAACAAACAAACACACACACACGCACACACACACACACACACACACACACACACACACACACACACACACACACACACACACACACAATTAATATGAGTAAAATCAGGGTTCGGATCCCCCTTCCTGGCCTTGAGGCGTATTTGGGTATATTGCGCTTGTCCCCATATCCTCAAAGACCGGTAAGAATTCGATGGCTAATATGGCAATGTCATGCTGGTTACTCTTACCTGCCAGAAGGCGCACCGGTACCTGTTTTTGGCTTGGACGACCTGGCAGCCCAAGTTAATGTTTGAAATAAATCTCCGCTTTTATTATTAAAAATATAAAATGTAATCACAGAAGACACAAACAATAAGTTGCACGATTTATTGCCTGGTGTATTTCGCTCCATTTCTTCTGGTGCATACCGCATAGTTATATGTTATATGAAGTGAATACATGAATAATACTTTGCTTTCTTATGATATATAACTTTGCAGTGTGCACCTGATGAGGTGCAGCGAAATACACCAGTAATAAATCGTGCAATATATTGTTTGTCGCTTCTATGTTTACATTCATTGTTTTGTTTATAATGTTCTGTCTTTAAAATGATATCAAATATTGTCTTGAAATAATATATAACATTTGTTGTATTGACATAATGAGTGTTTGTTTTACCATTAATTATTATCACGATTGTATGTAATGGAATTAAAGCACAAGATTGTCTCCAGCTTGCAATGTCGTTGTTTCCATGGTATTCAGTGTGACAGTTTTGCATGTGCTTGCTCGCATGGTGTCTGTACACCCTTAGTTTGCATGCTGCATGGGAAGTAGGAATGTACAGGAATATTGATGCTTTAGTTAATGGACAGTTATGTAAATAATTAGCAAGAAAATGGTTATTGAGTTATAAAATTACTTAGTTAGGTAATTACTTAATTAATTAGTTAGTTAGCTAGTTAGTTAATCAGTCATTTGGTTAGTTAGTTAGTTAGTTAGTTATATAGATAGTTAGTTTGTTAGTTAGTTATATAGTTAGTTTGTTAGTTAGTTATATAGTTAGTTTGTTAATTAATTATTTAGTTACCAGTTTATGTAATACTTTAGTTAGTTAGTTATATAGTTAGTTTGTTAATTAAATAAGTAATAATTTAGTCAGTCAGGTAAATAGTTAGTTAGTTCGGTAATTAATTAGTTAGTCAGTCAGTCGACAGATTATCTTCATTCCATATAAAACCATTCAGCCCATAAGTGCACAGATCCCCTTCCCAGTATCTCCCTTAGAATGAAGCGGTGAACGACACCAGTTCCACCGACTATTCTTCTGTGGCTCCCTGCACTGCGCTCGTATCTGGCTTAAACCCCCTTTTGACTCGCTGTTTGGTCCAAGTTGCAGATTTACTGTCACTTATCACGTGTAATTGTCCGACCTCTCTGAGTTTATGGGCGGTGTTTACCAAGACTTTATATTGTAAATCCAAGGACGGACAGAAAAAAAATGTAGCAGTCCTTTAAGAAGCAGATGAAAACCGCACATTTATTAGACACATTTGACGAAGATAGTCAAATATATTTGGGCATGTTGTCAGGAGAAGTATGTTTTAAAACTGAGATACAACTGGCAAACGGGATGCGAAAAAGAGCAAGTTTAAAGCAACAATATAAATATTATAATTTCTTGGCCACAAGGTATAATATATATATATATATATATATATATATATATATATATATATATATATATATATATATATATATATATATAAAATCGGGAAAACTTAGGTCAGATCAAAGAAGGTGGTGAAAGAGTGAGATGATGAACTGTGACCGTCCACGCTTATCGTCATGGCACATGATGGTCGTATATAACTACTACGATTATCGGCATGTTGCATGGTGATAATGATATAACAGCCAACGCTTATTGGCATGGCACAAGATGATAACGAGGATGAGATAACCATCGACACGGCCCGAGATGATAATGCTGCTCACATAACCACTCACGCTTGTCGGCATGTCACTTGATCATGATATATAGCCATGCACGCTTCTCGGCAGGACACAATATGATTATGGTGATGATATAACCACCCACGCTTATCGGCATGGCACATGAAGATGATGCCATTATACTTTGCATATTCAAAAGGAATTCGCTAGGTTATCTCGTATTTTCACCGTAGTTGTCTCGGTTGGCCGGTCTCTCTGGCCGAGGGGTTACAACACTTTCTCCGTAATCCCGTTTGTCACGCAGAGTCTCGGAGCGGGCGAGAGCTGGGAGTGGTTCGACCCCCGCTGGTGACTTGCGGGATAACTGAGCAGGCCGCTCAGAAAGCAATGGCAAACTACTGAGCGTAATCTTGCCAAGAAATCAACATACAGCTGAAAGATGCTGATGTTGACAGCGATGTCCTGTAAAGAATATGCAAAAAAAACACATTGTCTCGGTTGGGCGAATGTGAAATCCCCTGAAGCCGAATGAGATATTCAAGTTAACTCGTAAATGCAGAGAAGAGATCAGTATTTGGCAGTAGGCAGTAGTCATGGCTAGTAGCGCTTTGAACAATTGTGTTGTCATTTTCCTTCTTCGGCCTTGTGGTTATGTGGTCGAATCCCCGTCTAGACAGATTCGTTTTTTTTTTTAAATGACCAAGGCTCCCTGGTCGACCTAGCTTAAAATGGTTACAGGCTGTGTCATGGGCAGTAAAGGTGGCTAATGTGGGATTTATCGCATCAATGTTTCTTTCGTTTCATCATGATTATACTTTTTACATGCTTCCTCAAAGTGACAAAAGAATTCAGCACCAAACTTGAGGAAACCCCACGCTCTTTTAATAAATTAATTATGTTATAATGAAACACAGCATTGAAGGTAATGGGACACAACAGGCAATGTGACAAATTGCTCTAGAAAATAAGATGCCGGCATGTTTGTTCAAAGATTTGTCTATAAAATAATTAAAAATACAGAGTACAAAGCATCTGTTGGATTTTCTACCCAGGATATACTGGTGTGGTGGATAACGAGTGGTCAGACAGATTGGCTGGGACTGCACCGCTCGTCGGGGAATTGGTATATGATAAGGCGGACGAGATGGGAGCCCACTGGAATCGTGTGTATAGTGCTGAGGAACAGATAGACCTTCACGGCCTGGAGAGAATGGTGCTGCAGGGAGTAACCAGAGGATTCAGCAGACACTCTAAATTTCGAGGATAGGCCAGAATGACACATAGTCAGACTGCTACTGGTACCATTAGTATTGGGACTGTTGAAGATGAGAACGGAGCACGTATGGGAATTTTCCGAGCGTTGTAATGTCGGGTTTTGACTCGACCATGTATTATGGTTATGTGCCACTCCTCGTGGAGAAAGAGATCCCAAGATATTCCTTAAGAACGTCGATATCTTTAGTAGTTTTCTGTCAGAAGATCACTTCTTTTAGTTATAATATATATCGCTTTGTTTTCCAAATTTCGTGTAATTAAAATTTATTTAAAATGCAATTTTGCTTTATTTTTTTTTTCCCCAGGAGGTTCTACAGGAAGCCAAACTACTGAGAGCTGTGACAGTTCCTCAGATGACGATGATGTCTTCAGTGATCAGAACCAGGATGTCAGCATCGACGAAGAGGATGATGATGCTGATGGACGTCCCCCAAGGAAGAAACCACTGTTTTATATTGCTGATGCTGCCGAAATGGCTGGATGCTGCACGCCTGAGTCAGTTACAGCTGAAAGTATAATTGTTTTCAATAGTAAAATGCATAAAGATCTAGGAGTCGCAATGGGAACTGATCTTGAGAATCGTGAAAATAATAACACTCTAATTGATCAAGGCAAAGAATTTCTAGACAATAAACAACACATGCCTGAATTTAGTTATGCAAAATTAGATAATGTACATGTTGCCAACACGATTGGGTTTTCCAGTGAACTCAGAAGTAACGTAGAGAATGAAACAGCATTAGTGGAAAACAAAGGGATAGACTCAAGCAAGATACATTTGACAGAAAAACAGATGGAATCGTGTAGCTATGTACAGTATAGTCCTAGCTTAGCTAGTGAAAACAGTGATACAATAAAGTATAGTGAAACAACAACACAACAAAATGTCACACGTAAAAGAAGTCATGATTTGGAGAAGGAAGACCTATCTCAAGATGGTACAAGACTTGGACAAAATACAGGAATAAAAATTACCTCTACTAGCCCAAGCATTTATGTTTATGACAATAAAGGAGATGTTACACCTCCAATAATAATTGAACTGTGGGATAAAGATGAAGATTACACAAGCCACTTTCAGCCCATAAACCACCTGCAGCCCACAAGCTACCCTCAGTCCACAAACCAACTACAGCCCATTCATCAGGCGCCACGGCTTTTGACAACCAAATCAAACAAATTGACAGCTGAATTTTCTCGCGAAGAAAGAGAACCCACCCCATTCTTTAAGACTGAGGACATCTCTAGTAAGGATAAAGCATCAGCGGGCAGCAGTTGTCTATCAGAAGATTACAGCAGAACAGAAAGAGAACCGACTCCATATTTTGATGCAAAGACTCAACAACAAAGCAAAATCGTGGCCTTTCCTATAGCTGTTCCTTCGCGCAACACTTTATCGCCAGAAACCCCGAAAGAATTTCACAGGGAGCCTACACCATTTTTCGAAAACAACAATACAAGGCCTATTTTGTCTTCTCCAGAATCTCTTAATACAAGTATGCAGGCTAAGGGAACTGATTCTATGCGTAAAGATATTACTTCACATAATCAGAATAAAGAACTTACAAACACATTGTCACTTTCTCTAACAGTTCCAATTGGCTCTGAAAATAAGAGAGACGCCAGGGAATCAACACCCTATTACGATGAGAAAAACCCATATGAGTACACTCACCACCCAGATCACCACTTTAGCGAGAAGAAGTCTTTACTTGTTAAGCAGAATAGTAAGGAAGATGATGTGCCTTCTTCTGAAAACCCCGCGCATTTGTCCCCTCATCTACAACTTGCAGGTTCCCTTCCTCAGACAGTCCAGCAGGATTCCAGGCCGGCACTCCAGCAAAATCTACAACAAGGCATCACTGTATGCATGCCAACAAAAGTGTACTCAGAAAACAAGGCAAACAGTGATCAATCAAAGCTTAGCGGAACTAAGCAAGGAGTTGCATTTTTAGCAACAAGACGTCCAGATACACTGGTATCTAAACCATTGAAAACCTTGGAAGTTAAACGTGAACTTCCTGCTCTTGCCATACCCACAGACACAAGTCCAGTCCTGCCACAGGGTTCTACACAGGCATCAGCAAGTGACACGCAGCTCAAGACGCCAATCATCCAAGTTCGAGATCACGGTGGGATTTCACGGGGCAAGGCAGAATCGCTTAAAACAGCAAGCAGTATATCCGGACAACAAGCTCGTTCAACCCCTTTGCCAGTTTCTCAGGTGAAGTTGAGTTCAACAGCTGTTGTGAATAAATCAGTGAAAGATGGTGCTGAAACAGTCAATACATCTTGCAAGTTGGTGCAAGATAGTGCTGAAACAGTCAATAAATCTAATAAATTAGCCCAGGGTAGCGCTGACACAATCAGTAGTAAATCCAGTAAGTCGGTGCATGAAAATTCTCAAGCAGTCAATACATCTTGTAAGTTGGTGCAAGATAGTGCTGAAACAGTCAACAAATCCACCAAGTTGGCACAAGGCAGCGCTGAAACAGTCAACAAATCCACCAAGTTGGCACAAGGCAGCGCTGAAACAGTCAACAAATCCACCAAGTTGGCACAAGGCAGCGCTGAAACAGTCAACAAATCCACCAAGTTGGCACAAGGCAGCGCTGAAGCAGTTAATAAACCCATTAAGGCACCATCTGCAGCAGCTCAACCAGCTTCTGCTATTTCAGAAGGTCACATCACAAAAGGACAGTTAGTTAAAAGGCCCTTCCCTCCGGCTGGCCTACCACAACAGATAATACAACAGAAGAGTCAAACTATCACTCCACTGGTACAAAGTAAAGCCTCTACCAGCCAAACCACTGAGAGTGTAAAGACTTTAGATTCTACTCTACCTCTTCGCCCTGCGGCTGATTCTGTAAAGATGTTGAAAGCTAACGATGTCATTACTTTAGAAAAAGCACCCTTAGCCAAGCAGATTGTCCTTGATGATTCGCCATCAGTTTCGCAGACAACTGCTACTAGGAGCCAAGCAGGCTGTATACCCACAGGAACACTCTTGAAAAACAATGCTGCCGGTCAAGAAACGATACAGCTCTGCAGAGATGAGACAACACCAAGAGATGTCACCCCACGGCAACTCTTGGTCTCAGCTAGAAACATATACCCAGTGGAGATCTTTGAAAATGAGTCTTCAGATCCGCCTCCTGAACATACAGAGACATCGACAAAGAAGAAAAGTGCTGCCTCGGGGTTTTCCAATGCCTTTACCGCATTGTTCAAATCCAAGCGTAGATCAGATGACCTAAAACCCAGCAAATCAACAAAAGATAAAGCTAAAAGAAATGTCTTTGCCAAAGAAGGAAGAAGAAGCAAGCCGAGAATGCCTCAAACTGATTTATCAGAAGAAAGGCCAGCACAGCAAACCAGACAAGATGTGGTCTTGAGCCAGGCGATCAAGAAATGCTCCCCATTTGGCCCATACACAGCAGAAGGACTATGTTTCTTGTTTGTTTTAACAATATTCTGCTTGTATCTTGATATGCCAATTGAAAAGTTTGTATGCTATGTCCTGGCCGCCTTCTATACATTCTGCATTATGAGAATTCTGGGGTTTTTAGACTGAATCTTAAACAAAGTTTTGTTAAAATTTGGGTACTTCATTTTTAATTCACCACAAACAAACCGCGTAGTTATTTTTAGCACTGACCTAGATCTGGTGGGGTCGTCGATTTTCAGAATAGGGATATCGGGATTCACTTCGTCGTCGGTCGACAAGTGTGTTTGCAGCAAGATGTACACAAAACCGCATGCCATTGTCTTTGCATAATGGCCCCTAGATACATCAAAGACGAGCGCAGACAGATGAGATGTACACAAGATAAGACGAGTAGCACAAGATATGGATAAACACTCCAACCCAGAAACATTTATTGCATCCATCGACTGGTCTATCAGTCCACCACACACTCATCCGGAAGTGATCGACAAGTTGCACAGTATATCAACACACTTCTACACCAACTATGGAATCACCCTTATGCCACGTGATCTCCCAAAACTCCCGGAATTACTTTGTTTGCTGTGAATTAAAAATGAAGTAGCGAAGTTTGATTCCTTTGTTTAAACATTCTTGGTGCTAAGGAGTTAGTCCAGATTTTCTGGATGTAGTATTATCCAGTGTGTATAGTTCGTTGTTTCCGAATGTTAGTCATGTGGATTGGGTCCTGATTTATTGAAGTGCTGTAGAATTCACATACACATGTCTACTTGGTGTTTATCACATGGAAATTCAACCTACTGGAGAATTAACGCTGATTCCATAAGTGTTGTAACCAGGCACTCGAGTCGGTGACCATTAAATTAATCATGTGAACTTTTTAATGTTAAAAATTTAGTTAAGATTGTTTTCCAGAATTGGATCTAAACATTGCTTATGTCTGATATAAGATATAAATACAGATAAATGTGAGAGGAGTTTATCTTCATAGTATGGTACACATATCAGGATTGAGTAATTTTACTACAAGATAAATGTGTTTCATTGGATGATAGCTAGTAGGGCTTACATATTCTACACAACAATATCTTCTTCTCTTCTTCTATCCTTTCTTTCCATTGGAGGGTAGACCCTCAACAAAGTTATGCTTAGGCGTCTCATCTCTCGCTGTCAGCTCATCCTTGCTTCCGTATATCGTTAACCTCTAATTGGATAAGACACACATTCTAAAGTCTACCTACCAACAAATGCTAGTTGAAGATACAAATCAAAGGAGTTGAAAAAGTAAGAAGATCGACTTCATTGCACCGGGTGTTATCCCACATAGCTCGGTCTCTTTCCGCGGAGTGGACTGCCGAAAGCGTCACACAAAGCACGAACTCTGTAGCTCCAGCGACGACATCCACGAGTCTCCGAGAAAACTGCACCCGTGAACTGAATGAGTTAACCGGGGATCGAACCCACAACCTTCGGGGCGCGAGGCAGGTGACGTGAAAACCTTCGCCACGGAGACTCCAAGTTGAAGATAGAATGACATCTTTTGTTTCGTTCGCTCGTTTTGAACTTAAGCGTAGTCCACAGACATGCTACTACGTCTGGTGCACTGGACGAATGTTAACATTTGGATTAGCTTTCCCTGTTAACTTGGAGACAGGATGAGATTGCGGGGAATTAGCATTGGTTCGAGTAGAATCTCAAAACTGAGAGGGAAGACCAGGAGAACTTTCAGTCAGATAGTTGTTGGAACGATTAGTAGTATGACTTGTCGCTGGATGTTGAACGAGGGGACGGAGAACGTATGGGAATGTCCTGAGTGCAGTGATGTCGGTTCTTAGCGCAGCTCAACAACTCAACTCCGTATTACCAGTGTCCGTCGCCATCAGGCGAACAAACTCCAACTTCAGAGGCACTTGTAATTTACGTCCCCAAGTCAAGGACAGGAAGTTAGCATTTTAGTCCAACTGACCGGTGTAGGGGTTGAACCCGCTTCCTAGGCATCAACGCACCGGATATTTAACAACGAGCTCTCTTATCCATTCGGCCATGCTGACCTCTATGCAAGCAAGACTTTGGTACTGACTGCCTACTATCACCATCACCTAGTTGCTTGCCGTGGACACAACTTCACCCCTATAGCAGTCTTTAGAAAATTCCCCCATCATAAACAAATGTGCTTCTTTTGCAGTCATCTGTAAACTAACCCATACATCAATCGGGTGCCGTCTCCACAATGAAAGTTGGATGCAATAGATCTCCAACACTGTCTGTCTCTGGCCTTGATTGTACATTCTGTCAGACTGATGTTTATCCACCTCTTGATGTTATCTTCCCACTTGTATCATTGTCTGCCTCTTGCTCGCTTGCCCTCAACCTTACCCTTCAGTATGGTTGTTATAAGAGTGTTATGTCTTTTGTTAACTAACTATCACATGCTGAATTCATCTTCCTTGTGGTCCCCGTCGTCTTGCCTTTCCCCAGTATGTCTTTCTCCCAAGTTAACTTTCCCAGACATCCATGTCTTTTGACGTGGCAAAAATATTTCATTTCCCTCAAACGTATGTGTCTTACCAACCAGTCTTCTTCAGTGTTGTGTTCTTGTTGAATAGATGTCTTTGTCTCATTTTCATTCAATGAATGGTTAATACTCTTCTGTAACATTTACATTCAAGACGTATGTGTGCTTCATGGCTGAGTTTGTTAAACGTTCATGTTTCACATCCATATGTTGCCACAAGATAGATCTATCTTTTCTCATTTTCATCCAATGAAATATTCGTCTGTAACATTTACATTGAAGGCGTATTTGTGCGTCTTGGCTGATCTGTTAAATCTTCACGTTTCACACCCTTATGTTGCCATAGGGCATATGTTTTGCGTATCCTTTTACAGGACTTAGCTGTCAACAGCAGCATCTTTCATCTGTCTGTTGATCTCTTGGCAAGATTACGCTCAGTAGTTTGCCATTGCTTTCTGAGCGGCCGGCTCAGTATCCGCAAGTCACGAGCGGGGGTCGAACCACCTCAGTTCTCGCTCCGCTGCGAGACTCTGTGTGATAAACGGGATTACAGAGAGAAAGTGTTGTAACCCCACAGCCAGAGAGACCGGCATAGGGCATATGCATGCTGTAAATTGATGCTTGACGCAACTTTAACGGTCATCGGGAGCAGGACACAAGAGACGGGAAACTTATCTATGTCACAAGTTTGTGATAGGTCAATCGGATATTTCTGTGTACCAATAGAACCACGAAGACGGGGAGCCGTCTACAGTCCTGCCCAACTTACTTTCTAGACGGTAAACAAATATGGCGTCAATCAAATTGGTTCCACCATGAGAATGCAGCGAACCGGAAAATAACAATAGTACTGAAACTTTTGTAGTTATTTTTTTTTTAACGCTTCGCTGGCTTTGAGCTCAAGCGTAGTCCATACCCGTGCTAAGTCTAGTGTACTGGTTAGATATTTGCGTGTGTATTTGCTTCCCCTATTACCACTGCCCCTGGACATCAGGCGAATCCTTTCCGACTTCTGAGGTACATATAATTTACGTACCCAAGTCAAGGACGAGAAGTCAACATTTTAGTGCAACTGATCGGTGCAGTGGTTGAACCCACTACCGCGGCATTAGCGCACCAGATGTTTAAAAAAGCGCGCTCTTATGCTTCGTGATCAAAGATGAAGAAATGGCATAAATATAATTGTTGAAAAACTCTAACGACCGTGATCTGTAGAGACATGAATGCCCAAGCCGCTCTGCACGGCGCATAATGATGATGATGTAAATGAAGATGAAAATGTTTAACTCTGGTTTATGTAATGTTGTTAAAATTGAGGACTTGGTGTGCTTCACCTGAAATCTTCTTGTATCGCTAGCCATTGTTGGTATAATCATTGTTATGATTTATTTGCTGGTTTCATTAAGGGCATATTTCAGGCTTTATCAGAACAGATGAGACAGAATGACACATGGTGTGATACTAGAACACTCATTGAAGCAGTATTATATATAGATTATAAAAAGATCAGAGGAGCGGCTGGCCGAGTGGCTAAAATTCCGGATCTCATTCGGGAGACCCGGGTTTGAATCCTCGGTAAGGTGTAGAGTTTTTTTTCTGACGGGGGCAAAAAGAAAACCCTAACCTGCACAGTTCACGGTGACTGCACTAGCCAGGCGGCCTTAATTCCTCAGGCTCAAGACTTCCCTTGCCAAACACCCCAAGGTACTATATTGGCAGTAAATAACAGTTTTGTTTTTTTATTGACCGTTTTATAAAAAGATCCGTTTTGAGCCGTAAAGACTTTGGAATTTGATGTGGCGGTTTCCCTGTGTTTTCCATATCTGAGTGAGTGAATGGCACCTTGCAGTCTTGACAGACCAAAGTATGTGAGTTGGAATGTGGCCAATATTCCATCACAATGCCTGGACAGAGCTTCAGAGAACATGTGGTGCCCAAACGACATGTTCCCTCTCTCGGCCTTGCCTTGTGTTTTCCAGAGGAATGGGTAACCAATACGTCTGGCACAAGGTAGGCTGCAGACGCTGGCGGCTCAGCGTCAAACCTCCTAGACCTCGCTTCCACGAGCAGGTGGCGAGTGATGGCCAGACCCTGGAACCCAAGGGACCTGGCTTAGAGGCGTTCAGCCAAGTCCCACAGGTGAGGGCCTCGTACGCGCCTGGACCATAAGGGCGCGTACAACAGTAACCCAGGGGTAAATTATCTCTGCTTTTGAGAACACTTTCCAAATCTCAGGTCAAGTCAGTACTCTGCTATAACCAATAGGAGAGTTGTCCACTTATAGCTGTGGATATTCGGAATCCATTTGTGTTTGCAACACAAATATACGTTGTCCATCCTCCACCATTTTGAGGTTACTTGAAAAGTTGCCTTAATTGACAACGAGACTAATTAAGAAGAGGTTCGGAAAACCTTGGGCGGCCAGAGAAACAAGCTATTTTCGTCTTGAAAAGAGAATATTATATACAACTTTGAGAAAGCGACAGTATTCTTTATTCATATAGTGAGAAGACTTGTTTTGGAGAATATCGTGGTGATTGAAAAGATCAGTGGAAAAAGAGACAAGAGGCAGCCCGAGAGAAAGAATACAAGATCTAACATGGAATACAAGTGACCCACAAAAAGCATCATAACTCAGAAAATGAAATCATCATCTCATCTTGTTCCTCTTGTACCTTGCGGTGTCGAGGTGAAGCATAAACAGCGGGAGAGTGCCCGTCAGTCATCTCATCTTGTTCCTCCTGTACCTTGCGGTGTCGAGGTGAAGCATTAACAGCGGAAGATTCCCCGTTTATGGGCTTCGTGTAGCGAGATTCCCATGGACTCTGTTATTTTCTCTATCTATCGTTTAACTATGATGTGTTTATTTCTGGTTCAGTTTAGTCTGTACATCATTGCTTGTTGTGATGTACTGTTACTTGGTAGCCTAGTCATATGGCCGAACCATTTAACGTTTCGTTTTCTAATTAAATATAACGCTGCTATAACCCCAATTTTAGTCCTGATTTATTCATTTCTGATGTTCACTCTCCTTGATACATTGAGTATTCTTCTCAGGAACCTAATTTTCGTTATAATTTTTCTTTTCTTTTTATTTTTTCCTGTCATTGTCCAGGTGTAACCTTGGTAGCATAGATTTGGTATGAAGATTACGTTGCAGAGTGCTTTTTTTAGTATCTACTGATACGAGTTTGTTCTATCGAAACTGAAGTACTTCGGTCATGTTAAACATCGTAGTGGATTGGAAAGAACAGCGATGGGCGGCATGATTCATGAGAGAAGAGAATGGGGGGGGGGGGACATGCACGAAGGTGGACACGGGCTACCGAAGGTACCTCGGACATGATAATACAGGGAACTGGCCAACGATCGCGAATCTTTTCGGTTGGACGTGGTGAGGGCAACGTTCTGCAGGGGACCTGCTTCTCGATGATGAGGATGATGATGAGGAGGAGGAGGAGAATGAGGTTGATGATGATGATGATGAGGCGGAGGAGGATGATGATGTGGAGATAGAGGGGGATGATGATAAGGAGGAGGGTGATGATCATGTGGATGATGATGATGATGAGGAGGAGGAGGAGGAGAAGGATGAGGGTGATGATGATGATGATGAATACAAGACGTCGAAAACTAACAACCCATCCTTTAACTGTTGAGAGAAAACTGAGGCAGTTATTTATTTGTTGTTAAGTTTTGCTTTGGCATGTGATGTTTGTAACTTGTCATTGCTATTAAGAGTCACAGCAAGTGTGACAAGTTTATAAGCGCCTGGTCTCTCTTTGCAGAAGTCAAAGGAAGTAGATTATGCTTATCAAATCTGTGTACAGAAAAGGTGAATAATTTGTTTTCGAAAGTAAAATGAAACAATATGATTGTGTGCTCCACTCTTTGCAGAAGTCAAAAGCAATAGATTATGCTTATCAAATATGTGTATAGAAAAGGTGAATAATTTATGTTTACGAAAGTAAAATTAAACAATAGGATTGTGTGCATTCATTGCAAATGGAGAAAATTATGTTTATATTTGTAAATTATCTCATATGACTGCATGCTGATCTGGCAATAAGAAATGAGCTGAGTTAAAACAAGAATCGACACCATAGCTCCTGGGACATTCCCAAAAACGCGGCGGCCTCATCTTCAACAACCAGCGGAGAGTTCCAATTCTAATGGCAACAGTTGCAATCTGATTATGTGACCGTCTGGGATTTCGTCTGAGTACTGAGTGTGAGACAGATATTCTGGTCACTGCTTGCAATACATGTTTGTGCCAGTGTTTGGTTCTGTCATTATCTTCCAATGTAATAAATAATAACAATTATATTACCTGGTTGCTACGTAGCATTCATTAATAAAGTGTGTTGGTTTATTATATTACATTTTGTTTTACTTGTATAATATAAGAGGGTTGTTACCGATTTTCTTAAGTCTACACAGTTTCATTGATGGAATGAATTGGATTATTGAATGAATGAATGAATGATGAATTGATTACATGATGGAATGATTGATTGATTGAAAGATTAATTGACTGATTAGCTAGAATGGACGTCATAGCTCTGGGGGCACACCCATAAGTGCTCTCCCGTCCTCCACTACACACCCCACCACACGAACACCCACACTCCACCACACATACACACCCACACCTCACCATACACACCCACACACATATCCACCCCACCCACCACATACACACCTACACCCCACCACACACCCCCCACCATACACACACACCTGACACCCCATCACACACCACACAACACACAGACCCACAGACCATACACAAACTACACACCCAACCACACACACAGCCCACCACACACCCTAGACCCCACCACATACATATCCACCCACGCACACATCCACACTCCACAACACATACCACACTAACACCTCCACACACACAATACCCCACCACATACACACACCCCACACCCCACCATACACACACCTCACACACCACCACACGCACACCACACCCCCACATACACAAAATACCCCACCATATACACACACATACCGACAATAGTTCCGTATGGAGCAAGTGATGAATGCGGCCGAGTGTGTGAATGCTTGGTGCCTGCACGTGCCCACGGCTGCTATTGCCTTAAATCATGCAGAAAGCCCGGGTCAGGCTGATGTATTTGTCTCTGGGTTTATTTGTTGAAGCTTTTCAGATAAACATTTATTATTTGTGCTGAGTCCATTTTCAATGTTGCCACAGTTAATGGCCTCTATCAATGTTGCCATGGTGTCCTCTCTCAATGTTGCCACAGTCAGTGTCCTCTCTCACTGCTGCCATGGTCAGTGTCCTCTTTCAGTGTAGCCATAGTTAGTGTCCTCTCTCAATGTTGTCACAGTAAATGACCTCTCTAAATGCTCCCATAGCGTTCTCTCTCAGTATTGCCATAGTTAGTGTCCCCTCTCAATGTTGTCACAGTTAATAACCTCTCTCAATGTTACCATAGTTAATGTCCTCTCTCAATGTTGTCTCAGTTAGTGTACTATCTCAGTGTTGCCACAGTTAGTGTCCTCTCTCAGTGTTGCCACAGTTAATGTCCTCTCTCAATGTTGCCACATTTAGTGTCTTCTCTCAGTGTTGCCACAGATTGTGTCCTGCCTCAGTGTTGTCACAGTTAGTGTCCTCTCTCAGTGTTGCCATAATTAGTGTTCTCTCTCAATATTGTCACAGTTAGTGTCCTCTCTCAGTGTTGCTACAGTTAGTGTCCTCTCTCAGTGAACCGTTGCCACATTTAGTGTCCTCTCTCAGTGTTGCCATAGTTAGTGTCCTCTCTCAATGTTGTCACATTTAGTGTCTTCTCTCAATGTTGTCACATTTAGTGTCTTCTCTCAATGTTGTCACAGTTAGTGTCATCTCTCAATGTTGTCACAGTTAGTGTCATCTCTCAATGTTGTCACAGTTAGTGTCTTCTCTCAATGTTGTCACAGTTAGTGTCATCTCTCAATGTTGTCACAGTCAGTGTCATCTCTCAATGTTGTCACAGTTAGTGTCCTCGCTAAGTTGGTCTGTAGTAGCCTTTCAAATACAAGCTTGATAGTTGTGCTGTGTCAATTCTCAACGTGCACAGTGACGAAGCTTCAACAGCTGCATGACTTTGTGTTATTTTATATAGTTTACATTTCCACAGCTTTACCGCAGTCCAACCAAATTTTATTCATATTTTTCCGTGGCGAAGAGGTGACGAATACAATTCGCAACCTGGCATACCGCGTTCGAAACACAGCTGCCGGCGATTTGGAAGCAGACTGTCGTGCGTTCGTTCCCATACAAATGTATGAGTGCCGGTGGTTCAGAAAGGAATGGCAAACTACTGAACATACACTTGCCCAGGAATCACAAACAGCTGGAGTTAACTGCGACGTCCTGTAAAGGATATGCAACTAAATTAAAGTCGACCAAAACAAAGGTGGAGTTTGAACTCGATCGTAGTCAACACTGGACTTATTTTGTATATCGACTAGCTTTCTCTGTTATCAGTGTCTGTCACCATCAGGTGAACCCGCTCCGACTACTGAAGTACTTGAGAAGTCAACATTTTAGTCCAACTGCATTAAAGTATCACTGGGTAAAAAAATTGCATGAAATAGTTGAATTGGCGAGAGATCGAGAGTCTTTCTTGTGGGCGTAATAAGAGCGACGTTATGCACAAGGCCTGCGACATGTTGGGGCTTGTAAACCGAGCCCTGTATTGTATTTTACATGTTTTGGTTGTCAGATTTCTCAGATAATTTTGTTGATTTTTTAAAATAATAGTAGCCTATAACTAACATACAAATGCTCCAACTGAACCAGTTTTAACATATAGCTGCGAATCCTGGACAATTAGAAAACATGCGGGGGAAAAATCCCGGGAAGCTTTCGAGATGTGGTTTTAGAGAAGAATGCTAAAAATTAGTTGGACAGCCAAAATGAGCAATTATGACGTTTTAAGGGAAGCTGAGTCGCAAAGACAACTTATCACAAACATCAGAAAGAGACAGTTATCGTTGTTTGCTACGTTATGAGAAGACAAAAACTGGAACATGTTGTGACAACCGCAAAGATTTGCCGAAGGATAGATAGAGGAAGGCAGAGTGAGAAGATTCTTGGTAGTCTTGTGTCATGGCACGGAAGGGAGTCAACACACGAACTGGTCAATGACGTCGGAGATCGTAATTTGTGGAGAGGCATGATCGCCCATGCCAACCGACAAGGCACTGGATGATGATGATACAGCTGCGATGTTTTCTTGTTGCTTTTCAAAGAATGTACATTTGTACAAGTAATTGTATTTTAACTAATAACATCGTTCTTACAATATTGAGAATGTTATTTATTTAATAGTTTGCAAGTATATAAAGATTAGATGCTTATTGTTTTCCCGTAGATGAAATTGTTATTGGGTATTCTTAGATTGTTTGATGATTTCATACAATCAATGAATCAGGGCCGTCTCCGCAATGAAGGTTGGCTGCAATGAATCTCCAACACTGTCTGGCTTTCATCTTGATTGTACATTCTGCCTGACTGCTATACGTCTGTCTTTTCATATCATCTTCCCACTTGTATCGTTGTCTACCTCTTGCTCGCTTGCCTTTAGCCCTGCCCTCCAGTAGAGTTTTTATAAGAGGGTTAAGTCTTTTAATTCGGCCGAAATATTTAAATTGCCTCTTGTAAATTTCTGTCATCAACTCTCTTTTTCATTCCAAGTTTTTCTAGAACCTCAGTATTTTATAGTTTGTTTGTTTTTTTTCCATGAAATATGACATATTCGTCTGTATATCCACATCTCCAGGGCCTCTACTTGACTTTCTAATTGCTTGTTCATTGTCCAGGCTTCCACGCCATATTGTATCTTGAATAGATATATAACATTTGACAATTCTCATTAATAATGCGTTGTTAATCTCTCTAGATGTAAATACTAATTTCATGATGTCGAAAACATTTTTGGACATTAATTTCATACACAGGAAATAAAAGCAGACTACAGCAATAATGAAAACATTCGCTACTTGACTCAATAAGCGTTGAACAGCAGTGGTTAGATTATATCTCTTATGGTCAGGAATCTATTCTTGGCGTTTCCATTTTTAATTACATTTTTCTAATTTCACGTTTTCCTTTAGATCTGGTTATGTTGTTCCTGATGAATATCACTGAGATCAAAACGTCGCTTCGTTGTGTTGTGGTGTGACCTCTTTGTATCTTAATTTTACATTATTATTATCATTTCAATTTGTACACTGTGATTTCGTATGCAGGATTTGCGTTCGCTGCAAGGGTATGGACACTGATTCTGTGATTATTATCTCTCACTTTTTCGCAGGAGTTATACATTTCTAACTGTTTTCACTTTGTTTTGTTATATCATGCTGTAGCTATTACTTCTCGTAATTATTATTATTCTCATGCTGTTATCATTGAATATTTTTTGACACAGAAAACTTATCTTGCAGCAATTTCCTTTAGGAAAACCAAATATAAACATAAACTAACTTATAAATAACTCCAGTATGTTAAACTTTGAGTGTGTTATTTTCTATGGTGTTTGTAGCAATGTTTATATCAGAGATATTCTGTTGTCGTTTCCCTGTTGCATCAACTTAGCATCTGCCCAGCTTGTTTCAGAATACGGCCCAATAAACCATTGTTTTTCTATTGTAGTGATTCTCTGGCGATTATTTCTTTACTATTGTCAATAAATGTGTGAGACTCTTCCACTTTAACCAACAGTGCTATTATTATTATTATTATTATTATTATTATTATTATTATTATTATTATTATTAGTTTGTGCGCTCGTTTGCTTTGAACTCAAGCGTAGTCTATTACACGCGCTATTACTTCTAGTGGTCTCACTGGTCGAGGAGTTAGCAGCTTTCTCTGTAACCCCGAATACTCTCGTGGTTGACGTGAGCGCACGAGAATTGGAAGCGGTTCGAGTCGCGCCAGTGACTTATGAGAGTATGGAGCCGGTCGCTCAGAAAGCAATGGCAAACTACTGAGCGTAATCTTGCCAAGAAATCAACAATTAGCTGAAAGATGCTGATGTTGACAGCGATGTCCTGTAAAGGATATGCACACACACACTACTTCTAGGGCAATGGATTGATTTTTGCGTGTGGATTATATTTTCCCTATTACCAGTGTCCCTCGCCATCAGGCGAACCCACTCCGACTTCAGAGGTACATTAATTTACGTCTCCAAGTCAAGGGCGAGAAGTCAACATTTTAGTTCAACTGACCGAAATAGAGGTTGAACCCGCTACCTGGCATCAACACACCGGATGTTTAAAAACGAGCGGCATTATCCATTCTGCCATGTCGACCTCCCACAGTGCTATTATGAAACATACGTTTTAGTTCTTTTATACTTCAGCATTTGAGAGCCCATACGCATGATACCTTCCATTAACTCAACAGACGGGGGTCGCAGTAGGGCAGTGGATGGCCATGTGGTGGAATTTACATCCAACGGATTCTTACAACTGACCAAACTCCCAGGTCGATCAGCCTAAAGTGGTTACCGGAAAATGTCCCGGGAAGTAAAGGCGATCCCTGTGGTACCGACGACATCGCCCAGTGCTGGTTGGTCTATAAAAGTATGAGCCTAGCCGACATGCCTATGTGCGGATTATGGTGTGTAAAGCGGTCTTTTACCTGTGCGTGCAGACCTAATCAGACGGCACATGACGTTTTGAAGATAATGGATTGTGTACGTTCAACTGTAATTAAGCAAAGAATACCATGGTCAGACAAAAAAAAAAAAAAAAAAAAAAAAACAACCAATGACCAAGTACTACAAGAAACAAACTGAAATTGTATATTGATTAAATAAATTAGACGTAAACAGTTAAAATTTTTTGAAGTGTTATGAGAAGAAATAAATTGGAGGATTTGGTGACAACTGGCAAGATCGTGGGGACGAGAACAAGGCGAAGACATAGAATTAAGTACCTGGATGGCTTGACCACGTGGCATGGTCGAGACAGGAACACTGAGCTGATCCACGACTCTGGTGATGGAGTGAAATGGCGAGTCATGACCGCCCACGCTTACCGGCATGGCACATGATGGATGGACGTTCATCTAAGTATATATTCATTTTTTTCGTAGACCGACTGTGTAATACATCGGAAATAGTGAAACATCACAATATATATTTGGTCTGTAGTGCCCGTGGCCAAGGAGGGGTTAGGGACGCAGTTTGTAATCCCGCATACCCGCCTTTGAAACACAGCTGTGGGTGATTTGGCAGCAGACGGCCTTACGTTGGTTTCTTATTTATGAAATGGTATGGGTTCCGGTCGTTCAGAAAGCAATGGTAAACTAGTGAACCTAAACCGCCCGAGAATCACGAACAGCCAAACAATGCTTGGATTGACTGCTAGACCAGAAAAGGATATGCAAAAACATTTTTGTTAATGCATTTGTCATACCTAGCTGAATCATTATTAAATGAATAACAAGGAGCTGTCAGAGGAGCTGGTGAAACATCAACCTGTTTTGGTGTTAAACAGGGGGTAAGTTAGGCCTGCATTGTTTTCCCATGTCTTTTCATTATGTATGTAGATGTACGAGAAATGTCAAAAATTATGAGATCAAAGACAATTTTGATCCATTCATAACTGGTGCAAATTCGCGAGCAGAACTCAGATATGCAAATCACACGGATCTCCTCTCAAATAGTGCTAAAGGATTAGAAAAGTTATCCATGCATGTCAAAAGCCACAATGAAAATCAAAATCTTTTTCTGAACTTTAAAAACAAACACGTATCCACGAGCTTAACTAAATGTCAACCAGACATCACAAAACACAATGACGAGATTGAAAACGAATCAAACTTTGAACAACTTGACTCGACAATCAATAAAAGTCGAGACTGTTAAAAGGAGCGCAGACCTAGATTGGCCAGGAAAATGCGGAGGTTAAACAGTATTAAGAACCTATGGCGCTACACTAGTGTGGTACCGTCACAATGGGATCATACCGTGCACAGTTAGTCACTGCATGTGGGACAAGCACAATGTGAGGGTGCAAGTCATATCAACTTCTAGGAATGACACGTGGTTGGCCACGGTTAACCAACAATTGGTCGCCACAAGTTCTGTTTTTTTTCTTCAATTTTTATTAATGTGGGGCATGCTGGTGTGCTGGGGAAGGAACAGGCGGACAGATTGGCTGGCTCTGCAAAACTTGGTGGAGTATTGATGCATGATAAGGCAGACGTGGTTTAGGCCTTGTGGGAGCACGTGTACACCTCGGAGGAGCAAATGGATCACCATGGTCTGGCATGAATGCGACAGCGAGGGGTGACGAGGGGATCTGGCCGACGATCGACGCTCAGAGAAAAGGCGAGACAGACATATAATCAGATTGCTACTGGTACTATTAGTGTTGCAACTCTTTGCTGGCTGCTGGGGATAGGGACGGAGCGCTTATGGGACTGCCCCGAATGCTGTGATGTCGGTTCCTAAATCAATCAATCATTCAATCAATCAATCATTAATGTTGTAGTAAATTTGGTAGTACTCTGCTGATCCAACACAACAATTACAGCCATCATGACATAAGTGACATATTGAAGTATAAGCGTTGGTTTCGTGATCTTATGGTGACTGTATGTTCTAAATCTCATTTTGGCACCTATCCTCGCCGTTAGAGTTCGAGCCAAACTGCTCACTTTCACCTATATCCCTTGGTCTTCCCTGATCAACAAAACAACCCAGCTCAATAACCACTACGCAACAATCCCGTGTGTCTTAAATACCCTCACGAAAAAAGTGTGGCTTACGCAACTCGCTTCTTGTAGAATATTCTAGTTTCGAAATGCTCTTCCTGAACCTGTCATTTTTGTGACAAAATTGACAGGAGGTTGTTCGAGACTCTTGTTCCGCCGTGTTTTCCACTTACTAATTTATGTATTTCTACCGACCACACGTAATAAACTTAGTTGACCTCCTGTACTCTCCTACCCAGTTGCGTGTTTGTTACTAGTGTTTGGACCTGACCCGAAAGCACTGGGCTGCTGGTTTAGGAAATTATGGGGCATACTGACCTGGTATGTTATTCCCTTGCACTCTATTCCCTCTGTTACACCAGCAAATACATTCAAGTAAAAGATTCTGCGAGATGGAAAGATGCATCTTTCCTGTTGCAATGCCCGAGCGTGAGTCATAGATATTGTCACAATAAATTTAACAAAAACCCGGATAATCAGTCCTTTTGAACTTTAATATCCAACAGAAACATTGTTTACAATACGCGGACCAAGATGAAGAAGACACATATCGCGGACAATTTACACAGCCTGAACATCAAATAAAGCTAGTTCATAATAATTAACAAACATCATGTCCTGAACAGTGAAATACGTTGTCAACATTAACTGCTTCATTCATTTATTATGTGCCATGCTGGTAAGCGTGGGCGGTCAAGTTTCGCCATCTTACACGATCATGAGAGTCGTGGATCAGCTCTGTGTTCTAAGGTCTTTCACATCAATTCATAGACCTGTTAGCATCTTCTTATGTTGATATGCCTTACTTTATCGAACGCCTTTGTGGAGTCAGTGAAGCAAAAATGTAGGTCTGTGTTTACCTCTATCAATTAACGCTCGATTAAAGTTCTCAGCAAGTATACAGCATTTGCTGTGCCCTTCCCTTCTACGGACCCAAATTGTTCTGTCCTTATTTCAGGTTGTATTTTCTTCCTTACGCTTTTCATGATTCAGTGCCAAACAAAAAAAAGATTTGGACCAAACAAAAATGGATGGTTGAAAATGGTAATTAAGGGTGTGCCAAGTTATGACTTAAATGTTGTTAATATGATAGCAGACATGTTGTATTATATATCAAATTGCAGGGGGTTGCATACAAAACAATACTTATATAAGCCCATGGCAGATACCGTAAGTCGCTTAAGACGATTAATCATCTCATGGCACTGATAAAGTGCCATGGAATAATTAATTGTCTTAAGTGACTTAATCAGTTAAATGTACGTCACAGTGGTTTGGAAAGACATTATTAGTCATCAGAGATTAGTCATTAGTCGCGGTTCCAACTTAACGGCAACGGGTCGTCCCTATTATGCTCCGTTCCTGAATCAGTGAATATCACCAAAATGCTCCTCAAGGCCTAATGTGAAATGTGGAACATGCAGGAGTCTCGGTAAACCAACAGCCCGCACAGGTACAATGTGCATAATGCCGCCACCAGAATGCCAACACTAAAGTCCTCCGCGAAAAACACACTTCCTCCAAGAAAAAAAAAAAACAGTTCAGTAAACCAGCAGCCACACGTTACTGCATAAGGCAATCCAGTCAGTTCTGCGACAAGCCGGCCACCATTATTCCAAACATGCAGTTCACGCCACAAATAAGCGAGGACAGATGTACAAGCATTTCACACGAAATTCACAGCTCACAGTGTCGCGCCACTAACTCAACTCAGTAGCAGGGCGACGGAAACATGCACTTCCAGTCCAACATGAGGAAAATGCGAATGCAAACGGTAGCCACAAACATAAACACTCCAGAGGCCTTAACCGTTCAAATGCCTATCCTCCATGTTGGGGAACGGAAGTTTGTTTGGAAAGAACAGCAATGGAAGGCCTGGTTCCTAGAATAAGCGACACTGGTATACCAGCACAAGTTCAGACTCAAGGCATTTAATACACGTTGGACATACAAATACCTGAGATAGATGAGCTAATCATGGACTGAGAACCTTTACTGTGGGAGGATATGAGGACGACATTCTGCACAGGGTATGCTACGTGAAGATGATCATGTGTACATTCACATACCTGTACATAACATGCTGTTAGAAAACTACTGCTGTTTTTTTCCGTGTTGCTATATTGAGTCTCTCTCTCTCTCTCTCTCTCTCTCTCTCTCTCTCTCTCTCTCTCTCTCTCTCTCTCTCCATCTCTCTCTCTCGTGTATGTGTGTTTTTATGTGCGTTTGTGTGTGTCCGTGCGTGCGAGCGAGTGTGTGTATGTGTGTCTATTTGTGTGTGTGCGTCATGTTTATTTTGATTCCTATATTTGATTTCTTTTCGTTTACGCATCCCGGACTCCTGGAGTTATGTTTTTGCTTTACCGTGTTACAATGTTCGTTTGTTAATTAGGGTACTTCTGTTTTCAGCTCAATATTTCTGTTATGTATGTACACACACACACACACACGCACGCACGCACGCACGCACGCACACACACACACACCCACTTGAGGTGCAATAATACACTATATTTACTTCACACTATAACATATTGTATTTACTTCACACAATAACACAATATAATTATTTCACACGTGATATTTAATTCACGTATATAACACATTAAATGTAATTCACAAAATAGCACATTATATTTATTTCACACTATAACATTTGATATTAACTTCATGAAAAACACATTACATTTACTTCACACAATAATACATTATATTTACTTCACGCAATAACCCATTATATTCACTTAACACAAAACAGCTGTTATTCACATCACACAAAACCACAGGACCTTCACATCGAACAATACCATATGACGCTGACTTCACCCAATATGGTATGCCTTTCACGCATCATATTTACTTTATACAAAGAATGAAAACCATAATCAGCATTGTGATAACATATCATGCATTCTTAGAAACTGAAATTCCTATTGTTATGGCTATTTCTTGGTTTTTAGACTCTTCACACACACACACACACCACACACACACACACACACACACACACACACACACACACGCACGCACGCACGCACGCACACACACACACACACACACACACACACACAAACCCAGAAAAATAAAAGGAAGCGAACTTAATGTATCCTGCAATTATAAGGGGCGTTCATTTGAAATCCGTTCGTGCCGCACCGCGCGTAATTGCGTACGTTGAATATGATCATGTCATAGTCATGTGATAATTACTGACCAATGAATCAAAGAGCACGTGCTTATCGTCCCATGATGCATATGTTCTGTTTCTGACCGTTGAGAAAATGGCTGAGTTGATCCAAATCCGTCAAAAGAAGCTCAAGGAGCGGTGATTCAGTTTCTTTCATTTGAAGGATGTCGACCAGTGGACACTCATCGAAGAATGCATGCAGTGTACAGTAACAAATGTGTGTTGAAGAGAACAGTGACAGACTGGGCACGAATGTTTCGAAAAGGACGTCATTTCACGTCAGATCTTCGACGGCCGGGTCAAGCGCATATTGTTGCAACAGAAAAAAAAATCGCCAAAATTGATGCAGCAGCACAGATGAACCGTTGTCGAAGCATACGTTCGCTAGCGAAAGAATTTGATGTGTCAATTGGGAAAAATTCAAATGGTCGTTCGTAAGAAACTGCAATATCGGAAGGTGTGTTCACAGTGGGTACCACGAATGTTGACCGACCACCAAAAAGAGGAACGCATGGGATGGTGTTTGAACCACTTGCTGCGTTACAGAGTGGAGGGTGATGCATTTCTCTTCCGCATAGTGGCAGGCGAGGAATCATGGTACACCACTTTGAGCCGAGCAGCAAAGGAGAGAGCATGCAATGGAAGTATGCTGGATCACCAAAGGCTAAACAATTCAAGTTACAGGTTTCCGCTGGTAAAGTAATGGTGAGCGCATTTTTTTTGACGATGAAGGGCTATTTTTGGCCAACTTTAAAGAGCCTGGAGTCAAAATCATCTCTACCCACTACTTGCAAACACTAGACAAGCTGCAAAAAGCCATCAAGATTAAACGACCCGGTATGCTTTCTCGCGATGTGATTTTGTTGTACGATAATGCTCGTCCGCATATCGCAAAGATTGTGCAGGAAGCATTAGCAAGGAAGAAGTGGGAAATTCTGCAACATCCAGCCTATAGTCCTGATTTGTCACCATGTCTAAAAAAAAAAGCTCTCAAGGGGCAAACGATTTCACACGGATGCAGACGTAATGAACGCAGTGAACACTTGGTTCAGTGAGCAAACATAATCCTATTTTGCGGACGGCATTCGCCGCCTACCTAAGCAATGGGATGCTTGCCTGAATGCCTAAGGCGACTTCTTCTGACCAACCCATGGTGCATAATTCATTCAAAATGAATGCTTTGTTTAATTCTACCACATCTGTTAATGTTTCTTTCATGCTTTTGTAATAAAGCCATTGGAACGGGTTTCAAATGAACGTAATCAGTCGCAAATATTTGCCGGGAGGTCAGGCGTGGCAGAATTTATAAGAGCGTTAGTTCTGAAATACCCGATGTGTTGACGTCTCGTCCTTAACTTGGGGACGTAAATTAAAAGTACCTCGGATGTCGGAGTGGATCCGCCTGATGGCGAGGGACACTGGTAATAGGGAAAGCTAATCCATACCCAAAGATCAATCCGGAGCACTAGAAGTAGTAGCACCTGTATGGACTACGCTTGAGTTCAAAGCGAGCGAAAAAAAAGCAAGAATATTTGGAGGATTACCGTTTTTTATCTGCTGTCTTCAGAAATACGACAACCAACTAGATATGAGGTGGAGAGAGGGTCAACCTGAGAGACGATGGAGACGGATTGTATCTGCAGCAAAGAACCTCAATGGCTCGGAACGCAGTAGAAGAAGAAGAAGAAGAACTAGATATGAGCTGGCTGGCGCCTGTGGCTTAGTGGTGCTTGCTTGCTTGCTTGCTTGCTTGCGTTCGCTGGCTGTGAACTCCAGCGCGAAGTCCTGTATGTCGGATGAATACATCCTGTTGTCCAACATCAGTGTGATGTCATACAGGACCTGAGGTTTGCGTGAGTATCCGTTGTCCCATGTCTGAATTATTGGTGTGCAGACTGGTGGTTCCTCGCCGTGCAGGCAGACACTCTCCGACTTCGGAGGAATCGGCTTAGTGGTAATCGGTACGTTTCAAAATTATCCGACATACCGAGTCGAGAATCGAAATCATCTGCAGGGAATTGGGAAGTAGACAGACGTGTGTTGTTTTCGATGGTATAAGCGTCGGTCGTTCATAAAGCATTAGTACAATACAGAACGTAAAAACATGATAGTAAAACGGGCGTAAAATGCTGAGGATGGTGATTGTAACGTTATAAAAAGGGCATGTGACTAACTTGTTTAGCAGGCATGCTGGGAATTTCTGAAGAAGATGAGAGAAAAGTGTATATATCAAAATATTTGACTAATAAAAAAAAAATTAAAAAAAACTTATTGGGCAATATATTGCCTGGCAAATTTCTTTGTAGCCAATCTTAGTTGATATGGAGCTACACTTAAGGTAACGAGAGAGGTCGGGCCAGGGTTTGACGTCTGCGCTGATCGTCTCGCTATGTGAGAGAACGAGTGACCACCTACTTCTTTGTGCACTCAGGCCAAAACAATGTGATGGCTCTTGTCACGTGACACATCCATAGCAAGTGCCTGCTTCAGGACACGCTTTTCTTTCTTTCTTTCTTTCTTTCTTTCTTTCTTTCTTTCTTTCTTTCTTTCTTTCTTTATTTATTTAAATTTATTTATTATCCATTTATTTATTTATTTATTTATTTATTCCTTTATGCATTTACTTATTTATTTACTTATTTCTTTATTTACTTGTTTATTTATTTATTTATTTATTATTTTTACTTTTTTATTTATTCATCTAATGATTTATTTACTTATTTATTAATCTATTTATTTTTTATTTACTTATTCATTTATTACGACAAGATTGTGTCCTGTTCCCCCTTCTTGTTAATAACTTATATAGATTGCATATGTAAAGAAACCAGCCAAAAAAGACCGCAACAACACCGCATGACGAACAGAACACCGAAGAAGAAACTCCTATTTGCGGACGATCAAGCACTAATATCAACATCAGAAGCAGAATTACAAGTCCACATAGTAGTCTAAACGAAGTGTAAGGAACATAACATGAAAATTAGCATCAGTAAATCAGAGGTAATGGCTTTAGCCAAAGAAGAAAACAACACATAGATTCATCTGAAATAACACCCGTCAAAACATATAAGGAGCTTCAAGTACTTTGGAAGTATAATATCATCAAATCGCAAATCAGAAGACGAGATCGAAAATAGACGCAATAAGACCAGCTAACTCATTGGTCATATGACACCAATAATGAAGAACAATCACGTGTCAGAAGTTACTAAAATTAAAATAACTCTACAACACAATCTTCCTACCAACTCTATGCTACCAATGCCACACTTGGACACTGACAGAAACAGAGAAAAGAAACATTTATAAAACGGAAATGAGATTCCTGAGAAGAATGCTCAATATATAGAGAAGAGAGAAATTCAGTAATGAAGAAATCAGGTCTGAAGTGCGGGTACTAGCAGCAATAGAGTTCATTAGAAAAGCAAGTGAAATGGTTTGGCCATATAACAAGGCTATCAACTGACAGTATACCACAATAAGCAATGATGTACAGACCAAACGGAACCAGAAGAAGAAGCCGACCATGGATGGAGGGAATAACGGAGTCCATTGAAATCTCAATACATGAAGCCCATAAACGGACACTCTCCCGTTGTTTATGCTTCACCTCGACACCGCAAGGTACAAGAGGAACATGATGAGATGAGGTGATGATTTATTTAGTTATTGCTTTTAATATTTCGCTGTATGGTACTACAGATAAAAGTTCAACATATAATGAAGTAGTGTAAGTTGAGTTGAGTTGTGTCAAGAACCGACATAACAGCACCCTGGACATTTCCATACGTGTTCCGTCCTCATCTGCAACAGCCAGCGAATAGTCCCAATACTAACGGTTGCAGCAGAATTCTGATTATGTGTCCGTCTGGCCTTTCCCCGGAGACCTGGGTGTCTGACCTAACTGAATGAATGCTTCAACCGAACTAGAAACAAAATACACTGTCACATCTTTCACTGTCATCACTGTAGTTTATAAGTTTGACCGTGTGTCTATAGTATGCAGCTGACTAGATACAGCAAAATATGCCAGACATTAAAGTGTGCAACAAATTGTTTGACCATATGCGCTATACAGATGACACAGTATTGATGGCGGATAATGCAAAAGATCTACAACAATTGTTGGACATTGTAGTAACAAAGAGTGGAAAGGAAGGACTCTCCTTGAATATCAAGAAAACAGTAACAATGGTGATATCAAAGAAAAAGGTCACACCCAAATCTGAAATAGAGATAGAAGGGACAATTCTTCACCAAGTGGATAATCGTAAATACCTAGGGGCATTTATAACATCAGATAGAAGATGCACAACAGAGATTAGGATCAGAATAGGGCAAGCAAGGGCTGCATTTCAGAAAAAGAAGACTCTTATGTATTAAGTCACTGTCATTGAATGTAAGAAAGAGAGTGCCGAAGTGCTATATAGAACCTATTTCGCAGTATGGCTGTGAATCTTGGAATGTAAATGAACAAATTAGGAAGAGATTGGAAGCAACAGAGATGTGGTTCCCGAGACGAATGTTGCCAATTCTTTGGACTGCCAAAGTAACTAACAACGACTGCCTGAAAGAGGCCAATGAAACTAGAACATTATAAACAACAATAAGAGAGAGACAAACATCTTTATTTGGTCATGTGATGAGAAGAAAGGCATCGGAGAACATCGTGACAACTGGAAAGATCGAGGAGAAGAGAGGCAGGTTCAGACCAAGAGAAATGATGCTGGACGGATTGAGACGTTGGCATGGAGGAATATCAACAGTGGGGTTGATGCAGAAAACCAAAGATCGAGATCTGTGGAGAGACATGAACACCTACGCCAGCAGGCATGGCACTTCATGATGATGATGATGATTATGATGATGATGATGATGATGATGATGATGATGATGATGATGATGATGATGATGGTTGTTTGGCCTTCATTACACACATTCACAGAGGAGGAAACATTGGTTTGAATATAAAAAGACGTTATGTTTTGGTTTACAAAAATTCAAAGTCGTCGTTGATGCCGTAATAAGAGTTGTGCGGTCGATCCATGTCGTAGGACAGGGCTTTCTCCAGCCTGGCCCTCGTGCCGACGTCACAGTTGATTCTGGCAAGGGCGGATACCTGGGCAGAGAGGAAATAGGGGCGTTAGACTTGATTAAATGTTGAGTGAGCGAACAGTAAACATTCACGTGCGCATTGACTCTTAACCAAATTCATCATCATCATGTACCATGCCGATAATCTTGGGTGGTTATGTTTCTATGAGTCGTGGATCAGCTCCTTGTTCTTGTCTCGACAATGCCATGTGGTCAAGCCATGCAAATATTTACTTCTCTGTCTTCACCTTGTTCTTTTCCCCTCAATCTTGCCAATTGTCACTAAGTGTCTAGTTCATTTCTTCTCATAATGCGAAAATGTTAACAGTCTACGTAAAGTTTCTCTAATCAGTTTAATGTTTTCATTTGTTTCTTGTAGGACTCGCACATCGATTTTTCTGTCTGTTCAAAGTATTCTTTGCATTTTCCTCAGAAACCACAATGCCACTGCCATTTTTTTTTCAGCTCGTTTGCTCGCTGTCAACGTTTCACATCCATACAAAAGTACAGGCCTTATATAGCACTTCTACACTCTTCCTCAACAGATCAATTTGTTTTCCATCTTGTATATGGCAACCGATTCTTGTTGTAATCTCTTCAAGGCAACAAATCTTCATCATGTTGACATGCCTTACTTTATCGAAAGCCTTTGTGTAGTCAATGAAGCAAAGATGTAGGTCTTTGTTTACTTCTATTGAATGCTCCGTGAATGTTCTCAGCAAATACACAGCAGTTACTGTATGTTTTTCTCCTACAAATTTACATTGTTCTTCCACTATTTTGGATTGTATTTTCTTTCTAACTCTTTGCGTGATGATTCTTAGCAAAATCATTGTGTTATGGCTATAGTAACCACATTCCAGGGCATCTAATGTCTTCTGGTTTGCAATATACATAGATTTACATAATTCAGGAGGTATATCTCCAGTATCATATATTGTGTTCAGCAATCTGGTGACCTAGTCTTTTCCATATTATTCTAAGGCATTTCTATTGTGATATTGTATGGAAATTGGGTCTTTCCAGTTTTCACATGATTAAAAGTTGACTGTAAAAGTGATTATATTCCCAGAATTTGGAAACTACAAAATGTTTAGAAAGCCAAAAGTAAACATTACCATATGAGTTCAACGCGTTTTCGTGATTGGATATTACCGCGATTAGAAGTAATGGCATAGCCCATAATTCCGTTCATGTGTTAAGTGTGAGGCCTTCACATGTTCTAAGTCAAGACAAATAAGGTTGGCTGGACAGTTCTTTACCTCAACTGATTTCCTTCCCAATCATTTCCTAGAAAATTCTTAAAGTAGTCTGATACTATTTTATTACGAGGCAACTTCAACCCCAGAGCCAGATTGTTTCTAAAAAGAACAAACAAACAATACAGCCTCAGCTGGGGAATGAATACCGTCGTTCCTATGGAAATGGCAAACTACGAAACATAGAATTGCCCAGAACATCACAAACAGTCAATACATGCTGGGGTTGATTGCAGCGTCCTGTAAATAATACACAAGTAACAATGAGAACAGAAATGGCAGGGATTAATCCAGGACTAAATAGGACGTAACAGTTTATGTAACAATGAGAACAGAAATGGCCGGATTCATACGGGACTAAATAGAACGTAACAGTTTATGCAACAATCCAATCAACCGATGACAAGGATCAACATTTACATATTTGCTTATTATTTGCATAAATTAGGGAGTTTCGCCCGCCCGCCAGCCTCGCGCTTCGAAGGTTGGGGCTTTGATTTAAGGTTACATTATTTGGTTCACAAGTGGCATATTCTCAGAGACTCCTGGGGGTCGTCGCTGGAGCGACGGAGCTTCTGCTCTGGGCCAACGCATTCGGCAGGCTGCCCGGCGGAAAGAGGTCGGGCCGTTTGGATAAAATCCTGTGCAATGAAGTCGAACATCTTTCCTTTTAAAACGTTTCTGTTTACATGAATAAATAACTCACTCGTAGGTCCAGGACGCTGTGACCTGCCCGGGAAAAGTGGAAGGCAACCGGGTCATTCATCTGCCTGGCCTTGATGTTGGCCAGGTGTTCTCTGAAAGTGTCCGCCAATTTCCGCTGAGAATGGCCGATGAACACCTGCAAATGATAAAGTTTATGTTGACAAATATATCAAGCCACGCTAAATATTGTTTTAAATGATTATGATTATAAGTGAGATAGGATCATCATCATCATCATCATCATCATCATCATCATCATCATCATCATCATCATCATCATCATCATCATCATCATCATCATCATCATCATGTGTAAGCCTGGGTGGTCATGTTTCGCAATCTCACTCGATCACTAGAGTCGTGGATCAGTTCTATTTTCTTGTCCCGACTATTCCATGCCATCCAGATATTTACTTCTCTGCCTTCCCTTTGTTCCTTTTACCTCAATCTTGCCAGTTGTCGCCATATTCTCTGGTTTATTTCTTCTCATATCGTGCTCAAAATATCTTGACTGTCTACTTCTAATACCTCTAATTTAAATAAATAAATAAATAAATAAATAAAAAATATAATTTCCTCTCATTTGCCTCTTTTAGGACATGCTCATTGGTTTTTCTGTTTGTCCCTGGTATTCTTTGCATTTTCCGCAGAAACCACATTTCTACTGCCATTAGATGTGTTTCAGTTAATCTGCTCATCGTCCACGTTTCACGTCCATACATAAGTACAAGTTGTATCTAGTACTTCAACACTCTTTTTCTCATTGCAACTGACATATTATTATTGACCAGCATGTTTTACATCATACAAAAGGCTACCTTTACCACAGCGATTCTTCTTCTTCTCTTCAAGACGCCTTCCATCAGATGTTATGAAAGTTCCAAGATAGTTGTACCGATTGGCATGTTTAAGAATATTCCCATTTATCAGTATATTACATTGTGATATTTCTTTCTTCCTAGTGACGACCATAATTTATGTCTTCCTACAATTTAATTCTAACCCTAGTTGTGCACTGTGTACAATAATCGTATCTACTAAATATTGCAGATCAAGTTCCTTGTCTGCAATCAATAAACAGTATCTGCAACATTTAGTAGCAGTGAACAACTAGGGATAGAAATAAGATACATCTGGTTACATTTTTCCTGATGCAGCAGAGGGTCATGACAGTCAACAGGGAGAATCACATCACTCATTGATGCACGTATGGGAAATGCAATCAAGAATCAACATAACTGTACTCTGAATAATTCCCAAACGTGATCCCTATCCTTCTTCAACAGCCAAGAAGGTGACCCTATGCTGTTGACTCCAATGACAGTTTGATTGAACGCCCACTTGCGTTTTTCCCTAGGCGTTGAGTGTCGTCTAGACACCCAATTAGTTTCTCTAGATGTGTGTTCTGGGTTTCTTTTGCTGCACTTTCCACTCGATTCCAGAGAGCCATCACTACATAATTTAGCTCAGCACTCAAAGTTGCGGCCGCGGGCAGTCTACCAGTCTGTTCATTGTCCTCGTCCACCTGCATTCTCTGGGCAGACACATCATGATACTCTGGAGACCTTCGCCATTTCCAGAATGCCACTGCACATAAGCAAGAGATCACGGCATGGTGACATAGTGGAATATATGTGGCTGTAAAGTGAGGCAGTGAAATATCTGTGGCTGTAAAGTGAGGCAGTGAAATATATGTGGCTGTAAAGTGGCGTAGTGAAATATCTGTGGCTGTAAAGAGAAGCAGTGAAATATTTGTGGCTGTAAAGTGAAGCAGTGGAATAACTGTGGCTGTAAAGTGAGGTAAGGAAATATCTGTGGCTGTAAAGTATGGCAGTGGAATATCTGTGGCTGTAAAGTTAGGCAGTGAAATATATATGGCTGTAAAGTGAGGAAGTGAAATATCTGTGGTTGTAAAGTGAGGTATTGAAATATCTGTGGCAGTAAAGTCAGGTAGTGAGATATATGTGGCTGTAAAGTGAGGTAGTCGAATATTTGTAGCTGTAAAGTGAGGTATAAAATATCTGTGGCTGTAAAATATCTGTGGCTGTAAAATATCTGTGGCTGTAACATATCTGTGGCTGTAAAGTGGCGTAGTGAAATATCTGTAGCTGTAAAGTGAGGTAGTGAAATATCTGTAGCTGTAAAGTGGCGTAGTGAAATATCTGTGGCTGTAAACTGAGGTAGTGAAATATCTGTGGCTATAAAGTGGCGTAGTAAAATATCAGTGGCTGTAAACTGAGGTAGTGAAATATCTGTGGCTGTAAAGTGGCGTAGTAAAATATATGTGGCTGTAAACTGATGTAGTGAAATATCTGTGGCTGTAAAGTCAGGTAGTGAAATATTTGTGGCTGTAAAGTGAGGTAGTGAAATATCTGTGGCTGTAAAGTGAGGTAGTGAAATAAATGTGGCTGTAAAATGAGGTAATGAAATATATGAAGCTCTAAAGTGAGGTAGGGAAATAAATGTGGCTGTAAATTGAATAAATGAAATATATGTGGCTGTAAAGTGAGGTAGTGAAATATATGTGGCTGTAAAGTGAGGTAGTGAAATATCTGTGGCTGTAAATTTAGGTAGTGAAATATCTGTGGCTGTAAAGTGAGGTAGTGAAATATCAATGGCTGTAAAGTGAGGCATGTCTTCCTGGCCTAGGTGTTAGCGACTTTCTCCGTAATCCCGTATACTCTTGTGAGTAACGTAACAACGGCGAGAATCGGTAGCGGTTCTAACCGCGTCGGTAACTTATTGGGTATGTGAGCCGATCGTTCAGAAAGCAATGGCAAACTACTGATCGTAATCTTGCCAAGAAACCAACAATCAGCTGAAAGATGCTGATGTTGACAGCGATGTCCTGTAAAGGATATGCAAACATTTATTTAAAGTGAGGTGGTGTAATATCTGTGACTGTAAAGTGAAGAATTGAAATATCTGTGACTGTAATATTCGTTAGTGGTCATAAGCTGTTAATGGCAATACTAGAAATTGAACTTCGAAAATTTATTAAAGTTCCAAAACTGGTCCGCTATGATTCCAGCAAGAATACCAGAAGAATATGCACCAAAAACGAAACACTGGCTGAACATATCGATGACAGAGTATCCACGAACTAAAACATCAATAACAAAGTTAGAGTACATTTATCCATGTAGATATGTTATCCAGCATAGAGACAGTATATTGATCGTTAACCCGGGTAAAATGTCTTCTAAATAATAGGCAAACTCATGGATACCCACCATAACTAGGAATTTGCGTTTCAGAAAATTTAACCATTGTAAAAGTGATACAAATGCGATGCTGTTATCATTATTTCTCTTTATATTACGCTATCTGACTATCCTATACTCCCGTGGCTCCTAACAATCTCTATATAGCAAGATGTCCAAAGACAGCCATTAACATGGTTTTCTGATTCCTCTTAGCAGCTTTGTCTCCTGGCAGCCAGTGTTTGTAGACCAAATCGGCTACTGACTTGGAGGCTACAGAAGCTATCCAGTACGAGAAATAAGCACAACGGAACCACATCTGTACTACTGTCTTCATCATCGGCATCATCGTAATGCTCTGTCGGAGGTCAGCGTAACAGAATGAATAAGAACGTGTGTTCTTAAACATCCGGTGGACTGATTCCTAGTTAAGGGGTTCAACCCGTTCACCAGACAGTTGGACAAAAATTTTGACCTTTCGTCCTTGACATGGGGACGTAAATTACAAGTACTTATGAAGTCGGAGTGGGCTCGCCTGACGACGAGGGACGCTGGTAAAAGAGAAAGCTAATTCACACTATAAAAATCAGTCCTGTGCACGAGAAGTATCACGTTTATGGACTACGCTTGTGTTCAAAGCGAGCGAAAACAAAAAAGAGTGCCATTCCCATACCTTATCGTCCTTGACACAGATAATGGCGTAGACGACTTTGCTGTCCTGGCAGGTCAAACGGTCGCTGATGTTAAACACCCCAGCAGGACCCCAGAAGGTCGGAGACCCGGTCACAAAACTGCACAACTCACATTCCGGAAGCTTGCACGGTCGCATTCCGTTGGCATCTGTGACGAAATAGGGAAATGTTGTCAAACAAAAATGTAATCCTCGTACCTTGATGCAAACATTCTGCTATTCAATCCTATTCAATTCAGTTAAAATTAGTTGCATTTTCTTTTACAGGACGTCGTAGTTACCCCTGCTATGTTGTGGCTGTTTGTGATTTATTGGAAAGTCTACGCTCAGTAATTTGCCATTGCTTTCTAAACGACCGACACTCATAGTATGTATGAAAATCAACGCACGACGGTCTGCTTCTAAATCTTCCGCAGATGCGTTTCGAACGCGGTAAGCGGGATTACGGATTGCGTCTGTAACCCCTTTACCACAGGTACCTAACTATTATATGGAGTGATGTATGTTGTGCTGAAACATTATATTCAACTGGATGTTTTGTTTTCTGCCTTCTCCGGACGTTTCCCAAATAAGGAAATGCCACACATTTAGGCAAGATATTATTTCCTAATATAAAAAATACTTTAAAACAAAATCTTCTTATATATAAAAGGCAATCTCCGTCTGTATGTCCATATGTCCTTTATGCGTTCGCGAACGGCCCATCCGATTGAGATGAAATTTTCTACACGTCTTCCGTTCATTCCAGCGCAGCCAACTGTGATATTTGTTTAGTGTGAAATCGGCTGCTTACTGAATATTATTTAATTTTCCATTTTTCATTATAATTTCTATACAGCAAGGGGTAAAAGTTATTTCAAGGGGCATAACTTTTAATAACTTTTCTGTATAACTTATAGTCATATTGTTGCATCGTTTTCACAGATTTATAAACTCTGTGTCTATAGTTATGTACCGGCATATGAGTCATAATAAATAATGATACAATCTTTAAGGCATTTTCAAAGTTTTCATAAAAATAATGCACAATGCATAACATTGTAACTCATCTTTTTATGCTTAAGAAGTTACTGTAGTCATGCAGGTGATTAGAAAGAGTTTTCATTAAAAATAATGGATGGTGTGTGGAAGGACATTCTTTTAAGTTACTTTTTTTGTTGTATGAATTTAATGAGACGCTACCCTCCAGGAGCTGGGCAAAGCCACGCCGGGTCAGATAGATAGACAGACCCACCTTTTCGCTGCAGTTGTCTACAGGCATATGCGTTAAAATCCTCCTCCTCCTCTCCCCTCCTCCTCCTACCCTCTTCCTCTTCCCCTCCCCCTCCTTCCTCTCCCTCCTCCTCCCTCTTTCTTCTCCTCCTCCTTCCTCCTCCTTCCTCCTCCTCCTCCCTCCTCCTCCCTCTTCCTCCTACCTCCTCGCCCTCCTCCCTCCTCCTAATCACTCCTCTTCCTTCCTCCTCCCTTCTCCTCCTCTCTCCTCCCACTCCCTCCTCCTCCCTCCTTCTAATTCTACGTCCCCCCCTCATCCCTCCTCCTCCCTCCTCCCCCTTCTCCTCCCTCTTCCTCCCTCCTCCTCCCCCTCCTCCTCCCTCCTCCTTCCTCTCCTCCTCCACCCTCCTCATCCCTTCTCCTCCCTTCTCCTCCTCCCTCCTCATCCTCTCTCCTCCTCCCTCCTCCTCCCTCTACCTCCTCCCTCCACATCCCTCCTCCTCCTCCCTCCTCCTCCTCCCTCCTCCCTCCTCCTCCCTCCTCCTCCTTCTCCTCCCTCCTCCTTCTCCCTCCTCCTTCTCCCTCTTCCTCCTCCCTCCTCGCCCTCCTCCCTCCTCCTAATCACTCCTCTTCCTTCCTCCTCCCTTCTCCTCCTCTCTCCTCCTACTCCCTCCTCCTCCCTCCTCCTCCTCCTACGTCCTCCCCCTCATCCCTCCTCCTCCTCCTACCTCCCCCTCCTCCTCTCTCCACCTCTCTCCTCCTCCTCCCTCCTCCTCCTCCCTCTTCCTCCTCCTCTCTCCTCATCCTTCCCCTCCTTCTCCTTCCTGATCCTTCTCCCTCTTCATCCTCCCTCCTCCTCCCTCCGCCTCCTCCCTCCACCTCCTCCCTCCGCCTCCTCCCTCCTCCTCCTCTCTCCTCCTCCTCCCTCCTCCATCTCCCTCCTCCTCCCTCCTCCTCCTCCCCATGCGTTCTTCTCCTCCCTCCTTCTCCCTCCTCCTCCTTCTCCTTCCTCCTCCCTCTTCCTCCTCCCTCCTCCTCCCCCTCCCTCTTCCTCCTCCTACCCTCCTCCTCCTCGCTCCTCGCTCCTCCTGCCTCCTCCTCCTGCCTCCTCATCCTTCCTCCTCCTTCCTCCTCCCTCCTCCTCCCTTCTCCTACCTCCTCCTCCTCTCTCCTCCTCCTAATCCCTCCTCCTCCCTCCTAATCCTCCCTACTCCTCCTCCTCCTTCCTCCTCCCTCCTCTTCCCTCCTCCTCCTCCTTCCTGCTCCTTCCTCCTCCCTCCTCCTCCCTCCTCCTCCCTTCTCCTACCTCCTCCTCCTCTCTCCTCCTCCTAATCCCTCCTCCTCCCTCCTATTCCTCCCTACTCCTCCTCCTCCTTCCTCCTCCTCCTTCCTCCTCCCTCCTCTTCCCTCCTCCTCCTCTCTCCGCCTATCTCTTCCTCCCTCCTACTCCTCCCTCCTCCACCTCCCTCTTCCTCCTCCCAGCTCCTACTCCTCCTTTTCCTTCTTCTGCTGATGCTGCTGCCGCCGCTCCATTTACCCAAGTTAATTGTTGGGGAAGATGTAAAGATCTTTCAAGTGCTCTTTCTAATGCTTTTTGTAAGTTGGTCTTCGTTTATCTAAGGTTGTTCTAACTGCAACCAATAAATGATTAGACAGACAGGCAGACAGACAGACAGACAGAGAGGGAGGGACGGACGGACAGACAGACAGACAGACAGACAGACAGACAGACAGACAGTCGGGAACGGGAACTTATATGACTACTTATATGAATTAAATGAGATGCTCGCCATCAGGGGCTGGGCGAAGCCGTGCCGGATCAGACAGACAGACAGACAGACATATAGACAGACAGACAGACAGACAGATAGATAGTCGGGAACGGGAACGGGAGCTTATATGACTACTTATATGAATTAAATGAGATGCTCCACACCAGGAGTTGGGCGATGCCGGGCCGAGTCAGACAGACAGACAGACAGAAAGACAGACAGACAGACAGACAGACAGACAGACAGACAGACAGACAGACAGACAGACAGACAGACAGTCGGTAACGGGAACGAGAACTTATATGACTTCTTATATGAATTAAATGAGATGCTCCCCACCAGGGACTGGGCGAAGCCGGGCCGGGTCAGCTAGTCTTGTTATAAAAAATACACGTTATGAATCCATGCGTTATAGAAAAACTTAAGCTCTCGCAAGACTGTCAATATTCTCTTTCCCATTACAATCATTAGATAATCAATCAATCAATCAATCATGTGCCATGCCGGAAAGAGTGGGCTATCATGACTCGACATTTCACTCGATCACCAGAGTCGTGGATCAGCTCAGTGTTCCTGTCTCGACCAAGCCACGTGGCCAAGCCATCCAGGTTTTTACTTCTCGGTCTTCCCCTTGGTCTGTTCCCTTCGATCTTGCCAGTTGTCCGTTTATCGCCCTAACATTATATGTTGCTAATTTTAATGTCTCTGTCCTTGTCTTACGATGATCCGTCTTTAGGCGAATCATAATGAACTTTTAAAGAAGGTAGTTTGCCGTTGCTTTCCTTCTATGGCAGTGACCATACTGGTCGGAGACGCCAGCCATTGTCCCGTGAAAGAGATCTTGTGCCTACCGTCGCGAAACTTGACATGATACCAACAACTATCTGTCGGCGTCCCTCATAATTTCACCCACCACCTGCCTTCCGTGGCTTCTTTTGAACACTTACAATAAACGAATACGAAATAACACCACATAATCCACAGGAAAACACTAAAAACAGCCTCTCCCGAAGAATAAAAGCGTCACGTCGTCGCCATTTTTACCAGAAGTACATATGTTGATGAAGAATGACTTGCGTGATGAATTGGATTAAAGTGAGGAAGAGTTGCGCAATTCGTCGACCTCACTCTCTCACCTGAGTCCATCTGAATCCAGTAGCAGGACTAGTCAAGACCACTGGAGACGAATACAGGTGCAGTGGATGACCAGGGCGCTCTACGCAGTGTGAATGTGGTTTCTGAGAACAGTTCAAAGAATATCATGGACAGACAGAAAAACAAATGAACAAGCCCCACAAGAAGCAAATTAAAACTGTAATCTGATGAGAGAAATTAGACATAGACAGTCAAGATTTTTGTGGGCACGTTATGAGAAGAATTAAACTGGAAAACTTGGTGACTACTGGCAAGATTGAGGGGAAAAGAACAAGTGGAAGACAAAGAAGTAAATATCTGGATGACTTGAGCACATGGCATGATCGAGACAATAACAAACCTGATCCACGACTATGGCTATCGTGTGAGATGGCAAAACATGACTGCCCACGCTTAACGGCATGGCCCATGCTGAATTAATTACAGTAAGCATCACTTGCCGGTCTCTCTGGCTGTGGGGTTACAACACTTTCTCTCTGTAATCCCATTTATCACGCAGAGTCTCGTAGCGGAGCGAGAGCTGAGGCGGTTCGACCCCCCGCTCGTGACTTGCGGGATACTGAGCCGGCCGCTCAGAAAGCAATGGCAAACTACTGAGCGTAATCTTGCCAAGAGATCAACATACAGCTGAAAGATGCTGGTGTTGACAGCTAAGTCCTGTAAAGGATATGCTAAAAAAAAAAAAAAAGCATCACTTACTTGAGTAGTGTCTCTCTTCGGTATCTGGGTTGTACACGGGGTTGGCTCTTGAGTAGGGCGGAGGGAGCACTGCGGCTGTGGGAATCTTTCTTCTGTCTGTAATAAATAAAATTAGCATGTATTAGGTCTGTTTATTAAAAGGTATGTATATCATGGCAGTATTGGGAGAATGAGAAAACATGGGAGACAACAAAACAGTTATCTACTTTTGCTTTTTTTTTTTTACCGGATCATTCATTTATCAACTATTGGAACAAAGAGCTAGACCAATAGTTGAACAACAGTTAAGCAAAGCACAATTATGTTTTCGGAAAGGTAAAAGTTGCACAGATGCATTATTTACACTTAGACAAATATGTGAAAAAACTATCGAATATAGTGACCAGCAGAATATTGTGTTTGTAGATCAGGAAAAGGCTTTTGATAGAGTAGACAGATACAAATTATGGACCATCCTTGAAGACTATGGGATACAAGGGCAACTGCTAGAAAACATCATAGCCATGTACCACTCGAGCCGAAGTGCAGTAAGAACACAAGATATGTTCACAGTCAATACAGGAGTGAGGCAGGGATGTGTGCTCCCTCCCCTGCTATTCAATATCTATATGGACAGAATTTCCAAAGAAGCAAGTCTCGAAAGAACAGATTCAGAAAATTTAGAACTCTTTACTCCAGATGAAACAACTGACCCACAAGGATAAATGAACTTCTATTTGCAGACGATCAGTGCCTGTTTTACAGCGATGAAGGCAGACTACAAAATCATATTACTAATCTGAGTTCAACCTGCAGCAGATACAATATGAGTATAAACACAGCCAAAACCGAAGTAATGCAAGTTAGCAGATCGCCAGGCCCACTAAGTATTCAGATAAATAACATAACTCTGAAACAAGTTAAAGAATTCAAATATCTTGGAAGTATGATCACAGAAGATGGCAGATTGGACAGAGAAACAGAAATCAGATGTCAAAAAGCTAGTGCACTTACATACCAACTATCACCCTTACTGAAACATCCAAATATACCCATGTCCGCAGAAAGATAGATAATAAAATGCATATTCACACCAACCCTAAGCTACCAACCTCAAACCTGGACTTTATCCAAATCACACCTTCGCAAAATCAACACCTGCGAAATGAGATGCCTGATGAGAGCTGCCAACTTAACAATCCGAGACCGAGTAAGAAAAGTTAAATTTTAATTAACACTTAAAAATATTAAATCGCAATTTTATTGCGCAAAATGTAAGCTCGATATAGTCCTACACATAACCTATACCTATACCTATACCTATACTTAGTCTATATCTGTATATTAAGTGAAGCGAAATAAAATTGCGATTTAATATTTTTAAGTGTTAATTAAAATTTAACTTTTTCGCTTTCTAACAGTGGTGTGTGTCTATGTCTCTTACAGAAAGAGCTTGTTGTGTTTGGTGAATCGTTAGGGTTAGGGGTTAGGTTAGGGTTAAATGATGTATAATTAGGGTTAGGGTTAGTAAGAAAGAGTTTGTTGTGTTTGGTGTATATAATGCTCTATTTTCCTTAGGCGTTCATCATTAATTACTGTGGTAGTCCAACGAATTCAAATAATTCGTCTCAGGAACCCAATCTCTGTTGTTTTTTCAAGTTCTTCTTAGGGGTGCTGATCGATGACCGTATTCGTTGTCTAGAATAGCGCTTAGTAGGTTAGGGGGACAGATGCTTTACCTCCATTAGGTTGGAAAATCTGCCTAGTCACCAGAAATTATATTGTTCTGTAATCAAAACGAATGTTAGTGTTATTTGTTATGAAACATTGAAAGTCGGTTAGAAGATGTGGTAGCTGGTATTCATGAGTTCACTAATGGTAGGCGTGTTTTTAAGAAAGGCCGATTTTATAACAGACAGTGGTGGTTGCTTGCAGACTTGTCGTTATTGCAGATGTGAAATGGTAAAGTGCGCTAGGAGTGGACACCGTAAGAAATGCTATTTTAGGCAGACTTCGAGAAAAAAACCGTTGTAATGTTGAAAGCTGGAACAATGAAAGGATAGTGTAGCAGACATTGTGGTATGGAAAGTTGAAGCTGGCAGCCATGGGAAATGGTTCCGTGATGATGAATACCTAGATGATACAGAAACTATACTAGTTGGAACCATAGACGACCTTACCATAAATATTGTTATGTCTGTTTCAATGGACCACGTGTACAATGGAGGTTTGAGGTTCTTGTTGATGTGACCAGTTTGTGTTAGAAAGAAACCAAGAGTGTGGAGAGATGAGTGCTTAGTCGGTATAAGGGTTTCTGTAGCAGATACGATGAAGTTGGAGGTTTCGGTAATGTAAAATCGAGAAAGTGGTGACATTGATAATGGGTTTTCAGATAAAAGTTCAAGACACGTATGAGATAACTACAGAAGTTACATTTTTCATAATTTTGGTAACACCTTTGCCCTAGTTTGGTCGACATAGTTCTTACTTTTCCATAGTTATTTCTTAGACTGACTGACAGCTTTTCCTAGTTTTTATCACTTTGGATGACACGTTTATAAGTTTGATTGAAAATATGTCTTTACTTGGTTCACTTTATTTGACAAATATTCCTATTTTTTATAAGGTTAACAAAGTTTCCTACTGTTCATAAGTTTGGATGTGTTATTTATAACTTTGGTCAACATTTTAGTTGTGTTGGGTAATATTTTTTTCATATCTTTTTATAAGTTTGTTCGAGTTATATCTGTATTTGGCCAACGTTTTTCGATTTGTCTGACGCATTTTTCTATTTTTTATAAGAATTGATGATAATTTTATAAGTTTTGGTTGAGATATTTCATTACTTGGTTGACCTTTTCGTTTTGGTTGACAAATTTTCCTAGTTTTTATAAGTTTAGTTAAAATATGTATAAATTTGTTTGAAAGTCTCTTCCCATTTGGTAATCATATTGTCATACTTTTCATAAATTTGGGGGAGACATTTCATATTTTGGTCAGTATCTTCCCTTATTTGGTTAGTTTCCTACTTTTCATACATTTGACTGTTCTGTATTTGCCATAACTTTTCCCCCGAGTTTGTTCATGTCTGGTAATGTAAGCTCTGTTCCATCAAGAAAAAAGACAACGTCATGAAAACAACCCACTAAAGAAAATCAACAAAACAAAAATCTTGATTTCAATATTTTTATCACCAAAATATGTGTGTTCACAACATATTCATCAAAACAGTTTAGTGATATAGCATAAGAAAAAAATCAATGACATACATGATTAGTGAAAAACCAAAAAGTTCTGGATTAGTGATCTTCATTCTTCTGGGCTCTGCTGGTTGACTAAAAACAACACTGTTGTTGTCGAAGTCATCACACATGAGATATCTGAATACTTCTTTTTATCATACCAAAACCACCCGGTAGCGGTGGTCGACACTTTTTTCTAATACTACCACTTGATTGGGTAGCATAATCGACAGGTCCTTGCAGTACGCCTTAAGGGCTGCCAAGCTGTCTCTATCATTTGGTTGGATATCCTCTGCTACTATGAGTGGACATGTTGCCAGGGTGTCTAAGGGTGTCGTTCTTTCTCGTGGTATCTGGTGATGTAAGTACCGTTGAAGGTTCGAATTGTATAGATTGTCACGTACCTGACAGGGATAATCATTGTGAATGTTCCCATTGTAGCGGGTAAGGTTATCATTGAAGTCACAGTGGTGGTAGTCTGGTACTTGACTTAGACTTCGATGATGGTGTAAATATACACGTGGTGCTGTCGTCTCTGGTGTTGTAGTGTTTGATGTATTCATACGTGGTTGATGGTGTGTTCGTATGTGTCTTTTTAGATTGCCTTTTCTGTTGAAAAGTTGTCCACAGATATGACATAAGTGTGGTTTCGTACCGTGAATGGTCCGAATGTGACGATTAAGGTTATACTTATAACAATAGGCTTTGTCGCACACTGAACACGTGAAAGTAGATCTGGTGGTCATATTTATAAACTGGTCATAAGTCACACTTCCGATTTTTTACAACAGCGAAAAAGTTCTGTTGTATACAATGTTTCACTGTTTTATCAGATGCCGACGACACGACTAAGGGTCACACCAAGTTTCACCGCTGTAGCTAGGCAAGTCAGCACGTGAACAATATCTGCCGACGACACAAACACTGCTCACACCAGCCTGAAGCACCTCTGTAGATACCCAAGTCAGCCCGTGAACTGGTACTGTGCTCACAAGAGACGCCTTCTATTTTATACACTGGGTCTGCACACGACCTAGCTGACGTGGCAGTTAGACAAGCTATTCTCACGCCTGCTTCCCACAAACCGATGACTCATACTTAATGACTTTTGCACATGGCGGTGATGACGTAGGGGCTTTCTCGGACATCCGCGTTCTTTACCAAAAGGGGGTATATGGTTTGTATAGTTTAGTCTTATGGGTAAGTGTATCTGTACTGATTGAGGTACCAGTAGTAATGTTTTGGGTGTGTCTTTGTTTTTTGTGTACTTATGTGTCTGTATGTACAAGTGTATCAAGTGTGTATGGGTGTCTGTATGTGTTTTGTGTCTGTCTTTGTTGTTGTACACGTGTCTGTACGTGGTTGTATATAGTTGTGATGACAGTAGTAATCCTAGGCGATGGGTGTGTATGTGTGTGTGTGTACTTGGCTGTCTTTGTATTTGTCTTTGAGTGTTCTTGTGTATGGGTGAGTGTGTGTGTACTTGGCTGTCTTTGTATTTGTCTTTGAGTGTTCTTGTGTATGGGTGAGTGTGTGTGTCTGCACATATGTATATCTGTTGTTGTGACAGTAGTAATGGTATGGTTTGTCTTTGTGCTTGTCTGTCTTTATGTGTATGTCTGTATGTACAAATGTGTCTGTGTGTGGTTGTCTTTGTGTTTGTAGGTGTGTATTTGTGTAATTGATTATGGGTGAGTGTGTCTGTCCTTGTTTGCTTCTTTGTTTTCCTGTGTCTGTACTTTAGTGGATGTTTATGGGTGTGTGCGTTTGACTTTGTGCTTGTATGTGTGTACACGTGTGTGTACTTGTGATGACAGTAGTAATGGTATGGGTTGTCTGTGTATGGTTGCCTTTGTGTTTGTATGTGTGTGTATTTGTGTCTTTGATTATGGGTGTGTACTTGTGTATAGCTGTTGTTGTGATAGTAGTAATGGTATGGTTGCCTTTGTATCTGTATGTGTGTACGTGTGTGTGTGTTTCGTTGTCTTTGTATTTGTGTGTATCAAGTATGTACTTGGTTGTCTTTGTGCTTGTCGCTAATATTCGTAGTAGTATTATCACTACTATTGATTCTTCCTCACTTTACCCACCACCATTGCAATATACATACTTTCCCCTATAATTTAAGTGGTCACTCGACAACTTGACCACTGCTTGACCACTGCTTGACCACGTCATCGATCACTTTAATCACAACCATAATCTTAGGCACATCGTCCTCTACAATTTAAGTGGTCACTCGACCACTTGACCACTACTTGACCACTGCTTGACCACTACTTGACTACTAATTTACCACCCTTTAAGCATCACCATGTCGCTACAACTACTTTCCGGTAAAATTTATTCACTTGACCACTGCTTGACCACTACTTGACCACTAATTTACCACCCTTTAATCATCACCATCTCATTACAATCACTTTTCCCTAAAATTTCCCTAAAATTTTCCTCACTTGACCACTGCTTGACCACTACTTGACCACTAATTTACCACTAATTTACCACTAATTTAAACATTACCATGTCACTACGACCAATTTTCCTTAAAATTTTCCTTACTTGACCACTTGACCACGGCTTGACCACTGCTTGACCTCTAATTTACCACTCTTTAATCATCACCATCTCATTACAATCACTTTTCCCTAAAATTTCCTTACTTGACTACTTGACCCTTACTTGACCACACCACTGGTTGACCAGTGTGTAATTGCGAACACCTCTTATTACATTTATGACCACCCCTATATCACTCCTACTTGACCACTAATACCCCTTACCACCATACCCATTACAACTTTATAAGATTTCCTTTGTAATCGGTGAATATACCACCCTTTACCTTCACTACTATCACACTGTTCAGATGATAGTAACCAACTCTTACTTCGTCGAGTATAACCACGACCCATCACACCCTTGTTTATCACCACAAACAGACACATTATGTCTACGCCACCACCATATACCCATGAGTAGAACGACCCATCACACCCTTGTTTATACATCACTACACATACATTCATATACGTAACCACCATATATCCATGAGTAGAACGACCCATTACACCCTTGTCTATCACTACACATATACATTATGTCTACGCCACCACCATATACCCATCACACCCTTGTTTATACAGCACCACGCATACACATTATGTCTACACCACCACCATATACCCATGAGTAGAACGACCCATCACACCCTTGTTTATCACTACACATTCATATACGCCACCACCATATACCCATGAGTATAACGACCCATCACACCCTTGTTTATACATCACACATACTAATAGACGTAACCAAAATAACTTTCCCCCTTCGCTTTCCAGAACCAACTAAACATTTACCTTAATTACTTTTACACCCCACCAGGCAGCGTCAAAAAAACCCGTTCCCACGAGGCACGCCGAAAAAAATTTCACCCGCCCAAAAATATTTCCTTCATAAATCAGCCTCCAGGTTCTGGAACCGAGTCGACAAATTTTACCCATATTTCCTTCATAAACCCTATCAGCCTTAACAGCAAGGCTGAAAGTGGGGTCTGGGCGCCAACCTATACTACTCGCCTGTCTTCAACACTAAGTTCCAGTGGGGTTATTGCAAATGAGCTATATCTATTAATACGGTGAAAATATTTCAAACGTTTTATTTTTCGTTTCTTTCATCAACTTGCCTTTCATTCTAGCCTCTCAAGAAATTTTGCGTTCGGTTGTTTATGTTTCCCGGAAATAAAATATATCCTTCTGTATATCCAAATTTCCAGAGAATCACCATCATCATGTGCCATGTAGATAAGCGTGGTCGGTCATATTTCGACATCTCACACGATCACCAGAGTCGTGGAACAGCTCTGTATTCTTGTCTCGACCATACCACGTAGTCAAGCCATCCAAATATTTACTTCTCCGCTGTCCGCTTGTTCTTTTCAGCTCAATCTTGCCAGTTGTCACCAATTCTTTAAAGTATGTCTTTTCATAACGTGTCCAGACAATTGTGACTGTCTACGTCTAATTTCTCTAAGCAGTTTACGAATTTGATTTCTTGTTTCTTGTAGGGCTGTTTTGGTCATTAATATTTCTACGTCTTTCTTTGCATTTTCCTCAGAAACCACATTTCCACATCCATCAGATGTTTTTCAGCTTGCCTGTTCATTTTCCACGCTTCACATCTATACAAAAGTAGAGGTTATATGTAGCACTTCAACACTAGCCAGAGAATACTAGATAATTTAGGGAACAATGTGAGTGTGCCCAAGATTCATCATCATCATCATCATCATCATCATCATCATCATCATCATCATCATCATCATCATCATCATCATCATCATCATCATCATCATCATCATCATCATCATCATCATCATCATCATCATCATCATCATCATCATCATCATCATCAAGTGCCCTGCCAGCTGGCGTAGGCGTTCATGGCTCTCCACAGATCTCGGTCTTTGGTTTTCTGGATCGGATCAACTCTGCTGCTGATATTCCTCCGTGCCACCGTCTCAATCCATCCAGCAAGAGAGCCCAAGATTATATTGGATATTTAGGACCGTTGATGTCTGGAGGCCGTTCTCCGTGGCGAAAAGCTTATGGACGCTGTTCGTAATCCCGTATACCCGAGTTCGAAACACAGCTGCGCGTGATTTGGCAACAGACCGCATTGCGATGGTTTCGCGTTGGTATCGGTGCCGGTCATTCAGAAAGCAATGGCAAACTACTGAATGTTAACTTACCATGAGATCACAGAGGCAGATATGCTGGTGTTGACTGCGATGTCATGTGAAAAAGTTTATGAAGACAAAGGAATGATGTCGAGATATGGTCCGGCGGCACACAGGCTCAGAATTTGAAACACCTGGTAACGGTCAGCAGTAGTGGGGAAGTGGTTGGACACCCGCTACCAGCCCTGTGGTCATAAGGTCAATCCGTGTCGGGGCGTAATTGAAGTGTAAAAGTGACCCAGGCTCCCAGGTCGAATCAGCATAAAATGGGGACCAGGGAATTTCTTAGGAAGCAAAGGCGACCCGTGTGATATTGACCAAATACTTTACTTAGTGCCGACTGGTCTATACAAATATGGGTCTAGCACCACATACCCAAGGCGCCTTAAGTGAGCAACAGTGTCCTTTACTTAATGAATTTGCAGGAGCTAACATGCCACAGACTCCCCAGTCTGGCGAACATTCCACAGATCCCCACGCCTCACCGAAGACGTGATGTTTCAGTACCATTTTTGCACACCCCACTGTTGTTTGGGGGGTCATTTTTAGAGGTAAAGCAGAGCTCTGTAGCATAGTTCCTGTTAGGATGTTAAATCGGCACCGGGTCAGGCAAAGGGTTTATGCATTAACCTCACTGCGGTACACGTCAGGCGAAGGGTTTATGTATTAACCTCACTGCGGTACACGTCAGGCGAAGGGTTTATGTATTAACCTCACTGCGGTACACGTCAGGCGAAGGGTTTATGCACTAACCTCACTGCGGTACACGTCAGGCGAAGGGTTTATGCACTAACCTCACTGCGGTACACGTCAGGCGAAGGGTTTATGCACTAACCTCACTGCGGTACACGTCAGGCGAAGGGTTTATGCACTAACCTCACTGCGGTACACGTCAGGAGAAGGGTTTATGCACTTACCTCGCTGTGGTACACGTCAGGCGAAGGGTTTATGCACTTACCTCACTGCGGTACACGTCAGGCGAAGGGTTCATGTATTAACCTCACTGCGGTACACGTCAGGCGAAGGGTTTATGTATTAACCTCACTGTGGTACATGTCAGGCGAAGGGTTTATGCACTTACCTCACTGCGGTACACGTCAGGCGAAGGGTTTATGTACTAACCTCACTGCGGTACACGTCAGGCGAAGGGTTTATGTACTAACCTCATTGCGGTACACGTCAGGCGAAGGGTTTATGTATTAACTTCACTGCGGTACACGTCAGGCGAAGGGTTTATGCACTTACCTCACTGCGGTACACGTCAGGCTAAGGGTTTATGCACTTACCTCACTGCGGTACATGTCAGGCGAAGGGTTTATGTACTAACCTCACTGTGGTACACGTCAGGCGAAGGGTTTATGCACTTACCTCACTGCGGTACACGCCAGGCTAAGGGTTTATGCACTTACCTCACTGCGGTACACGTCAGGCGAAGGGTTTATGCACTTACCTCACTGCGGTACACGTCAGGCGAAGGGTTTATGCACTAACCTCATTGCGGTACACGTCAGGCGAAGGGTTTATGCACTTACCTCACTGCGGTACACGCCAGGCTAAGGGTTTATGCACTTACCTCACTGCGGTACACGTCAGGCTAAGGGTTTATGCACTAACCTCACTGCGGTACACGTCAGGCGAAGGGTTTATGCACTAACCTCACTGCGGTACACGTCAGGCGAAGGGTTTATGCACTAACCTCACTGCGGTACACGTCAGGCGAAGGGTTTATGCACTAACCTCACTGCGGTACACGTCAGGCGAAGGGTTTATGCACTTACCTCACTGCGGTACACGTCAGGCGAAGGGTTTATGCACTAACCTCACTGCGGTACACGTCAGGCGAAGGGTTTATGCACTTACCTCACTGCGGTACACGTCAGGCGAAGGGATTATGCATTAACCTTACTGTGGTACACGTCAGGCGAAGGGTTTATGCATTAACCTAATGCGGTACACGCAAGTCATTTTGTGGTTCACAAGGTCTGAATTCCAATGTTTGGTGCTCGCTCCCTTTGAACTTAAGCCTTGTCCATACACGTGCTATCACTTCTAGTGCACTGGGCTTATTTTTGCCTGTGGATTAGCTTTCCCTATTTCCAGTGTCCCTCGCCATCAGACAAACCCACTGCGTCTTCAGAGGTACTTGTAATTTACGTTCTCAAATCAAGGGTCAGAAGACAACATTTTAGTTCCACTGACCGGTGTAGGGATTGAACCCGCTGCCTTGGCATCAGTGCACCGGATGTTTAAGAACAAGTGCTCTTATCTATCCGGCCTTGCTCACCTCCTAAAAATTGACACCCTCAATCTTCAAGAGGGTTGGCAAGCAACAAACAAACCAACTTGTAGAATGTCCATAGATTTCTTCTTCATGGACCAGAATATTCTAAGAACAGTTCTGTAGCATGCCAGCACAACAGCATTTTTTTCATCTGCTGTTGATGTACTAGACAAGATTACGCTCAGTAGTTTGCTAGTGCTTTCTGAGCGACCGCCTCACATACCCCGTAAGTTACCAACGTAGAGAGAACCGCTACCGATACTCGCGCAGGTTATGTTACTCACGAGAATATACGGGATTACGGAGAAAGACGTTACTGGGAAATGGTTCGAGACTGACATCCGTAGGTTGCCAAGGAAAATATGTACGTATATTCTCGAAAATTTTATTTTAATTCATTTGTTTTGCGCCGTAAACTTCTAACACAATTTTCATATATTTTGGTGCCCGAACTAAAATTTTTTATTAGAAAATACATCAACATATTTATAATTTGAATCGGCAGGAAAATCAGTACAACTAACTTGGAACATTGATAAGACTTGACTAAAGATGGTTTGTAAAAATTACAAAAGAATCGCCGTGGCTAAAATAGCTTATTTCAGGATGGAAAACATACTTATCAATAAGAAGCTGTCAACTACAGTGAGAACAATATCTTTACAGATCTAAATAAAGCTCAAACTGTTGTATGTATGTGCAACAGTACCAATGTAGGACAAGCTGAAAACCCTCTAGTGGCTGTGAGCATTTGATATTTGTCACAAATGCACAAAATATCATGGGCAGAGGGAAAATCAGTAAGGCAGGACTATATGAAACACTTGAAGACAACGAACTGATTTGAGAAATAAGACGTCGGCAGTCAAGGGATTTGAGCAACTTATGAGGATCAGCAAACTTAACATTAAAAAAATAAATAAATGAAAACCTTAATGACATCTGGCAAACTTGCTGGGAAAAAGCACGAGGAAAACAATGAGTAAAATATACCTCAATAACATGGCCTCTAGGCACAGTCTGGAGACACCCAAAAAAAAAAAAAAAAAAAACAGACCTGTTACGAAATTGGTGATCTTGTGAGATGAAAAACTATGACCGTCCACGCACATCGGCATGGCGTGTGATGTTGACGACATGAAAGGACTTTATCAGGGTAGGAAATATCAAACAGGATGTGCAATAGTGAGTATGTTTTTTATCCTGCAGTTTGTTTATTCTGATAATCAATATCATCAAGTGCTTTACGGTTAAAGTAACAAAGATGTCAAGAATCTTTACTCGTTGTTTTCCTCTATATCTCTTTCCACAACTGTTTGTCACAAGTAGTTCCATTCCAGCTTATATATACGTGTCCTATATTTTCAAAGGTCCATCGCACTCGAGGGCTGTTGTAATCAATATCATGCCGACAGTCTTTACTCCCCAAAACAAATCCTGGTGCGCATTTAAGGGTGGATCCATCTGGGAACCCAAGTGAAGTTTATATAGTGATTGTTCACAGCTGCGGGGTGTGGTTCATAAATGACCTCTCGCAAGACAGGGAATAAAAGCTGTTATAATCGAACGGGATGTGTCACGTGGAAGAATATCTAACTATTTCCTATAAGTAACTACAAATAGTTCTATCAACATAGTTGCTTTTTTTTCAGGAAAATTGATGGTACCAGACCGTGCGTTTTCATGTAGTTTTTCATGTAGCTGTATCGGCGTGTATTTGTTGTTTGTGTGGTGACGATGGTTTTGGCCGCAATGCCCATCTCATTACCGGTGATAGTGCTAAAGTAAAGCTCACCATCTACTTCTAGTTTTCATTGGGGAGGGGGAAATTAAAAGTTAGTTGCATATCATTTATAGGACGTAGCAGTCAACCCCAACATTTTTTGGGTGATCTCTTGGCAAGTGTACGTTCAGTAGTTTGATATTGCTTTCTGAGCGATCGGGTGATTCATTCATTGCATCCTTTATCACGCATATATCACACACAATCAATGATGGAGGCAACCAGGCATGTTGGTTTATGCTCTGTTTATTTATGTATATAAACCTGAATGTACAGTAATTGGTGAGAACAGGCGATACCAGTGTTTCGTTTCATGCTAGTGTCTCAAGTACAGTATAACATAGAAACTAAAACGTTAAACATTGTTCTGCTTGGGATACAGACATCGAGTTTAATGTAAGATCAAAGTTTAACACAAGATCTAACACGAATCTGTGAGCTGATGTTAGGGTGGGGAGAGGTCCAATGGAAAACCTAGCCTGCAAACTGCGCAGCTATAGCAATGTAAAGCGGTCTATAATCGTACACACAAAACGTAAAGGACAAATGCGCTGATAATGCCAGGAGCGCGGCCGGACGCGCGTTCGAAGCGCCTACAAAATGTTATGGCGCTGTCACATCAAAGACTCATTTCAAGAAACTGCTTTGGAACAATTAAAAAACTAATGATAATAAGGTGTGGACGATTAGTCTCTCTCTCTCTCTCTCTCTCTCTCTCTCTCTCTCTCTCTCTCTCTCTCTCTCTCTCTCTCTCTCTCTCTCTATATCCATCTCCCTCCCCCCACCCTCTCTTCGCCTCCTAACATACTGAAAGACGTCTCACAATTATCGTGAACACATTTTACGAGCTACGTTGCCATTGTGATAAATTACTAACTTTCTATGTCAAGAGGTACACGATCAGTTGTCAATATATCAGAATTCTGTACCGGCAGTACGGCTCTGAGATTGTCCCATCCTTGTTAAACTGCTACCGGATAAGCTTCAAAATTGTCCGTGAATCGGCCTGTGGGAAAATGATCACCCATCACCTTATACCCAGATCGTATATATTTGAGGCCCTGATACTTAAAATTCCACCTGCGGTATCTACCTGTCTCTTCGATTAATCAGACAAGAAGCATTTCAGCACGGGTCACAAATTCTGTAGCACCCACGAGGATGCAAATGTGTATATAACCAGCTATACGGCGGGTGCTGTGACGAAGGGGTCACGAACGCATTTCGTAATCCCACATTCAGCTTTCGAAACACAGCTACGGGGGATTTGGAAGAAGACCTCCTTGCGCTGGTTTTCATAAAATGATATGAATCCAGGTCGTTCAGAAATCAATGACAAACTACTAAAAGTAAACTTGCTTATAAATCAACTAACAAATGTGGGGTTGACTGCTTCGTTGGGGGGGGGGGGGGGAAGGGGTGGGAAAGAGAAACTCCTAAGCTGCACAGCTCAAGGTGAGTGGCCAAGCCAGGCGGTTTTAATTCCTCAGGCTCAAGACACACACACACACACACACACACACACGCCCCCCCCCCCTCCCCGCCCACCCTTACTTTATACCACAAAGTACTATAGACTGTAATGATAGTTTAAGGGAGTATTAACTGAGTTATCACGATTATATGATTATATACAAAGGTTTCAATGTCTCGTTATATTCTTTGGTTTACTGCACCATTTCAGTCCTGCAGATTGCATTATAAAATATAATCCAGAGCATTTGTAAACACTCACTACACTTTGTATGTAAAACAAAAAATGTGAAAAATGAAGTACATGATGTCATCAAAAAATGGGCTCCACAGTCCATAGTGAAGCAATATGTAGCGAACGGCTGTCGTCTACTGAAGTAATTCTTTGCATTCAAAAAAAAAAAAAGAATGGTGTTATTAACGGAAGAAAAAAAAAGTCGCTTAAAAGTCGACAGGGTCGACTTCATTGCACTGGGTTTTATCCCATATGGCTCAGCCTTTTTCCGCAGCGCGGAAAGCGTCCCACAAAGCACGAACTCCGTAGCTCTAGCGAGGGCCCACAGGAGTCTCCGAAAAATTTCACTCGTGAACCGAAGGACGCGGCCCGGAATCGAACCCACAATCTTCGGAGCCCGAATCAAGCAGCTTGACTACTTCGCCACGGAGACTCGCTATCAACAGAAGAAAGAATCTTTTCACATTTGTTCTACATACAAAGTGTAGTGAGACTTTACAAACACCCTGTACATATTCTACATGCCTAATAACGCGTTGAGCACATGATCCTAGCGCCACAGTTTTCTTGACCAGTCCGCGCTTGCTAATTGATGTTGTCAATATTATACCGGCCGCCGTTTCTTCCTAAGACATTTCCTGGTACCCATTTTTAGTTGGAAAGCCCAGGTCGATATTTTAAATCTGATGAGTATTCGATGCCATGATGACGAGTCAAGCGGGCGAGCGTACAGTCACCACACTACATTGACTTCCATAGCTTAACACGAGTACCGAAAAATGGTCTGGACAGTAAAAACGACCGACGCGACACTGACATCGTCAGATGGCCTATATTGTACAGCAATGGCATTAAATACTCACAACGCACAAAAGAGGTAATTTGATATTTCATTGACGACATAATGACACAATAATAGATTAATGGTAGCAAATAACATCCGTTCATTGCACTGTTTGTATTCTTTGGTTTTACTGCTACACTGTACAACCTGCTGTTTTCTATGTACATTTATTATATTCTATTGTAACAACTAAATTGTAACACGCGGTTAGCTAAAGTAACATAATTACTTTTTATTTTTCACATCATCTTAGGTGGAGGGTCGAGGTTGTAACTTCCTTGACACATCTAACTTGACTCAGGAGCACGTTTGGGAATGTCCTCAGTGATGTGATGTCGGTTCTTGACTCAACTTAACTGATTTTAGTTCAACTCAACTCAACTCATCTCATCTCATCTCAATTCATCTCAGCTCAATTAAACCCTATTCAACTCATCTCAACTTATCTCAACTCAATTCAACTATATTCAATTCAACTATATTCAACTCAAATAAATACAACTCTATTTGATTCAACTCAACTCAGCTCAGTTCAACTCTATTTGACTCAACTCAACTCAGCTCTGTTCAGCTCTGTTCAACTCAACTCAACGCAGCTCTATTTAACTCAACTCAGTTCAAATCTATTAAACTCAGTTCAACTCTATTTAGCTCAACTGAACTTAGCTTGACTCAGTTTTGAAAACGAAGACTGTGTGATTGTATGTCTGTGAGTGTGTGTGTGTGTGTGTGTGTGTGTGTGTGTGTGCGCGCGCGCGCGCTTTTGATTGTGTGCATGTGTTTGTGTGGATCCTTGCAGGTGTATTTGTATGTGTTATGTGTATATATGTTTCGTTAATATAACAGCATGCCTGCTAGATACTTCGACACCCCAAGTATGGAGAAAGAAAAACCGATGCTATGATGTTACTGTTGTTACTGTTGTTACTGTTGTTACTGTTGTTATCATTAATTGACAGTACGCGGCTACTGCACTAGCCAGGCGGCCTTAATTCCTCAGGCTCAAGCCCCCCCCCCCTCCTCCTCTGCCACACACCGGGATGTACTATGTTGGCAGTACCTGACAGTTTTTGGAAGAGCAGCTGGCCGAGCGGTGGAGCGGCTGGCCGAGCAGCTAGGATGCCGAATTCTCCTTCGGGAGACCCGGGTTCCAATCCGCAGTAAGGTGTGGAATTGTTTTCTGTCGGGGGCAAAAAGAAAACCCTAACCTGCACAATTTGCGGCGATTGCACTAGCCAGGCGGTCTTAATTCATCAGGCGCAAGGCCCTCCTGACATACACCGCAGGGGACTATACTGGTAGTAAATGACAGTTTTAGCAATTCTCTTCAGCGCCACATTTTTGTTGTTGTGTCCCTTGAATAGAATATAAATATTAGTGTATGCAAGTGTGTGAGTGTGAGAGCGTGTATTTTATTTTGGGAAGGGCCTCTTGGTCCCTCCCATGAGCTAGGTGTTCATTGTGGTCAACCGAGTCCCGTTTGCCAGAGTCAATGGTCCGCTATTTAAATTTGGTTAGGCATTCTTGCTTCCCTTATGTTAAATCTGTGCCATATTCCATTCTTGCTTCCCTTATGTTAAATCTGTGCCATATTCCATTCTTGCTTCCCTTATGTTAAATCTGTGCCATATTCCATTCTTGCTTCCCTTATGTTAAATCTGTGCCATATTCCATTCTTGCTTCCCTTATGTTAAATCTGTGCCATATTCCATTCTTGCTTCCCTTATGTTAAATCTGTGCCATATTCCATTCTTGCTTCCCTTATGTTAAATCTGTGCCATATTCCATTCTTGCTTCCCTTATGTTAAATCTGTGCCATATTCCATTCTTGCTTCCCTTATGTTAAATCTGTGCCATATTCCATTCTTGCTTCCCTTATGTTAAATCTGTGCCATATTCCATTCTTGCTTCCCTTATGTTAAATCTGTGCCATATTCCATTCTTGCTTCCCTTATGTTAAATCTGTGCCATATTCCATTCTTGCTTCCCTTATGTTAAATCTGTGCCATATTCCATTCTTGCTTCCCTTATGTTAAATCTGTGCCATATTCCATTCTTGCTTCCCTTATGTTAAATCTGTGCCATATTCCATTCTTGCTTCCCTTATGTTAAATCTGTGCCATATTCCATTCTTGCTTCCCTTATGTTAAATCTGCGCCATATTCCATTCTTGCTTCCCTTATGTTAAATCTGCGCCATATTCCATTCTTGCTTCCCTTATGTTAAATCTGTGCCATATTCCATTCTTGCTTCCCTTATGTTAAATCTGTGCCATATTCCATTCTTGCTTCCCTTATGTTAAATCTGTGCCATATTCCATTCTTGCTTCCCTTATGTTAAATCTGTGCCATATTCCATTCTTGCTTCCCTTATGTTAAATCTGCGCCATATTCCATTCTTGCTTCCCTTATGTTAAATCTGTGCCATATTCCATTCTTGCTTCCCTTATGTTAAATCTGTGCCATATTCCATTCTTGCTTCCCTTATGTTAAATCTGTGCCATATTCCATTCTTGCTTCCCTTATGTTAAATCTGTGCCACATTCCATTCTTGCTTCCCTTATGTTAAATCTGTGCCATATTCCATTCTTGCTTCTCTTGTATTAAATATACCTCCTATCACACCCCACCCTACCCCACCCCACCCCACCCCACCCCACCCCACCCCACCCCACCTCCATCCTTATTTTGGCTCTTAAAAAAAATGTACATGTCTTCCATACATCGTTTTTCTTGTGCCCTTTATATCTCTCATTGGCGTATGAGGGGTCATCCAACTCACGCCAAGCCGGCATATCTGTTGCTACATTCCCAGTCTCTTGCTTGATTCGATATATACCCATTCAATCCACGAATAACATCAACGTACGTGTGAAATAATCTTGAAAATATGGTTAGATTAATTGGCATCTTCACAAAGAAGTTCGGCGACATTGCTCCACCAGCACTTTCCGTTTCTCGACAGGATGATAAAGTCTTGCACCCGCTTTAAAGCCCATCTCTGTATATTATCCTCCCGTTGAAATTGATGCATTGTTGCACCTGCACATTCTTTGGGACAACATTCCAACAAATGGACTCTATGTTTTATTTTTTTTTTTTTATATATCCCACGATCCGTTTTTGCTGATTCTACAATGTTTTATCACTTTCATCCATTAGCCATATACCAGAACTACATAATGCGACTGGTCAATGTACATAAAGTGTACTCTTGTCTTTAGATTAAGTTGTATTATCATTGAAGATAAAGTATTTGTGTTATTTTCCAAATAAAACCATTTCGCCATCTCAACTCTAACTTAGAAATGAACTTTAACAGTACTTGACTACTCAAAGAGAGATTCGATCTTGTACCAAACACGGAACAACCCTGACGTCCTGTAAGAGCTAGAAAACTGCACCATCTATGGAATCTACCGGTAAGTAGGGGGTCGTCTACCTCGATCCTTGCGCTCGTTTCTTTCACTTCTCCGGGGTCGACTTCTCTGCTTGGTTTCTTTATTCGGCTTTTGCTCCGGAGTCACGCTGGAAAAGATGGACATCAATATGTTTATCGTTACTTGCTCTACCCTGTTAAAAAATGTTACGTTACGTATCCTTAACATGTCGTCTCAAATCAAACACCAGCATTTTTTTTTTTTGGGGGGGGGGGGGGGTGGCTGTTCGTGATTTGTTAGCAAGTTTACGTTCAGTGGTTTGCTATTGCTTTCTGAACGATCGGCACTCATACATTTTATGAAAATAAACGCAAGGCGGCCTGCTTCCAAATCGCCCGCATTTGTGTTTCGAACGCGGTATGCAGGATTACGAATTGTGTCCGCAATCCCTTTCGCACACAGAGCAACTTGCTCTGCATAGTAGTTAAAATCATATTCACCATGGAAAACAACAGAAGTAAAGGACGAACGAACGAACGAAGGAACGAACTTTATTTTCAAAGAGTCACAAATTGGGCAGGCAGGTCCGTCTTACATTCGGCCCTTCCAATCACTCAACTTTCGTTCACCATTGTGCATGTTACATTCACATAGGGAAAAAAATAAACATTGTCTGATGAATGTTGCAAACAAAGGCAATGCATATTACTATGTAATGAGACAGGCAGGCAGGCAGGCAGACACACGTGGACACTTTATACTAGCCACATATTTAGGCGTGCAAATGAAGTTGATAGTCAACTCCACTGGTAATGTCAGGAGGGGGGTCGGACGTGGGTTAGACTCCCAGGCTCGTCGCTTGCCAAATTGAGGGGAAGATTGACCACCTCTTCCTCCTGGCTCTATATGATGGTGCAGTCACATCACAGACACATAGCAGGAAATTGCTATGTGGCAATTTAATCTTTTACACAAGCCTTAGTCACATTGGACATATGATTCTAGAACATACTTGTAAAGACCAATCGGCTCTCGGTGAGTCATTTGGTCAGTACCACGCCGACCGTCTTTACTTTCAAAGACATTGCCCGGTACTCATTTAAAATTAGGTCGACCTGTGGGCCTACGGCAATTTTTTTTAAACACGTCCTGGTGCAGATTCGAACCTATGGCCACCAGGTCGGCAACCGAGCGTCTAGCCACTATCCTACCGGGACTAAAGATTGTTTATTTCTCATTGGGAAACGTTAGAGGGATTACCCGCCTACATGGCATGCTGTATTTAGTATCTGTTGTAACCATAAACCCATCATGTAGTACCCATAAAACATCACTCATTGCTAATAGAACATCATTTAGTACCCATATATCATTATTTAGTAACCATAAAACGTCATTTAATACGAATAAATCATAATTTAGTACCAATAAAACATCATTTATTACCCACAAATCATTATTTGGTACCAATAAAACATCATTTGCTACGCACAAAACATCATTTACTACCATTAAAACATCGTTTAGTACCAATAAAACATCATTTAGTACCCACAACCACATAATTTTTACCCATAAAACATCATTTAGAACCCACAACGCCATCAATCAGTACCCATAAAACATCATATAGTACCCATAAAACGTCCTGTTGTACCCATAAACCCATCATATTGTACCCAAACACGTTCAGTATCTGCATCCCTTAAGTGAACAATGGAAATAAAACGAAAATGCCCAAAAATCCTTCTTTTAGTGCCCATATACATACATATCAGTTAGAATCCGCGCATTTATATATTTTCAGCCATGACGCATACCCCTTGGCGGGTTATTGGCGCTTGACAAGGCAGATTAGCCGTGGCTTTTGGAATTGTGTGTAGAGTGCAGATGAGCGGATAGGTCATAGCGGCCTGGATAAAATGGTGCTGCAATGAGTGAGCAGAAGACCTGGCCGACACTCAGGACACGATAAAAAGTCAAGCAGGCACATAATCAGACTGCTACTGATAGCATTGGTATTGGGATCCTTAGCTGGCAGATGAGGACGGAACACGTATGGGAATGCCCCGATTGCTGCGATGTCGGTTCTTGTCTACCTGCTCTTCCTACAAGCCCTTATAAAGCATGACGCACTCATCACCATAGTTAAAGTTAGTTGCATATTCTTTACAGAACGTCACACTCAACCCCATAATTTTTGCTTTTTTGTGATATTTTGACAAATTTAACGTTCAGTAGTTTGCCATTGCATTCTGAACGACTGTCAGTCAAACTATTGTATGAAAACCAACACAAAGCGGTCTGCTGCCAACTAACCCGCAGCTATGTTTCGAACACGGTATGCGGGAATACGAATTGCGTCCGTAACCCCTTTGCCACAGAATTGGCCAACATCAGGATAATACTGTGAAGTGCTAAAATCTTGTAGGACTTCTGAGTGGTAAATCTAGGGCCGATATAGACATGTCCTTTACTTTAGTTTTCGTGTATTTATTCGTATTTTTACGGCCCTACCGCAGTTCCATCGATTACATATTTCGTTGTTCACCCAAAGAACTCGGCGGTTCTCTGCTAACAACCGTTTTCCCTCGAGGCTGAAAGACTAAGTTGTCTGGACCGTCAGTAATCCTATGCAAGTCCACAAAACACGATTTACGTGTTTCACGTATGCATACGATCTTCCTATCTTTGCTTTCTGGATCCATTAACTGGCATCGATAACCACTCACTAAGCGGCGAAAAACACACAAGGGAAAAGGAGTAGACAATGAGAGAAACACGAGACAATGGAAAACTTGATAATTATGGAGGAGAGAGACCGAGTGGCTGAAAAAGGTATAAAATGAATGACCTAGTAGAAAATAGTAAAAATTGATAACCATGAAGACTGTCTTCTCCATCTACCCATACAATCAAGACAGCATGGTAGTGGGATCATTCCACACACCCATCAGTTGGATTTAAGTATTTAAGCGATGAATTCTTGTTCAGAAAGCAAAGGCAATCTATTGAATATAAAACTGTCTAGAGAAAATCAACCTGGAATTGTAGGCAACTTCCTGCAAAGTACACACAACAAGTTTCTTAAAGTGTGTCATTCATTTTCTGTTTCATTCCTCTATTTCTTTCCTCTATGTTTCCACTCTATTTCTGTCCTCTATTTCTTTCTTCTATTTTTTCGTCTATTTCTTTCATCTATTTCATTCCTCTATTTCATTCACCACTTTCATTCTTCTTTTTCATCCGACCATTTCTTAACTCTAATTCTTTCCTCTATTTCATCCCCTATTTCTTTCTTCTATTTCTCTCCTGTATTTCATTCCTCTATTTCTTTACTCTTTTTCCTTCCTCTATTTCTTTCCTCTACTTCATTCCTCTATATCTTTCTTCTTATTCCTTCCTCAATTTCTTTTCTCTATGTCATTCCTTTATTACTTTCCTCTATGTCTTTCCTCTAGTTATTTTCTCTATTTCATTCCTCTATTTCTTTCTACTATTTCTTTCCTCTATTTAATCCCACCTATTTCTTTCCTCTATTTTTCCCTCTATTTTCCGTCTGTTTCTTTCCTCTATTTATTTCCACTATTTATTTCCTCTATTTACTTCCACTATTTACTTCCTTTATTTCATTCCTCTATTTCATTCATCTCTATCATTCCTCTATTTCATCCCTCTATTTATTTCCTCTTTTTTCCCTCTATTTCTTTCTTCTATTTCTTTCCTCTGCTTCACTCCTCTATTTATTTCCTCTATTTCCTTCCTCTATTTCTTTTCTCTATTTAATTCCTCTATTTCTTTCTTCTATGTCTTTCCTCTATTTATTTCCTCTATTTCATTCCCCTATTTCTTTCCTTTATTTCTTTCCTCTATTTCTGTGAAGGGGAATCTCATTTCCACCACCTACACATGAGCCGTTGAGCTAAATACGTGTCAAGTCCATAACATTGAAACAGAAGAGTAATTTTTATTTATAGATTCATGTAGAGTTTTTAATGAAACAAGTAACGAGCTTCAAGTACTTAGGACGTATAATATCATCAATTGGCAAATCCGTAGACAAGATCGAAAATAGATGCAGTAACGCAAACCAACTTCTAAGACAAATGGCACCAATACTAAAGAACAAACATGCATCAGTAGTTACTAAGAAAGCACTCTACAACACAGTCTTCCTACCAACTCTATTTTACCAATGCCAAACCTGAACAAACCTGAACAATGACAGAAAAAGAGAAAAGATAAATCGCAACTACAGAAATGAGATTCCTGAGAAGAATATTCAATGTATCAAGAAGGGAGAAAATCAGAAATGAAGAAATCAGGACTAAAGTGGGGGTTATAGCAGCGATATATTTTATCAGAAAACAGCGAGTTAAATGGTTTGGCCATGTGACTGGATTAGTATACCACAACAAGCAATGAGATACAGACCAAATGGAAGCAGAAGAAGAGGCCGACTATGTAAACGATCTACAGAGGGAATAACAGAATCTATAACAAAATAGGATGTTACGGAGAGGCGACAAATACAGAACATACTGTTGTGACGATGGGCTAATTTAAAAAAAGCAGAGATGGATTTTCGTTCGGACATAAAACGCTCTTAGGAAAATCCCCCTTTTGATGCTTTCAACAAATATTATTTTTTCGTAGAGAATTTGTGTGTTGTCTCTACGGATGAAAACATTCGAGGACAGAAGATATGTAGAGTTGACAACACAAATAGTCGGAGGATTGTATCAGGAAAGGAAGGTCAAACAACAAGGAGATAAAGGATAATAACAAGAAAGTAAGGACACTGAAAAGACAGAATGGATGAGAGAAGATTCCACCGAAGCAGAAGAATAGTTTAAACCTGGATTAATTTGATTAGGATTTTCCAAACGGGAGTTTGATTGTCTTCACTAGTTTACCTAACCTTGTATGATATTTCCGAAGAGGTCATTTTTTTTTTTTTTAGAAGGCCATTGGAAATTTTATAAGTAAATTCTTATTGGAGTTGAGAGCTGTTCAATTATTACTATGTACGACATGAGGTCGCTGTTCACATCGAGTTAAAATATAATTATAAAAATTCTCCGTTTTGGAGAAAGTGTGGGATTCGTTTTAGTTCGTAAACATCGAAGTATGGAAGGCCAAAATGTCACTACACTAAACGTTCAAAACAGCTCAGGGTCAATCTGGAAACGGGACGGTTTGTCGGCGGCGGATCTTTCCCTATATCAGTTTTCAACTACTTATTGATCTGGTCGCCACTATGTTGGAGATAGTGCCAGCCGTCCTGTTACAAGTCCACGGGAATCTCGATATATGAAGCCCATAAACGGAAAATTTTCCGCTGTTTATGCTACACCTCGATACCGCAAGGTACAAGAGCAACAAGATTAGATTAGATGAGTAGTTGTGTCGCTATATGTTTGTTATTTGTGTACTGACATAGGCTTTAGTGAAACCTCCATTTTGTCATTTGTGATCGTGTTCTGAAACTTTTATGTTTGCCTATCAAGGCTTGTTAATGCTGGCATGGCACTTGATGATGATGATGATGCCTGTGAATGTATTTATCACCCTTTATTCAGTCAGCATAAAGGCTCCCCAATAATTAATATTTCCAGATAATGCATACAGATAAAACTACTATGGAGAAAGAAATATATATTAATGGGGGGAAATTGGAGGTGGTGGAAAATTTTGAATATCTTGGGTCATTGATTACCAACAACGGTGAGACAATGAAAGAAATTAAACGGCAACTATCAATATCTCTTCAAAGACTAAAACAACTGAACAAATTATGGAGTGGGACAGACAGAACTACAAAAATTAGATTTTTAAGAGCATGCATCTTTCCCATTGCAACATACGCCTGTGAGACATGGACACTTACTAAACAAGCTGAACAGCGCATAAACGCCTTTGAATATAAATGTTATAGGCGAGTTCTAAGAATATACTTGGGTAAAGAAAAGAACAAATGCATCCATACTTCAAGAGTTGAATATTGAAGAGGGTTGGCTATTAAAGACGATAAAACAAAGAAAATTGAAATATTTTGGTCACTTGAAACGTCATGAAAGTTTGGAGAGAACAATAATGGAAGGGTATATGCCTGGGAAGAAAAGAAGAAGAAGGCCAAAGAGAAGATGGGTGCAGGATGTGGCGGATGATCTCCAGATGGGTGTATCAGACGCGGGACATCTTGCTTATGATCGAGAGGTTTTCCGGAAGGTTGTCATGGGAGCGAGGTTCTGCAAAGGACATGCTACTGAATGAATGAGTGTGTACGTTTAACACAATGGAATCAACCAATCAAGTCTCATCTTTAAATATTTTTAATATACAATTGCTGGGGCATATAGAAAGAATGGAAGATGATAGGGAAACAAAACTCGCATACACTCAGGAAATAAATGACCGTAGACCCCGAGGTAGACCAAGAAGACGGTGGAGAGATAATACATGTACAGACCTACAAGCACTTGGAATCAACGACTGGCAAGAGAAGGTCCACCAGAGAGACGAATGGAGACGGATTGTATTTGCAGCAAAGAACCTCAATGGCTCGGAAAGCTGAAGAAGAAGAAGAAGAAGAAGAAGAAGAAGAAGAAGAAGAAGAAGAAGAAGAAGAAGAAGAAGAAGAAGAAGAAGAAGAAGAAGAAGAAGAAGAAGAAGAAGAAGAATATACAGTTACCTCAAGGGTCCCCCAATAATTAACATTCCCGTGTATACGTATAACACAATATAATCAGCCAGTCATGTCTCGTCACTAAATGTTTGTAATATATAGGGTATCTGTGGCGATGGCGTTGCGGGCGCGATTCGTAATGTCGATTACCCGCGTTCGAAACACAGCGGCGACCGATTTGGCAGCAGACCGTGTCGCGCTGGTGTTAACGTGTTGGTATGGAAGCCGGTCGTTCAGAAAGCAATCGCAAACTACTGCATGTACAAAACTTGCCAAGACATCAGCAGCGACAGTATAATACTGGTGTTCACTGCAACATTCTGTAAAGGATATGCAACAGTATATCTTTATGTGTGTGTGTGCGTGCGTGCGTGCGTGTGTGTATGTAAGTGTGTGTGTGTGTGTGTGTGTGTGTGTGTGTGTGTGTGTGTGTTGTAAATACACGTATCTGAAGACAGCGCTAATTCGACAACTAGTCATGGATTCAGTCCATTTTTCATCACTGCTCTTGTGGATGACAGTCCTGGCTAAAGATGATATCTTCTTTAGGATGGTCTAGTTGACCGTGAGTCGAAATATTGTCGTTCCTGGGAGGTCAGACGGGTCGAATTGACAAGAGCGCTCGTTTTAAACTTCCAGTGCGCTGATGCCGAGGCTGTGGGTTAAACCCCTATACAGGTCAGCTGGACTAAAATGTTGACTTCTCATCCTTGACTTGGTGGACGTAAATTACAAGTACCTCAGAAGTCGAAAGAGTTCGCCTCATGGCGAGGGACATTGGTAATAGGGAAAGCTAACCCACACGCAAACATCAGTTCAGTGCACTCCGCAGTAGTGATAACTACTAGACGTAGTAGCGTGTGTATGGACTGCGATTGAGTTCAATTAGAGCTAACGCACTAAAATAAATAAAACAATAAGTCGTTCCTACAGATAGGCGCGTCGTCAAATTGAAGGCGACAGGTTCGTGTCCCGATATGACCGCTATAGCTATGAAAGTTTATATTGTCCATTGTGTCCTCTAATTTCTATTTTTTTCTTCTATTTCTGTGAAGGCCGCGCAATATCTGCGAATTTATTTCTAATAATATTTCAATGCCCTGAAAATTGTCCTAAAATTGACATTTCCATTTAGAGGCGAAGGTCATGTGTCTAAGTGACTCCCTCCGCCTTACCCAGAATGTTTATAGAATGTGTGCCAAAGGGTGAGCCTGCACATAAAGCTCAAGTCGGATGTATCGACCGGAAATGCATACATCTCGCTGATTTACTGTAAAAGGCCAAAGCAAAGAGTAAACGATGACCTTATACTGGCAGTCGATGAATAAAATGAAAAAGACATTGTGAACACGTTTATGTAAACTGTTCTAGCATTGCGCGCTTTAGATTTGCGGTGTTTCTATAATTTGCATGTCCTTTATTTGCCGCAATTTTACAGCTTCTTCACTTAATGAGACCGGTAATGGGTTTTAATTTACTCTGTTCCTATGTGAATACGTCATGCACTATTGATGAAGGAAAGGTGAGTGATTGGAAGGACCGAATGTAAGACGGGCCTGCGTTACAATTCGTTATCCTTTGAAAATAAATTTCGTTCGTCCGTTCGTTCGTTCGTTCGTTCTTTCGTTCTGTTGCTTTGATGGATCTATACATTTGAAAAACAGCCTAGGGAGTGGCTGATTTAACCCTGCTCTTGCCGATTTCCAACTCATCATCAGCATCAAGTGTTATGCCAGCTGATGTAGGCATTCATGTCCCTCCACAGATCTCGGTTTTTGGTGTTCTGGATCAACTCTGCTGAAGATCTTCCTCCACCCCACCGTCTCAATCCATCCAGCATCATTTCTCTTGGTCTGCCTCTGCCTCTCTTTCCCTTGATCTTCCCAGTCCTCACGATGTTCTCCAATGCCTCTCTTCTCATCACATGACCAAAGAAAGCTGTTTGTCTCTTTCTTATTGTTGTATATAATGTTCTAGTTTCATTAGCCTCTTTCAGGCAATCGTCGTTAGTAACTCTGGTAAACCAGATAATTCGCAACATTCGTCTCAGGAACCACATCTCTGTTGCTTCCAAGTTCTTCCTAATTTGTTCATTTACATTCTAAGATTCAATGCCATACAACAAAACCGGTTCTATATAGCACTTCAGCACTATTTTTCTTAAATTCAAAGACAGTGACTTAATGCATAAGATACTTGTTATTTTCATAAATGCAGCTTTGCTTACCATATTCGATTTTCAACTGCCGAGATTAAAAGCCACTGTTTATGCTACACCTCGACACGCAGGGATCTTCCTAGTTTGTCGTCCTTGTTCGAGAAGCTCATGAATAAACACACATAGTATTGTTTAGCGCTCTTAGTAGGAGAAGAAGGAAGTAGAGATTTAATTTACTCTGTTGCTTTGATCAATCTACACATTTGAGAAGCGCTGAATAACACCTTGACGACAGGACCAGTGCGAGAAGAGGCCGACGGGCCGAGAGAAACAGTACTGGCTGGGCTCAGACAGTGGCATGGGGGTATATCATCGGCAGAGTTAATCCATAGCTCCAAGGACTGAGATCTGTGGAGGGACATGAAAACCTACGACAACTGACTAGGTACATGGTGATGATAATGACGACGAATTTAGGCGTATATAACATATGGTGCTAATTCCATATTTCTATAGACCAAATGGTACTCCATGTGTGATGGTTCAATATACACCCGGCCGACTTTACTTCCCAATATTTTTCCTAGTACCAATTATAGAAAAGATAAGAAAACTTGGTGCTAATTACTTTACCTTTCCTTTCGCCTCATGTATTCTCCGATGATGAAAAAGGACGCTACGAAGTACAAGATAATGGCGCCAACAATAAGTCCACGGGAAAATCCGAACGTGTCCTTTCGGTGGATATTCCCGGATATTACGTCTATGCCGAGTGATATCTCGAAGAGCACGAGAATGAGCATCAGCAGTGCACCTGAAACCAAGTTATGATTACAGAAATGATTAACTCTTACTTTGCAGTCTTCAAATGAATTCTTCCACACTCTTTCAGGCTCGTACAATTGCTTTTTTTTTTTTGTTCGCTCGCTTAGAACTCACGCGAATTCCACATACTACTTCTAGTGCACTGGGCTGATTTTTTTTTGCGCGTGGATTAGCTTTTCATATTATAGTGTCCCTCGCCATATGGCGAACCCAATCCGACTTCAGTGGAGGGATGGATAGATTGACAGGAAGACAGACAGACAAACAGATAGGCAGACAGACAGACAGATAAATATATAGACATATAGAACGAACACAGACAGACATGCATGCAGGCAGGTAGGCAGACAGGCAGACAGGTAGGTAGGTAAGCATGTTGGTAGGTAGGCAGGTAGACAGCTAGGTAGATAATTACGTAGGCAGGTATGTAGGTAGGTAGGCAGGCGGGCAGGTAGACAGGACAGGCAGGCAAGTAGGTAGGTAGCTAGGTTGATGGGCAGACAGACAGACAGGTAGGTAGGAAAGTAAGTAGACAGATAGGTAGGTAGTTAAGAAGTTAGGTAGGTAGGTAGTTAGGTAGGTAGGCGGGAAAGCAAACAGGGAGGTAGGTAGGTAGGTAGATAGGTAGGTAAGTAGGTAGGTAGGTAGTTAAGTAGTTATGTAGGTAGGTAGTTAAGTAGGTAGGTAGTTAAGTAGGTAGGTAGGTAGGTAGGTAAGTAGGTAGGTAGGTAGGTAGATGGAGGTGTCATCGTGGGAACGTGCCATACCTTGAAAAATAGATAGGGTCGCCAACGGTACGCCCAAGTTGGTTTCTCTGCAGCTCTTGATGAACAGACCAGCACAAAACATCTGCAGAATGAAGAATGCGTGCACGATGGCAATGATGGCCAGAACAAACGCTGTAAAGGACACATCTGAAATATAAATATAAACTGCATTGAAACATATTAGATTACATGTCATGGTTAGTTACTAGAGCATACATTTGCCGCACAAACCTATCGGCAGAGCACATTATTATGATGAGATATATTTATTGAAGATACATCTGTGCCAATCATCCGCGAAATAATCCACGAATATAGTCCTATACCCAGAGCTAAAGGGGTGTAACATATAACAGGGATTGAGCACTCTAGATTACATGCCATAGTTAGTTATTGTCAAGAACAAAAACTATCATCTACAGCCTACAATAGGTAGTGTAGGGTAGGGAGGGTTTGAGCCGGAGGAATTAAGACCACCTGGCTAGCGCAGACGCCAAGAACTGTGCAGATTAAGGTTTTCTTATTTGCTCCCGACAGTATATAAAATCAACACCGTACCGAGGAATCGAACCCGGGTCTCCTGAAGTATAACCCTGATTTCCTGCCACTCGGCGTGCCACTCCTCAAAGTTAGTTATAATAGCGTAAATAATCCGACGGCCTTGCGAAATGAAATTCGGGGGTGCGTTTTCTGATTCAGTCACTCGGGTTGGGAATGCAATTTTATGTAGATCCCCTGGGACTCGTCACTGGAGATACTGAGTTCGTGATCTGTGTGACGTTTTCGGCAAGCCGCTATGCAGAAAGAAGGCCGAACCTTATGGGATAGTTAGTTAGTTAGTTAGTTGGTTGGTTGGTTGGTTGGTTAGCTAGTTAGTTAGTTAATTAGTTAGTTAGTTAATTAGTTAATTAGTTAGTTAGTTAATTAGTTAGTTAATTAGTTAGTTAATTAGTTAGTTAATTAGTTAGTTAATTAGTTAGTTAGTTAGTTAGTTAGTTAGTTAGTTAATTAGGTAGTTAGTTAATTAGTTAGTTAGTTAGTTAATTAGTTAGTTAGTTAATTAGTTAGTTAGTTAGTTAATTAGTTAGTTAGTTAATTAGTTAGTTAGTTAGTTAGTTAATTAGTTAGTTAGTTAGTTAATTAGTTAGTTAGTTAATTAGTTAGTTAGTTAGTTAGTTAGTTAGTTAATTAGTTAGTTAATTAGTTAGTTAATTAGTTAGTTAGTTAGTTAGTTAGTTAGTTAATTAGTTAGTTAGTTAGTTAGTTAGTTAATTAGTTAGTTAGTTAATTAGTTAGTTAGTTAGTTAATTAGTTAGTTAGTTAATTAGTTAATTAGTTAATTAGTTAGTTAGTTAGTTAGTTAGTTAGTTAGTTAATTAGTTAGTTAGTTAGTTAGTTAGTTAATTAGTTAGTTAGTTAATTAGTTAGTTAGTTAATTAGTTAGTTAGATAATTAGTTAGTTAGTTAGTTAGTTAGTTAGTTAATTAGTTAGTTAGTTAATTAGTTAGTTAGTTAATTAGTTAGTTAGTTAATTAGTTAGTTAGTTAGTTAGTTAGATAGATAGTTAGTTAATTAGTTAGTTAGTTAGTTAGTTAGTTAGTTAGTTAGTTAGTTAGTTAATTAGTTAGTTAGTTAGTTAGTTAGTTAGTTAGTTAGTTAGTTAGTTAGTTAGTTAGTTAGTTAATTAGTTAGTTAGTTAGTTAGTTAGATAGATAGTTAGTTAATTAGTTAGTTAATTAGTTAGTTAGTTAGTTAGTTAGTTAGTTAGTTAGTTAGATAGTTAGTTAGTTAGTTAGTTAGTTAGTTAGTTAGTTAGTTAGTTAGTTAGTTAGTTAGTTAGTTAGTTAGTTAGTTAGTTAGTTAGTTAGTTAGTTAGGTAGTTAGTTAATTAGTTAGTTAGTTAGTTAGTTAGTTAGTTAGTTTGTTAGTTAGTTAGTTAGTTAGTTAGTTAGTTAGTTAGTGAGTGAGTGAGTTAGTTAGTTAGTTAGTTAGTTAGTTAGTTAGTTAGTTAGTTAGTTAGATAGTTAGTTAGTTAGTTAGTTAGTTAGTTAGTTAGTTAGTTAGTTAGTTAGTTAGTTAGTTAGTTAGTTAGTTAGTTAGTTAGTTAGTTAGTTAGTTAGTTAGTCGACAGATCATCCTCTTTGCAAATGGAATCATTCAGTCCATAAGTTCTCGGACCCCCTCCTCAGTAAATCCCGCAGCGTTGTAGCGGCTCACGACTCTACTTCTTTGTTGGCTTATTAATCTTCTTTGCCTTCCTGCGTAGTGTTTTTATCTGGCCACACCTCTTTTAACTTGCTGTTCTTGCAAAAGTCTTACTTCTCATAGAACATTAAGTATTTCATCCTGGTCCATGGCTCGTTCGCCCTCCACATTAGCCTTTCCCGCAAGCCTGTCAGTCTGCTCATTTCCTTGTACACCCGCATGCCCTGTCACAAAAATGAAACTAATCTTTGCTAGACGTGACCGCTCGAGACACAACAACCACTGTCTCCGGATCCACCCCATCTCTATCTTCCTGGGCATACTCAGTGAGTCACTACGGCTCATTGGATAGTACTAAATGCAATGAAGTCGATCGTCTTCCATTTAAACCATTTTATGTATATAACAGCTAATCGAATATTGAGAATTGCTTGGACTACCAAAGTAACTAACAACGACTGCCTGAAACATGCTAATGAGACTAGAACATTGTATACAGCAATAAAAAAGAGACAAACAGCTTTCTTTTGTCATGTGATGAGAAGAGAGGCATTGGAGAACATCGTGACAACTGGAAAGATCGAAGGGAAGAGAGGCAGAGCAGATCAAGAGAAATGATGCTGGATGGATTGAGACGGTGGCATGAAGGAATATCAGCGAGATCTGTGGAGAGCCATGAACGCCTACGCCAGCTGACAGGGCACTTGATGATGATGAAATGCTAATAGTTGCTGGTGTCTCACGTCAGTGGTCGAGGTTCAATTCTCCAGTAGTCGTAGGGTTATTGTTGCAAATAGTTTATCTTTAGGCTCGATCCAGTTTCATAACAATGGGTACCATATACATGTCCACCTTATCTAGGAATTGTTTTGAAAGAAACGGCGATGATGAATGAAACTGGCCGCCTCCCTTATAGTTCGCATCCTATAATTGTTCAGACTTAACACTTCACGCCCCAACCACAGTTTCTGCTATAGGATTATCTTTACCTGTTTATTAATAAATATACTTATGTACAAAAGTGATGGGCAATTTAGCAAGGAGAAGGCGGATATTAATTGTTAGTTAGTCAGTCGGTCAGTCCGTTAATTAGTTTGTTGAATAGTTTAGTTAGTTAGTTAGTTAGTTAGTTAGTTAGTTAGTTAGTTAGTTAGTTGATTGGTTGGTTGGTTGGTTAGTTAGACCCATGGGGGGGGGGGGTCCCACCGGTTGAGAACCACTGTGCAATATTGTGCAGGAGTGCTAATTCTCATAATATGTGCTATATACTGTGAATCTGTCAGCTCACCTGATAGTTGGGAGAAGTCTGTCAGTCCAGCGCAGCTTCCGACGGGTGTACATGTGATGATCATACCTGTATGACAGGTGGACATTGTCACTTATTATAACATGTCTAAGTACCAGTGAAGATTGTATTGACATGTATAAATGTCAGTGAAGATTGTTTCGACATGAGTGAGTATCTGTTAAGATTGTTGTGACATGGGTGAGTATTAGTTAAGATTGTTGTGACATGTGTGTGTGTGTGTTTGTGTGTAGAGAGAGACAGAGAGAGAGAGAGAGAGAGAGAGAGAGAGAGAGAGAGAGAGAGAGAGAGAGAGAGAGAGAGAGAGAGAGAGACGAAAAGGCCAGTATGGCTTAGCTGAAAGTGAAACAGTTTCGCAATTCCTCGCAACAGATTAGAGCGGTGGTTCTCAACATTTTTTTTTTGGGGGGGGCACATGCACCCCTTCACCACATGTTTAGAATGTCACCCCCTTCCCCCTTTTCGTATTTCCTCACTTTAAATCCCCTTCCCTCCTACACAGTATACGTAAAAATGGAAGCGAAATTTAATAAAATACGTCAGAACAAGTCTAGACGTCTAGATAAAACGTGATTTGCACGTCTGCTAATCTTATAAACCGAATTTCAGAAGAGCGAGAAGTACAGAACCGTAGAGTAAAGAGGGAAAAACAATATCAAGTAATCGGTTCTTGTATTAACGCGATCTTGAAATAATCTTAATTCCCCCCCCCCCCCTGTCTACACCATGGAAACCCTAAAATATCCCCCTGGGGAAAATTCCCCACCGGTTGAGAACCACTTGACTAGAGGGTTCGAAATCAGCAGCGGTCGATTCGGAAACAGATCGCTCTGCGTTGATTTTTTATAGTGTATTGCAATACCCTGTAAAGAATATTCAACTAACAGATATACGTGAGATACGGAACCTTCCATAAAAGAAAACTTACATAGACATTTGAAATAATAACAGGATTGAGAAAGGAATGTATTTGTCACCTTTATTCTTCTTACTGAATAAAGACTAGATTATGAAGACAACAAGAAATGCCAGCAATGAAATTCAATCGACTTCTGTGGCAAAGCAGCTCAATGATCTGGACACAGCTTGTCACACAGACATACTGTACCACATACACAATCAAATGCAGGATAACCTAAAGACCTTTGATAAGAGGTGAAAACAATTAAGTTTAACAATTAATGGCTGAAAGTCAAAGATAATGAGAATAAATGAAGCACACGATGACATATCTACCAATCCACCCATCCCATCCCATCAATCAATCTATCCATTCATTCATCCATCCATCGATCCATCCATACATCCATACATCCATCCCATCCATCATCCATCCATGCATCCATCCATGCATCCATCCATCCATCTCATTAATCCCTCAATCCCTTCATCCATCCATTCATCCATACATGCATCCCATCCATCATCCCTCCATCCATCCATCCACGCTTCCCATCCAATCTATCCATCCATCCACCCTTAACATCCCATCCATACAATCCATCCACCCATCCATCCCATCCTCCCCCACCCATCCATCCATCTATCCACCCATCCATCCATCCATCCGTCAGTCAGTCAGTCCGTCCGCTCGATGACCATCCGACTAACTGTCCATCCGAGCATGCGTTCATCCCTCTGGCCGTCTGTCACCCCGCAAACCTATCTGCTGTGTGTGTGTCTATTTATCTACTCGTATCTGTCTGCCGGTCTGTGTCTGTCTGTCCATACGACAGCCCGCTTGCATTCCCGTCACTCTGGCCACCTATCTGTCCGTCTGTCCATTTGTCCACCCACACACACAAATATATATATATATCCTTGTGTCAGGTCTTAGTCAGATATGGCTGAGCTACCGTATGACAGTAGTAAGTACTACCAGTTTTCTGTTAGCGCCGAATGTTGGGAGGCGCTCGCCAAACCTGACACTCAACATTGTGCCAACGGCTTCGTGCGGAAGAGCGCAATTGGGGGAGGCTACAAGCCCTATCCTGGTGCGAGGAAATGGAACCTAAAGACAAAATGTCATGGCAGAGTTGACCAGGCCCTAAGCCTTGGTTGGCAGCTGGTCTAAGATCTAAGCTCCGACTGGCGGACAGTTAGAGTATTGCTTTACTGATCTGGCAGCTTCTGCACCTTGTCTTATTCCAGATGTATGGTTGTTACCTTTCCTCTGGGATCAACTAGACAGGCCTAGAGAGGGATCATACCGCATAGGCAACACATTGTTTCTAAACTCAGCCCAGGCTCTGTGTTGCGGAGGGGTATAATTCTATTTTACAAACTATCTTCTGTCAAGACGGCAAGGTGCCAGTCTATATATATATATCCAATCATATACATACCACACTGTACTAAATGTCCTTTAGCATATAAAACAATACCCTCTCACGCATTTACCTCTTTCGTTTCGTGTATAACAATGAACAAACACACAACGTACCTCTATCATATACAACATCAGTCGTTGGCGTGCCGGACACCTGCTCTGTAATCTGGGACCAGTAAGGAGTAAACATCCCGATGATGAGGACAACAAAAGCCACGGCGTGAGTAAAGAACGCTAAGGCGTAGTACGTGGTGGGTGTCGGGCTCCGCTTGCTGACGCCTAACACTGTCATTCTAGAATATACCTCGGAGGTTGACGCCGCTGATCAAACACACCTTTGCCTCTGCAGAAATAATGTTTGCCAGTTAGGAATATAATCGAAAGCTGGCATGGTTGTTAGTCCGCTGGTTAAAATATATAAATTTCAACTTGCATACAAAATTGAAGGTGATAGATGCTTTATTAGTCCTAAAATTGTGTTACCAATGCCAGACACAGACAGTCCTATGAGAAAAAAAAGGCAATAAAGCACGGCGAGAAATGGAATGTATAAGAAACACAGCTGGAAAAAGAAAGAAACATTTAGAGAAAAAGTAGAAACTAAGAACAAGTGCAGGAATAACTCCGATTACTGACTCTACAAAACACCAAAAAAATTAAATGGTTCGAATATTTAGTTAGAAAGAAACAAGATCAACCAGAAGCTAGAGAGATCTAAATTAGAATGTCGGGTTACAGGGCGAGAGGATGATCAAGGAACAGATGGCTGGATGGAGTAAAAGAGACATTAAACACATCACGTATGACATTAGCACAAGCAACAAGACAACGACAAATGTACATTTGTATCCGCCTCCTCTCTGCGACGTTTCACGGCAAAGTAGGAAGAAAAAGCTAACCTCTTCCCCTATACATTTACCTATCAATTCATCCACCAGTCTGTATATTCCCCCATTAGTCTATCTATTCACCAATCAATCGGTCAACATATTTATTCACCCAACAGTCAATCTATCTATTCACCCACCAATCCATCTTTTCACCCACCATCCCATCCATCATGTGCCATGCCGATGAGCGTGGTCGGTCATGTTCTACCATCTCACTCGATCACCAGAATCGTGGATCAGCTCCGTGTTCCTTTCTCGGCCATGCCACGTGGCCAAGCCATCCAGGTATTTACTTCTCGGTCTTCATCTTTGTCTCTTCCTTTCGATCTTGCCAGTTGTCACCAAATTCTCCAAGTCATTTCTTCTCATAACATGCCCAAAAAATTTTGACTGTCTACGTCTCATGACTCGAATCAGTTTACGATCTTCATTTGTTTCTTGAATGACTTGTTCATTGGTTTTTCTGTCTGTCCATGGTATTCTTTGCATTTTCCTCAGAAACCACATTTCCACAGCCATCAGCTGTTTATCAGCTAGACTGCTTATTGTTCACGCTTCACATCCATATAAAAGTATAGGTTCTATGTAGCACTTCAACACTCTTTTTCTCGTTTAAGTTGATATCTTTTTATTGGTCAGTATGTTTTTCATCTTGCAAAAGGCTACCTTCGCAATTGCAGTTCTTGTTCTAATCTCTTCAAGGCATCTCCCATCAGATGTTATGACTGTGCCGAAATAACTGTATCGATTCACTTGCTTAAGAATATGCCCATTTACTCGTATATCACATTGTGGTATTTCCTTCTTCCCAGTGACGACCATAATCTGTGTCTACTTAATATTCAGTTCTAACCCTAGTTGTTCACTGTGTGCAGCAACCGCATCTACTAAATTTTGCAGGTCCTGTTCATTGTCTGCAATCAAGACTGTATCACCTGCATCTCTAATGTTATTGATGTATTGTCCCCCAATGTTGATTCCTTTCATATACTCTATATTTCTAAAAATATTTTCACTGTACAGGGAAAAAAGATCTGGAGACATTACATATCCCTGTTTCACACCTCTTTTAATAGGCTTATATTGACCTACAATTCTGATGGCAGCTTGTTGTTTCCAAAATATGTCTTTTTACAAGTCTAAGGTCTTTTCCATCAGTTTGTAGATCTTCAAGCATCCTTATCATCTCGACATGTCTCACTTTATCGAAAGCCTTTGTGTAATCAATAAAGCAAAGATATAGATCTTTGATTACTTCTATAGAACGTTCAATTACTGTTCTCAGTATATACACAGCATTTACTGTGCCCTTGCCTTCTACAAACCCACATTGTTTTCCTATTTCGGGTTGTATTTTCTTCCTAACTCTTTGCATGATAATTCTCAGCAGAATCTTCGTGATTTGGCTCATTATACTAATTGTTCGATGTTGATCGCATTCCAAGGCTCCTGATTTCTTCGGGATTGCAATAAATATAGAATTACATAATTCAGGAGGTATATCCCCAGTATCGTATATTGCGTTCAGCAGCCTGTTGACTTGGTCTATTCCATATTCTTCTAAGGCATTGATCATTTCTATTGTGATGTTATCTGTACCCGGGATCTTGCCAGTTTTCATATGGTTAAGAGCATTCTGAACTTCCATCTTCAAAATTGATGGTCCTTCTTTATTTCCGATGATCATGTTGTTCTTCTCTTGTATCACCATAAAGGTCTTTTACATAATCTGACCACGCGTGTAAAATTTGATCTATTTCTATTATGATTTTGCCATCTTTGATTTTTATGCAAGCCGTTGATGTGTGTGTTCTTTCGTTAGTGATGTCATTAATTCTTTTGTGCATTAATTTGATATTCCGGGTGTTGTGTTGGTTTTCAATTTCCTTGCAATTTTCCTCAAGCCATGTTTCTTTTACCTCTTTGCATAGCTTCCTAATTTTTCTGCGAATCTCTCCATATTTTTCCTTGTTATTTTTGTTATTTCTCCTTACTTCCATGAGTTTTAAGATGTCTTCCGTCATCAATTTCTTGCGTCCTGTTATCTTTATTATTTGGGTGGTTGTTTCTGCAGCTTGGTTGACTGATTTCTTTAATATTTCCCATTGGTCACTGACGTCTTGAAATAATATTTCCATATCGGACAATGCATCGAATCTGTTCTTTACCTCTTCGTTGAATTTATCTTCCATTTCCTCACTCTTCAGTGCCAGTAGATCAAACTTTGTGTTTCTTTGTGGTGAATATTTGACTTTCTTTAATTTTATATGTAAATTGCTTGAGATTAATCTATTGTCGCTGTAGCAGTCTACGCTTGGTATAGTATTTGCGATTTTTAAGGTATTTCGAAATCTTCTGTTGATGAGAATGTAATCAGTCTGATTTCTGATCTTATGATCAGGACTCCTCCGTGTCCATAATCTCCTTGGGTGCTTTTGATACAACGTGTTTCCAATATCAAATCATGCTCTTTTGACCACTGTACAGTCTGCAACCTCTTTTATTCTGTATCCCTAGTCCATACATTCACCCACCACAATCTATCTATCTATCTATTCACCCACCAATAAATCAATCTATCTATCTATTCACCTGCCTGTAGCGAAACCCCAGTGGCCCATGTCCTCATACCTATCCGCTCAATTCCTTCGGAGTGGGATTCTCTGGAGTACTTTCATAACCCGAGCATTTGACACGAATACTTTGAAATCTATCTGTTCTTCTGGAAAACCCAATGGCGCGCCTTGCACCAAATATGACCTAGGGTAATGGTTTGGGCGTGAAAAGTCCGTTGTCAACCTTGTCGGTTGTGGTCGGCACAATGTATTAAAGTTTTAAAGAATTTTACAGATAAAGTGCCGCATCCTACGGCTGGGATATGAAAGGTAATTTTAGATTAATAGGTCCTGCCAGACCTGGGCATATTAAGCTTGGTCGTCTCAAATAATGAGACGATTTGGTGAAACGGCAGTCTTGCTAATTTGGCTAAGCGTTTAGATCTGGGCATGGCGGGGGAACAAATCGGGGCAATATCTTTTCCCAGATGATGTCGCATATTCTTGGCGGCGGATAAGGGGGGTGGGGGGCTATCTTTCTTCCTATGGCTTTACCTCTGTTTAGTGTCATCTTTCATTTGAATATAAACATTCTATAGCTATGGCATGTCGAGGGGAAGGGCTCCGTGGGGACCGGTTCCACCCATCTGAGTTATATCTTCTTGAGCCAGAAGAGGCGATCCACTGTGCTATCTCTTTCGTCTTTCGGCTGATGGGGGGGGGGGGGGCCCAGGTGGACCGGGTGGTTCCTGGTCGATAGGAGGATGTTGGGAGTATAAATGGACTTCCCTGTCTCCCTGAGAGAACCTGAACTCATCTGAATATATGGGTTATGTGAGACACGGCCGATACATTGCGGTGACAGCTCAGACAAGAGCGGCGGCCGGACAGGGTAGTTTCCTCTTTCCTGTTCTTGCTAGGGATGGGGGAGGGAGATGCACTGCGGTCCATACAGACCCACTATTATGATATTAGTTAAGAGTAGGAAACATACATAATTACGCACACTACTCCACAATAGCTTTGTCGTGAGAAAGGCAAGGTTTGCAAGTGAGAGGGAAGCCTGAGAAGGTATGTGCCCAATATTAATAAAGGCATGGTATGAGTGTGGAGAGGAGTGTGGTATGAAGACAATTGAATACTAGGTAATTGTATGGATTTTATGTATGGCAACCGACATGCTGAGACCATTGGAATCTCCATGCCGGCTGTATCTGAAGTTTACACCAGAGGCTCTCAAAATTGTTTTAACTTTACAGGATCCTTCTTTTGACGGCGAATATAGCCGGAAGTTTCGACAGAGCATCGACATAGAACATTATGTTTACTATGAAGTCCCTGCTGCTGTTGGGCTATACCAGATAGAACCACGGCGGGCCCGAACGAATACTTTCAGACACCTCGGCAGGCGTTTCGTTGAGCTGGGATCGAGTATGTTTGCATTTTGGGCTAGATCCCGCCTAAGTCACTGACACACCCGTACATATATCCTATTTATTCTCCTTGAGTATTTCCCAACCAAAATTGTGCCACGTGATCCCAGGGCACTTTCCCTAACCATTGGACACACTACATTCGTGTAGGCCACGGAAACTTGGAATCCTGGATTTATGGAACCCTGTTGTTCGAACAACCTACGCGGGAAATAAAGACCAGTGAACTTGCCATGAGGTGGTTGTGAATTCATGGGACAATATGGAAAACGATGATCTAGGAGATTTATATTTGTGTTGAGATTGTATGGACTAGTTTTCTCTCTAGATTGTGTGTAGATTTTTATGAGTTAATTGTCAGATATTTTTTTTTCTGTGCTGTTATGTATTGAGTTATTAAATTTACAATTACAAATATGTTGAAGAACGTCATGTTGTATGCGTGTCAGCCAGAACGACCCTGCAGGACATAGGTCCTGAGGTCGAATAGAGAGTGACAGTGAGTCCGGGGGAAACGGAGGAGGGTTGGCAGGGAAAGACCTATTTAAAGCCAGGGCTATGAAATATACATGAGAAAATTGAGACATAGTTATTTGGGACCCTCCACATAGCTTGTTACAAATTCACCCACCAATCAATCAATCTATCTATCTATTCACCTGCCAATCTATCTACTAACCACCATTATATCTATTCACCTACCAATCTGTATATTCACCACCCAATCTATCTATTCACCTACCAATCAATCTATCTATTCACCCACCAATAAATATATCTATTAACACACCAAAAAATATCTATCTATTCACACAATAAACAATCTATCTAGTTACCCACCAATAAATCTATCTATTCAACCACCAGCCCATCTATTCCTCCGCCAATCTATCTATTCACCAGCCATTCAATCTCTCTATTCACCCACCAATCAATCTATATATTCACCCACCAGTCAATCTATATATTCAGCTATCAATCAATCTATCTATTTATCCGTCAATCAATCAAACAATTAATCAACCAACCAATCAACCTCTCTATTAACCCACCCATCACTCTATCTATTCATTCACCAATCATTCTATCTACCAACTCGCAAATCAATCTGTCCATTCGTGAGGGCTGGTATGGTTCGCAAGATCATTCCTACGTCTGGCGTTCGTTGTCACGGATGGAGTGTGAGATGCACACAATCGGGAACTTCCCAGCCGACGCAAGTGAAGCATACGTCGCAGTTTGAGAGAGCGGGTGAAAGAGCAATGTTTGTACGATGGTTCGACAAAGTTCTCGATAAGCGCCCACTCTCTGTCGATGAGTAGTGGGTCTGCAGTCAGTAAGCTGGCATAGCGTTTCGGTCAGTCCTTCCGGCGCAGCTTGAAGCTCGGCGGTAGGCGTCCAGTGGTTTTGCATGCTCCCCGGGTACAGAGGGGGTGCGCTGAGCTATTGATACTCTTAGCCTGCGTGTTCGTGAACAGTCGGTCTGCGCGATAGATATCTGGTTGATCCTGCCAGTAATCATATGCTTGTCTTAAAGATTAAGCCATGCATGTCTAAGTTCACACTGTCTCACGGTGAAACCGAGAATGGTTCATTAAATCAGTCGAGGTTCCCTAGATGATACGATTGTACTTGGAAACCTGTGGCAATTCTAGAGCTAATACATGCTTACCAAACTCCGACTCTCGTGGAAAGGGTGCATTTATTAGTTCAAAACCAATCGTCGTTGCCCTTTCGCAGGGCGTGTCGACCCAGCCCTCGACGGGCTCTCCCCGTCTGTCTCACGAAATACCCGGGATCGTTAATCCGGTTAACAATTGACTGCAGAAATCGCATGTGTCGGCCGAAAGGTGCAAATATCGCAACTCTGCTGTAAACAGGCACAACACAATTACGTCTAAAAATATTCCGGATGAACGCAGAAGAAGAAGAATAAGAATCTGTCTATTCACCCACCAATCTATCTGTCCTCACACCAAACAATCTACCTATTCACCCGCCACAAATCTATCCATTCACTCACAAAACATTATATCTATCCACCACCAATCAAATGATATTTACCTCCCAATCAATCTATTCCACCAATCTTTGTATGCACCCATGTTCATTAGCACCTTGCCGTCTTGACAGACGATGGTTTGTTAAATTGTGCTTCAAAAAGGTATAATTACAACCCATGGCGGTAGCGAATGTGACTGATCAGGCCAATTCACGCTGTAAATGTTCGTCCACAGTGGATTCATGTGGACACATGGCCATTGCCACCATCTCGCACGCTCGGTGTGTGATTTATCTGAAATAATTTTATTCTTTGCCTTTATTTCATTTATGATATTTGCCCTCCATGCAACACGATCAGTGGCCACTTGCTCCCAATGTTCATTATCAATGCATGTACCAGTCATGTCCCGCTTACACACATCTTTGTATCGTAGTAGAGGCCGACCCTGAGATCCCTTACCCATCTGTAATTCACCAAATAAGATGTCCTTTGGTATTCTAACATCACCCATCCTCCTTACGTGTCCTATCTATCTAAGTCTACGAAGACTAAGCATGGAACACACCGTCACACAACCTGATCTTTCCAATACTTCAGTATTTGTGATTTTGTCTTGCCAGTTAATACCAATTAATCTACGCAGACACCGCATATGAAAGCTGTTTAAACGTTTCTCTTGGTGTGAGTAAGTTGACCAGGCTTAATTGCCATAAAAAAAGAGTACTAAGGACACAGGCTTGATAGACAAGACTTTTGTATGCACCCACCAATCTATATATATATATATATATATATCCATCCACCAATCAATCTGTCTATTCACCCACCAATCAGTCTATCTACCAACCTACCAATCAAATTATATTCACAAACCAATCTATTTATTCACCCACTAATCAAACTATCTATTCACTCACAACCAATCTATCCGTTTATTTGACTATATCCGGTCTAACATTCTTTGATTTTTACTGTAGAAATTACTTACCACAAACAACATATCCACATAGAAACAACCATCCCTCAGTCGTTAAATTACTCCCGGTCGTACATCTTCTATGCCTAGATAAGTAATTCAAACGCACATTTCGTAAGTAGATCAACCATGGAATCAATCTCTGCTGTAACCAAGACAGTCAAGAAAGTTATTGGACTTCTAGCTAACTTAGCCGGATAAAAGGTTTTACGATCCGTTTAATGGCAAATCAATAGTTCTACGATACGCATGGGTAATATTTGGTTAACGGTGAGACGCAAATAGCTTACTTTAACTCTTTATATGAATACGGGTTTTGACAATTTTAAAAGACGTTAGCATTTTTACAATCTTGATAGTTGTAAGGATTTGGACCATCTTAATAGAAATAAGACTTTCGACAATCGTAACAGAAGTAAAGATGTTGAAAATTTTGATAGAAGTACGGAGCTTGATCATCTTAAAAGAAGTAAGGGTTTTCCCAAATCGCATGCAATATTCTTCACTCTTGTTTACTCATCTAAATGAATTAAAACTAAAACGTCATAAATAAAATGGTGCACGATTTTTTGCCTGACATATTTCGCTGCATTACGTCAGGTGCATACTATAGTTATATATCAAGTAACGTGAGCAGAATGAACGATACTTAGGCCGAAATATGATGTACATTGTCGCTGAAATTGCCGAAATATGTAGAACTTCAGATCCACATAGTTCTGACACTTAGCAATATATATCATCATCAAGTGCCCTGCCAAATGGCATGGGCGTTCATGGCTCTCCACAGATCTCGGTTTTTGGTGTTCTGGATCAACTCTGCTGATGAAAATCCTCCTTGACACCATCTCAGTCGATCCAGTATCATTTTTCTTGGTCTACTACCTCTGCCTCTCTTCTTTCCCGTTAAGTTCTTTCTTTCTTTAACTTCTGTACTTGTGTTAGAGAGTTTGTGATTGTGAGTGAGTATATGTGCATGCGAGGGGGGGGGGTGCATTTGTGACTAATTGGGTGGGTGCATAGAGATTGCGTAAATGATGTATGTATGCAGGTATCTATGTATGTGTTTATGCACGTGCTGTGTATGTGTGTCTGGCTGCCTGCCTGTCTCATTACATGGTAATATGCATTGATAATACTCACAACATTCATTTGACAATGTTTTTTTCCTTCTGTGAATGTAACATGCAAAATAGTTAATTGAAGTACGAAAGATGAGTGATTGGAAGGGCCAAATGTAAGACGGGCCTGCGTGTTAAATTTGTGACCTTTTGAAAATAAATTTTGTTCGTTCGTTCTCTTTCCATTGATCTCTCAGTTGTCACGATGTTCTCCAATGCCTCTCTTCTTATCAAATAACCAAAGAAAGTCGTTGTTCTCTTTCTTATTGTTGTATACAATGTTCTAGTTTCATTGGCCTCTTTCAGGCAATCGTCGTTAGTTACTTTGGCAGTCTAAGAAATTAACAACATTCGTCTCAGGAACCACATCACACATATATATATATATATATATATATATATATATATATATATATAAACTGGAAAATGTGATCCGATAGTAAATATCGTTGTAAGAATGTGGGAAGTTAGGTCTAAATATATACCAAGTCGCAATATAATGAAATGAGTTGACGATCTCCCTCCTCTGAAGCTCTCAGTGTGTGTGTGTGTGTTTGTGTGTGTGTGTGCGTGCGTGCGTGCGTGCGCGCGTGTGTGTGTTATGTTATGCTATGTTGTTATACTATGTTATGTTATGTTATGTTATGTTATGTTATGTTATGTTATCCCGATCGACACCCTCACATCGGATATTCCCATAAATGCTCAGTTCCCCCGATGCCGCAGCTACCTCAAAAAATCTCTGCTGACAGATCCCACGAGGAGTTGGTTGTAACGTCTCCTCTCTCGCCCTCGATGACACCATTGATGTGCTTGGCCAGGTTTCACTCCCAGTTCGTGTAATAAAACTAGCGCCAGAGATTCGTCGGTATATACCAGCAGTGTCCGTTCTGTATTAACAATATCGGCACTGTTCATGCTTCTTCCCGTTTGTATTTGTGTATTGTATGCCAGTTGGTCCGCGCGAGAGTGTTGGTAAGAAATTCAACTGCTGCCACTTCCGGGGACTTGATGACCAATGTCATACAGCATGGAATATACGAAGAAGAAAGGAGATGAAGTAGTAATAGGCCTCTTTCGGTCCTGTAGGATTATAGAGTTGTGCCGCTGGGGAGGCACCTGACAGCGCGCCGCTGGTGACTGTATAGTCCAATGCGAGAGTGACAATCTCTGTCACAGTTTCCGCATCTATAAGACGAGGCTGGTCCCGCAGTAAGTGACTGCATGTTATGCCTTTGCCTCCTATCCTCAGTTTGTTGGATCAGATTACGTTCTAAGAGCTCCAGTCAGTTTCGTACATCTCTTCTCCAGGAACATCTGTCTGTTGCATCTCTTTCTCACGTGTCTGGATCTATGCCAAGGTTTTTCATATCTTGTTTACACACATCCTTATATCGCATTTGGGGTCTTCCGGTTGGCCTCTTTCCTGTGGCTAATTCTCCGTATAGATCTTTGGGGATACGTCCATCCTCCATTCCAGATACGTGGCCCAGCCACCGGAGGCGTCTCTGCTTGAGGAGGGAGTGCAATGTGGTAATATCCGCTTTTTCACGCACGTGTTTGCTTGTTGTATGGAGTTGAAATAACAAATCTGAAAAAGAAGGATTTTATGTGGCAGCTGAGAAAGATTTAAAATGGGGGTTACAAGGCAAAATTATCGGCTTCATTGAACCGGGTTTTATTCCATGTTGCTTGGTATCTTTCGGCAGAGCCTGCAGAAAGCGTTGCACAAAGCACGAACTCCATAGCTCCAGCGATGACCCCTAGGAATCTCCAAGAACATAAATTGCGACCGAATGACGGAAACCGGAAAATAACAAACGACCTTCGGAACGCGAGGCAGGCGTCTTATCCACTTCGCCATGGAGACTACCAAACTGTAGCAGTTGAAACAGAACAGGTTAATACACCAACTGGTTGAGACACTAGGAGTTCAGGAGCACAGGTTATTTAAGGAATAACCCATCATAAATCATCATGTGCCTTGCCGATAAGCATGAGCTGTCATGTTTTGCCATCTTACACGATCACCAGTCGTCCTTGCCTCGACCAAGCCACGTGATCAAGCCGTGTAGATATTTATTTCTCTGTCTTCCCCTTGTTCTTTGTCTCTTAATCTTGCCATTTGTCACCAAGCTCTCCAGTTTATTTCTTCTCATTACGTGCCCAAAATATTTTCACTGCTTTTAGTTTCTCCAATCAATTTACAGTTTTTGTTTGTTTCTTGTAGGACTTGACATTGGTTTCTCTGTCTGTTCATGGTATTCTTTGCATTTTCCTCAAAAACCACATTTGCATAGCCAATATATGTTTTTCAGCTTGTCTGCTCATTGTCCACGTTTCACATCCAAAAAATGCGCAGGTTCTATGTAGCACTTTAACACTCTTTTTTTCCTCGTTAAAATTGTAAATAATATTTATTGGCCAGTATGTTTTCTATCTTGCAAAAGGCTACCTTCGCCATAGCGATTCTTTTTCTAATCTCTTCAAGACACCTCCCATCAGATGTTATGACTGTTCACAGATAGTTGTACCGATTCACTTGCTTAATAATATTCCCATTTACCCATATATAGCCTACTCTGTGGTGAAGGGTTTACGGATGAAGTTCGCAATCCCGCATTCGGTGCCAGAAACACAGCTGTTGAAGATTTGGCGGCAGACCGCCTAGCTTGGATTTTACAAAATGGATTGAATGCCTGTCTTTTCAGAAATCAATGGTAAACTAATGAACGTGAACTTGCCAAGAAGCGGCAAACAGCCAAAGAATGATGGGGTTGACTTCAAAGTCGCGTAAAGGATGTGCAATTAACTTAACTAATCCGCATGTTAAATTGTGGCATTTCTTTCGTCCTAGTGATGACCATAATCTCTATCTTCTTACAAGTTAATTCTAACCCCAGTTGTTCACTGTGTACAATAACCGTATCTACTAAATGTCGCAGATCCTGTTAATAGTCTTAAATTAATACTGTATCATTCGCATATCTAATGTTATTAAGTTGTGTCACCCCGTGGTAATTCCTCTCATATCTTCTAAATTTCCAAAAATATTGTCACGGTATAGGTAAAAAAAAGATCTGGAGATATTACACATCCCTGTAGCACACCTCTCTTAATAGGCTGATATTGACCTGCTTCATTATACATCTTTATGGCAGCTTGTTGTTTCCAATATATGGTTTTTACAAGTCTGAAGAGGTCTTTCCCATCAGTTTGTAGAGCAGCAAATAACCCATATATGGATAGATTGCTCAATAGTGAAAGAGTTAATGGCACTCAGGTCTTTGTCAGATATGATTGAGATACCGTATCACAGTTGTTGGTACTGCTTGCTTTCTTTTAGCGCCGACTGTTCTGCGGTGCTTACCAAACCCAACACATTATGCCAACGGCTTCGGACGGCGGGGTGCATTTGAGTTTCAAGCCTTACCCTAGTTAGAGGAATTGCAGCCTCATGACTAAATGTCATGACAGGGCAGACCAGGCCCCAAGCCTTGGTCGGCACCTGGTCTAGGATCGAAGCTCCGATAGGCAGACAGTTAGAGCATTGCTTTGCTGATGTGACAGATTCCGCAGCTTGTCTTGTTCCAGGTGTATTGGTGTTACCTTTTCTTTCAAGTAAACAGAGTAGGCCGAGAGAGGGCTCATGCTGCATAGGCAACTCATGACCTCTGCAATTCAGCCCAGGCTTTGTGCTATGGAGACCTATAGTTCCATCCCTGGTCCCCGCCATGGAGTGAAGTTATTATACCTTTCTTGAAGCAAATGTAACAATCTATCGTCTGTCAAGACGACAAGGTGCCAGTGAGTGAGGGAATGAGTTAATACATGTACGATATTGCTTGGTGTTGAAAGAGTTAATACATGTGCGAGATTGCTTAATAGTGGATGAGATAAAACAGATAAGAGATTGCATGATAGTTAATGAGTTAATACATCTCCGAGACTGTTTTGGTAATACATGAATTAATACATCTAAGAGATTAATTGATTGATAGTGAATGAACTTATACATGTACGAAACTGTTTGGTAGGGAATGAATTAATACATCTACAAGATTGCTTGATAGTGAATGAGTTAATACATTTACGAGATTGCTTGATAGTGAATGAGTTAACACATCTACGAAATTGCGTGATAGTGAATGAGTTAATACATCTTCGAGATTGCTTGATAGTGAATGAGTTAATACATGTACGAGATTGATTGATAGTGAATGAGTTAATACATGTACGAGATTGCTTGGTAGCGACTAAGTTAACACATCTACGAGATTGCTTAATAGTGAATGAGTTAACACATCTACGAGACTGTATTGGTAATACATGAATTAATACATCTACGAGATTGCTTGACATTGAATGAGTTAATACATCTATAAGATTGCTTGGTATCGAATGAGTTAATACATCTACGAGATTGTTTGGCAGTGAAATAATTAATACATCAACGAGATTGTTTGATAGTGAATGAGTTAATGCATGTACGCGATTGCTTGGTAGCGAATCAGTTAATACATCTATGAGAATGCTTGATAGTGAATGGGTTAATACTTCTATGAGATTGCTTGATAGTGAATGAGTTAATACATATACGAAATTGCTTCGTGGCGAATAAGTTAATTAATCTACGAGATTGCTTAATAGTGAATGAGTTATTACATCTACGAGACTGCTTCATAGTGAAAGAGTTATTACATCTGCGAGATTTCTTGGTAGAGAATGGGTTAATACATCCCCGATATATAGAAACGAATAGCGAATAAACAGCTACATTCATTTTAAAAGCTCTTGAATCATCATTATCATCATCATCATCCTCTCATTTCGTCTCATCTCATATGACATATCTCATCTCACCTAGTTCCTCTTGTACCTGGCGGTATCCAGATGAAGCATAATCAGCGGAGAGTGCCCATTTGAACAGTAAACTGTAAAGCAACTTGCATGTAACCGACTTTTCAATTACACGAATGTTTGCTTTAGCCCGATCATTTCCTTGTTGAATCTCGTCGCCTACAAACATTCATGTTTACCAGATCAAATGTTTGCACAACGTTTGCAATCGTAAATCACGCGTAGTAATGTTTGTACCCGCGGACGAAACTACAGTTAGGTGCAGTTGAATCACCCCCTAGATTAGACTAATCGATCTAGTGTCATCTTTTGTGTTTGTGACGTACTAGATCCAGCACAGTTGTCATGTGTGTTTGTTGTTTGACCGATGTTTTTGTTTGTGTTTTGGTGGGGGGAGGGTTGGGTTCGCTAGCTTTGAACTCAAGCGTAATCCACACACGTGCTACTACTTCCAGTGCACTGGACTGAATTTTGAATGTGGGCTAGCTTTCCCTATTACCAGTGTCCCTCGTCATCAGGTGCACCCACTATTACTTCTAAGGTACTTGTAATTTACGCCAAGGACAAGAAGTCAACATTTTAATCGAACTAACCGCTGTACGGATTGAACCCGCTACGTCGACATCAATACACCGGAAGTTTAAGAGCAAGAATTCTTATCCATTCAGCCAAGCTGACCTCCTAGCCGATGGTTGACTGTTATAATAAAAGTAAGAAACATAAAAATCTCTTTTACACATAAGCTCTTTCTAGGGTTTTACCTTTATACCGCACACATGTTGCAGGCTGAGACAACGGTTTGCATTTCTTGTATTATATTTTCCACTCAGTGATTTTCTGGACCCGTATTTGTATAAACAATTGGGCACCCGGTGGGTGATGTGGTCGGTATCACACCGGCTGCCTTGTCTTCCCCAGACGTTTCTTGATACCAATGTTAGACTGGGTCGACCTGGCGGGTCAAGCGAATGTTAAAAATTCGATTCTGCAGCGATGCGGAAGGAACCCACGACCGACGGAGCTGGCAGCCGAATGCGCCTGGTTGAAATACATTTCTGAATTATACGGCGCTATTTCAACAGCTAGATAGAATTATGTCCATATTCCATGGTGTTTAGTTCGTGTGGATGACAGACCTGGCTTTTGAGAACATCAGTTTTGGAGTGTCTGGTTGGATGTATCGAACGAACGAACGAACGAACGAACTAACGAACGAGCTTTATTTTCAAAGAGGCACAAACTGGGTACGGAGGCCCGTTTTAGTTTCTGGTATCTGGTAGAGGAGGAGACGTCATTTGGTGAATGCCACTGTACCGTATCTTCAAGTCGGTGGCTAAATACCTCCGAATTCGACAAGCATTGTTTGTGGTCCGATTCGAGAACCATTTGAGGGGGTTTGCTTTCCCTACCTTTGGCTGTCAGCAGTCTAACTAGTTTAGTTTAATTTAGTTTAGTTTAGTTTAGTTTAGTTTAGTTTAGTTTAGTTTAGTTTAGTCGACGAATCAATATCACGGCACACGGGTGGAGCCCATAAGTGCTTCGTTCTGCTGGGTTGGGTGGGAGATGTGTGTGGGAGCATGGAAGAAGTGTGTGTGAGTGGAAGATGTGGGATATGTGTGCGGGGATATGTGTGTGTGTGTGGGTGGTGAGATGTGTGCTGGTGGGGGATGTGTGTGTGTGGTGGGTATGTGTGAGTGGGTGGGTGGGTGGGTGGGGAGGTGTATGGTTGGGTGGAGGGATGTGTGTATGGATGGGACGTGTGTGGGTAGGGAATATGTGGGTGGGTGAGGGATGTGTGGGAGGGGTTGTGTGTTTGTGTAGCTGTTGGTGGGTAGTGCTATGTGTGGGTGTTGGGAGGTGGGGGATGTATGTGTGAGTGGGCGTGTTGGGGCGTGTGTAGGGGGAGTGGGGGATGTGTGTATTCGTGGGAGATTTGTGTGGGTGGGGGATGTATGTGTGTGTGTGGGGGGGATGTATGTGTGGTTGGTGGGGTGTGTGGGTGGATGAGAAATGTGTGGGTGGGTGGGAAATTGTGTGTGTGTGAGGATGTATGTGTGGATGGGAAGATGTGTGGGTGTGTGAGGGATGTGTGTGTGGGTTGATGCGGGATGTGTGTGTGGGAGGGGTATGTGTGTGTGGTTGGGGTGTGTTGGTGGGTGGGTGGAGCATGTGTGTGTATGTGGGGGTGAATTTGTATGGGTTGGGGTATGTATGAGTGGGGAGTTGTGTGTGGGTGGGGATGTGTGTGAGGGATGTTTGTGTGTGAGGGTGCGAGATGTCTGGGTTGGTGAGGGGATGTGTGAGTGGGTGGAGGGATGTGTGGTGGGTGGGGGTGTGGTTATGGGTGGGTTATGTGTGAGTGGGTGAGGGATGTGTGTATGGGTTGCTGCGGGATGTCTGTGTTGGAGGGGGGAATGTGCCACATAACATGATAATATGCATTGTTTATGCTTTCAACATTCATTTGACAATTTTTTTTCCCTATGTGAATGTATCATACACTGTTGATGAACGAAAGATGAGTTATTGGAAGGGCCGAATATAAGACGGGCCTACGTGCCAAATTTGTAACCCTTTTAAAATAAAGTTCAATTCAATTCAATTCAATTCCTAACTCAAGCCTGAGTCCGGAGAATCTTAAATCAGTCCATGAACTCTGTAGCACCGGCGAGGATACTGAAATACTTTGGGTAGATTTTTTATTCGAAATTTTGCCCGGGCAGCGCCTTTAGGCTACTCTTTTTCGATTTCCAACTGCCAAGGGATATTTTTACGTGCACAACAATACACACGGGCGTTCGATCTCACTACCCAGAGACCAGGGGAAATTTTGTTACAAGAAGTTCACGTGAAAAATTCCCGGGCCGTTTGAACCCGGGACCTACAGCACTCGAGGCGGGCGCCATACATCGAGACTACTCAGTTCCCACCCCCCCCCCCCCCCCTAGCAGTCTAACTACAAGGCAGTAATTGTGTGTCTCTCTTCGTCTGGTATCTATCCCTTGACATCTCCTACATGGAAGACCTTCCAGTAGTTGTGCTACCGTCGGCATCACTCTTGGGATCATTGTAATACCCAAGCCCCTCTACCTCTACAAAGTGAAGGAACATTCACACGGTGTGGTTGTGAATCTGGGCGCACTTGTTTGCCTCGGCTAGGCCATGTTGTTGTCTTGAGGAGTCTGCATCGAACCCGCCTATGGCCACTATAGATTTCAGGAATTTACCATTATCTTGTGGGTCCCCGGATTTCTGTGTCTTTCCTCAACGTCAATGTGTGACAATCGGTGTCTGTGAATGTGTTTCTCCTATTGGTTCAGTTGCCGGAGTAGTAGACTCTGAGTGCTGATGTCAGGATTCTCGTTCCTAAGCGCAAGAATAGTTATAAGTCTCATAGACTCATCATGCAGCCGCATTTGTTTATTTCAGTTCACAACCAAATGACATATGCTTACTTCAATTACCTCCACGATATATGTTTACTTCATCCCTCACCCCAATGACATATGTGTACCTTATTCCTCACCCCAAAGACATATGCTTACTTCATTTCCCGCCCCAGTGACATATGTTTACTTCATGTCCCGCCCCAATGACATATGTTTACATCAGATCCCGCCCCAATCACATATGCTTATTTCATTCCCCCCCCCCCCCCATGAAATATATTTAAATAATCCCACCTCCCCAATAACAACTGTTCACTTCAATAGGCCCCACCAATTACATTTATTTACTTCATCTAGGCTCTTCTACGTCATATGTTTATTTAATTTGACCCTTCCATTTCCCCCCTCCCCACCCCCACCCAACCAAGATTCCCAGTGACATATGTTTACTTCTTGTGGCACACAGTGGCACATGTTGATTTCTTTTTGATACACTGTGACATATGTTTTTTCTTCTTCTCATGACATACCCAAGCAACGTGGACTGTATTCTTCCGATGCGAGTAACCATTTCTTATTGTGAGTTAATTTCTTCCAAGATATGTTCGTTGATTCGTTGACATCCCTCCTCTCCGATGACATACGTTTATTTTCTTTGAATATCTGATAAAAGGACAACTAGAAAATCCTTACTTGTGACAGATGGGAGATGTGTTAAGGAAGTTAAATGTAGAATTTCCCAAATAACGGCAACAATTCACAAGTGAAGGGTATTCTTTTAAGTTTATGTTTGAAAATCAAAGTGAGGAGAAGAGTTCTTAAGCGGTAAATTGAGCCGATCCTGAAGAACGGAAGCGAATTATAGACGATTAGGAGACACGTGAGAGATTATGTGAAAGTTGTAGGGATGTAGTTTTATAGAATAATGATGAGAACGTCGTGGGCGTATAGAAAGAACAATGAAGATATCTTGAAAGAAATTAACTCACAAAGGGAACTGGTTACTCACATCAGAAATACACAGTCCACATTCTTTGAGCATGTCATGAGAAGAGGAAATAAGAAGCACGTCGTAAAACGTGAAAGTTAAAGGAGAGGCAGAGGGCGACCCTTACAGAAGTTGCTGGACAATTTTACGTCATGGCATGGAGGAATATTAATATCATAAATGATTGCAGTACACGAGACAGAGAATTTGTACGGAAACGAAGGCCATTGCCAGACAGCATGGACTATAAGATTGGCAGTACACGACTACACGAAACAGAGGTCTGTGAACAGACAGAATCATCAACGCCACACGGCTTGGATAAGAAGATTGGCAGTACACAAGACAGAGGGCTGTGGCCAGACATGATCACCAACGCCACACGATATAGATAAGAAGATTTTCAGTACACGGGACAGAGGGCTGTGGACATACAACATGGACTAGAAGAGAAAGAAAGTCCTTTCTCTCGAACCCACATAGAAAACGAAATAGACGGAGACTTAGGCATACCCGGAGAAGAGAATTCATTCATTCATTCATTCATTCATTCATTCATTCATTCATTCATTCATTCAATAGCATCCTTTGCAGAACCTCGCTCCCATAACAACCTTCCTGAAAAATTCTCGATCACAAGCAAGATGTCCCGCGTCCGATACACCCATCTGGAGATCATCCGCCACATCCTGCACCCATCTTCTCTTTGGTCTTCCTCTTCCTCTCTTCCCAGGCATATACCCCATCCATTATTGTTTTTCCAAACTTTCATGACGTTTTAAGTGACCAAAATGTATCATTTTTTGTTTTGTTTTATCGTCTTTAATAGCCAACCCTCTTCAATATTCAGCTCTTGAAGTATGGATGCATTTGTTCTTTTCTTTACCCAAGATATTCTTAGAACTCGTCTATAACATTTATATTCAAAGGCATTTATGCGCTGTTCAGCTTGTTTAGTAAGTGTCCAGGTCTCACAGGCGTATGTTGTAATGGGAAAGATGCAAGCTCTTAAAAATCAATTTTTTTTTTTTTTGGTAGTTCTTTCTGTTCCACTCCATAATGTTTTCAGTTGTTTTAGTTTTTGAAGAGCAATTGACAGTCGTCGTTTAATTTCTTTCGTTGTGTCACCGTTGTTGGTAATCAATGACCCAAGATATTTGAAATTTTCTACCACCTCCAATCTTTCCTCATTAACAGATATTTCTTTCTCCATAGTAGTTTTATCTTTAGCATCTTATTAATATCTTTGTTTGTGCTATGTTAAGATATAAGTTGTGATTGTTACTATTTCTGTGGGTTGAGGTTATTACGTTTTCTATACAATTCTGTGTTGCGGATAGCAATACTGTATCATCAGCATACCGAATCTCTGGTGTTTCATGACCACCGATATTTAGGGCATCATATGGCTCCCTGTTTATATCATCTCTTACATTTCTCATTATGTTTTCGGCGTACAGGTTAAACAAATAGGGTGACAGCACGCAGCCCTGACGGACTCCTTGCTTGATGTCAAACCAATCTAATGTCTCGCCATCTATTCTAACCGCTGCTTGTTGGTCTAGATAGAGCATTTTTATGAGTTGTACTACATGTGATGGAAGGCCCATATCCCTCATGATTTCCTAAAGTTTCTGATGTTGTACACAGTCAAATGCCTTTGAATAATTCACACAACATTAAATTCTTCGCACTTCTCAATTATTAAACACATGTTGAGTATGCGATCTCTTGTTCCTGATTCTTGTCTAAATTCAACTTGAACCACGTTAATCTCTTCTTCCATTTTCTTATGAAGACTTCCCATTATGATTTTTAGTGGAATGTTACTTGCAAGACTGATCAGGGCAACAGTTCTATAGTTGGTGCATTAGAGAATTAGAGACTTAAATGAATAAGATGTGGAGTAAGTGGATGGATCTGCAGGATACAGTTTGGTTTGAGTTGGTTGAGAGACTGTAATCAAATAAGGAATAGTTGAGTTAAGTTGAGTTAAGAAATGACATCACTGCACCCAAGACATTCCTATTCGCACTCCTTCTCCTCGTTCAAGTGCAAGCGAAGAGTCATACTGCTAGTCGTTCCAACTGCCATCTGATTGAAAGTTCTCCTGGTCTTCCCTCCAAGTTTGGAGATTCGTCCAGAACCCCTGCCGATCCCCGCCATATCATTCCCTCTACATACAAGTTAACTGTCTGTTCCACCGCCCTCTCCACCTGGTCCAACGGGTTATCCCTTATTGATTCAAATCAAACCAACAATAAGGGATACATAACACGAGAAGGAAACAATTTAATGTAAAGAGAAGCTGTCCCCGTGCCGTTGTTGACCGCCATCTGGTGACTCATACAAAACGAATCGCAGTCTATCTTCACTATACATGTGTCCCGTTTAATTGCACGGTGTCCATATACAAAACTAACAGCAATCTATTTTCACTATACAACTGTCTGTTCAATAGTATGGTTTTACTATATAAAACTACCCGAAATCTATCTTCATTTCACGACTGTCAGCTAGTTACACGCTGTCCCACAAAAGTTGATAGTAATGTATTTTCACTAGGCGCAAGAAACGCAAATAACAGCAGTTCAGTGTATCCTGAATGAATCCAAGCTTATCCATCAGAAGATCGAACGGGATGTGGCTCGAATGGCTGCAATAAAGACGTAGTACCGTACGGTGGATTTTCTCAGTATGATGCAAGTCTTCGAAATGTCGCCCCTTACATGTTATTTTCTTTAAAAATGTCGCCCCTAATGAAGCCCATTTACGGTGTCGCCTAATGCGGCCGCCTCCCTGCACAGCCCCGTCCAGGCGGAGGCGACAAAATTTAAAGAAGAAAGAGCACAGTTGGGAAAACTCAAGAAAAACCGTAAAAATGAAACAACGCAAACAGACGACACAAACAGCAAGTTCCAGACAGAAGAGAGAGTAACAGAAGATGAAACAGAAGCAGAAACTGAAAATAAAAGCGACCAAGAACGTCCGGTTGCCAGGGGAAGAGAGTACACTCCACAAAGATGGAGAGTACAAGACACAATATTTAATACAAGTGATTGACCACGAAGATTTAACGACAGAGCAAGTCACTGGAGAAACAGATGGAGCCACCAAAGGCTGGAATGCCGTTTAATCACTCCCTGACAAAAGAACACCACGAGAGGGCGTGGGAACATAACAAAACCATGCCTTACAAGTGCGCGAACCTCCCTAGATATGTTAAACGGCAAGAAAGATGAAATGAACACCAAGCTAGAAACGCCCAGAAATCAGGAAACGAAACGCCAAGAAATTAGGAAGCGAAACACTCAGATCCATTTCAGGAAGCAGAAAGAAACACTTAAGGGCCCCAATTATAACACGTCAACAGCCTGACAGTTGAACGTGGCTTGAATATGTTTATTTCTTCAAAGCCAACCAGCAAGGTTTCACTATACAGAT
>OY992895.1:38349173-38571673 GCA_963921405.1 Cepaea hortensis
ACCCTTACCCATCCACCCCACATACCCCCACTCACACACCACAAAACACACACATACCTCACCCACACAATATCCCCAACCAACACACCACACACCTCTCCCCACCCACACACGCATTCCCTACCCGTCCACCAACACACACTCACTCACGCATACATCCTTCACTACGCACCCACACCCCCACCCACCCCCAACCAAACATCTCACGATCACAATACCCCTACCCACACACATCCTCCACCCACTCACACATCCCATCCCGACACATACAACTCCCTCTCCGACATACACAACCCTAAGCCACTCACACACCCTCACCTACTCATTCCCCATCCACGCACACATTTCCCACCCACACACCCCCACATACTTCCCCCAACCACCACACATCCCCTACTCACCCCCACCCATACACACATTCCCCGCACCCATCACACACATCCCCCACACCACCCACTATCCTCCACCCACACACATATCCTCACCCATACCACCACAAACATACCCTCCACCCACACATCATGCACACATCCCGCACCAACACACCGCACACATATCTCACACCCACACACCATACACTTCTCCGCACCCGCCCTTGCATCCCCAATCCACCCAACACAATCCCCTACCCACACAACCCTGCCACCCACACATACTTCCTCAAACCATCCACATAAATACACATCCCCCGCATCCATCCCATACACATATCCTCCACCCATATACACATCCCCCACACCAATTCCCACACCCCTACTTTCACCCCCACACATCCATCCACACATCCCACCAACACCCAGAAATATCACTACCCACCAAAACCACACACCCCAACCCATCCAAACGCATATCCCCACCCACACATCCCCCACCCACACATATCCCCACACTCACACACATCCTCCACACACACTCACACCTCCTCACATCTAGGCATATACAAAATGTCTCAGGTTAGCAGTGAAACTAGTATGAACAACCTCCCACACATTACTCACACACATACACTGACAATTGTCATGAGCAGTCTCATAAAAATGTTAAACATGGAGAAAAATGTGTACATAACATGTATGTGAGAGAGAGAGAGAGAGAGAGAGAGAGAGAGAGAGAGAGAGAGAGAGGGGGGGGGCGAGAGAGAGAGAGAGAGAGAGAGAGAGAGAGCTAGAGAGAGAGAGAGGATAGGGAACAGTATGAGTGAAGCCTCGTAATTGCAGACCGACCGACCCCGCATACATCAGGGGCGTGTCGTAGGCACTTTCCCAATCTCTCTCTCTCTCTCTCTCTCTCTCTCTCTCTCTCTCTCTCTCTCTCTCTCTCTCTCTCTCTCTTCATCAGGCTTCTCTGTGCCTACATATTCCAACTATATTGCCGATGGTCTGATTTTAACACAACCACTGGGTGATTTGATCCTCAAATACGTTGTATAACAATCAACCTTACTGCCTCTATTTCATAGAGAACAATATGAGTGACGCCTCGTATTTGTAGAACTACCCACTCCACATTCCTCATGCGGTGTGTCGCATGCAGTTTTTCAACCTCTCTCTCTCTCTCTCTCTCTCTCTCTCTCTCTCTCTCTCTCTCTCTCTCTCTCTCTCTCTCTCTCCCTCCTTACATCTTGCTTCTCTGTGCCTACCTACTTCACGTGTATTACCAGTGGTTGGATCTTACACAGTCCGAACAACTCAAGCACTGGACGAGTGGCTCCTGAAGTGTCCTGTGTAACAATAAACTATACTAACTATTTCATAGGGTACAGTATGAGTAATACGTCGTACAAGTAGACCGACGCGCTCCACATGCCTCATGTGGTATATCACAATCACTTTTCCTCTCTCTCCCTCTCTCCCTCTCTCTCTCGCTCTCTCTCCCTCTCTCTCCCTTTCTCTCTCCCTCTCTCTGTCTCTCTCTTCCTCTCTCTGTCTCTCTCTCTGTCTCTCTCTGTCTCTCTCTCTATCTACCCCTATCTCTCTCTCTCTCTCTCTCTCTCTCTCTCTCTCTCTCTCTCTCTCTCTCTTCTTGCATATACTTTGCACATGTCCACATACACTAGCATTTTGTCTGTTGAGGTGTGTCTATGGATGTACGCGTGTTCACGCATATCAGTCCACCCAGACCTTAAGACTCGCCCCTATAACAACACAATGGGGTTTTGGTTAGTACCACTTTCTATTTTGCACGCCTCCTACCCCGCCTCCTTCTTTCTATGTGCTCACTGAACCGTAACACCCAGCACCGGATATAACAACGCACCCGAGACTCTCTTAGTTACTTACATATCCAAACTGTGAGGTGAATATGAAGATTTTTCTGTATTAACATTTTTTCAACATTTTCTTCAACTAACATTCTTTTCAATTAACATTTTTTTTCAATTTTCATCTTCTCTTAATTGCTTCCATTTTTCCACGCTTTTGTTCTTCTCGTCCTGTCATCACCTTCTAATGTAGTCACAGGAGTTCTCCTTGACTGTATGTTGTGTTTGTGAATGTGTTTGTTTGCTGATGAAGGCTAATCGCCGCAACGTTCTGTATGTGTCTTAACTCTGTTATGTAAAGCTGCACTACTTTGTGTCATTTTATATTGTTTACACTAGAAGTAGTAGCACGAGAGTGGACTATGCTTGACTTCAAAGCGAGATAACCGCAATTTATCTTCACTATACCATACGACTGTCCGCTAGTTGTCTGGTGTTCCATACAAAACTAACCTGCATGTTCGGAACGATGGCGGTCGGCATATCGATTGGAATTGACTGGATTGCCTTTTCAGTTCACGGGTTCATTTTTCTCGGAGACTCATGGGGATCGTCGCTGGGGCTACGGTATTCGTGCTTTGTGCGATGCTTTCAGCGGGCCGCCCTGCCAAAGGGGACCGAGCTATGTGGGATAAATCCCGTGGCATTGAAGTCGATCCTCTCGATTTTCAATATAGTAATGTGTGGCTGCTGGTTTTCTAGTGACTGCCGCTTCCATCTACGATGAACTGTATTTTCCGTGGAGGACTTTTGTGTTGGCATTCTGACGGCGGCATTATGCACAGAGCACCTGTGCGGGCTGTTGACTTGTTGAGACTCAGGTCTATTCCACTTATCACATAGGGTAGTGAGGAGCATTACTGTCATATATCTTCACTACACGACTGTCATCTGTCTTCACAACACGACTGTCATATATCTTCACTACACGACTGTCCTCTATCTTCACTACACGACTGTCATATATCTTCACTACACGACTGTCCACTATCTTCACTTCACAAATGTCATCTATCTTCACTACACGACTGTCCTCTATCTTCACTACACGACTGTCCTCTATCTGCACTACAAGAATGTCCTCCATTTTCACTACACGATTGTCCACTATCTTCACCACACAACCGTTCTATATCTTCACTACACGATTGTCCACTATCTTCACTACACGATTGTCCACTATCTTCACTACACGATTGTCCACTATCTTCACTACACGATTGTCCACTATCTTCACCACACAACCGTTCTCTATCTTCACTACATGATTGTCCACTATCTTCACCACACAACCGTTCTCTATCTTCACTACACGATTGTCCACTATCTTCACCACACAACCGTTCTCTATCTTCACTACACGATTGTCCACTATCTTCACCACACAACCGTTCTCTATCTTCACTACACGATTGTCCACTATCTTCACCACACAACCGTTCTCTATCTTCACTACACGATTGTCCACTATCTTCACCACACAACCGTTCTCTATCTTCACTATACGATTGTCCACTATCTTCACCACACAACCGTTCTCTATCTTCACTACACGATTGTCCACTATCTTCACTACACGATTGTCCACTATCTTCACTACACGATTGTCCACTATCTTCACTACACGATTGTCCACTATCTTCACCACACAACCGTTCTCCATCTTTACTACAAGATTGTCCACACAACCGTTCTCTATCTTTACTACACGATTGTCAACTATCTTCACCACACAACCGTCCTCTATCTTCACTGTACGACTGTTCTCTATCTTCACTACACGACTGTCCTCTATCTTCACTACATGACTGCCCTCTATCTTCACCACACGACTGTCCTCTATCTTTACTACACGACGGTCCGTTGGCTGCAAGAGAAGCCGCACATCAAGATAAATATTGCAGCGTGGCATTTAAGGAAAGCCAACACAGATTAACAATTTGTATTGTGGTATTCATCGCCGGCTTCGTGGCTTAGAAGTTATGACTTTTCTCCGTAATCTCGTATACTCTCGTGGGTTAACGTGATGACGGTAAGAATCAGCGGTGGTTCGAATCGCATCGATAACTTACGGGGGATGTGGGTCGGCCGCTCAGAAAGCAATGGCAAACTACTGAGCGTAATCTTGCAAAGAAATCAACATACAGCTGAAAGATGCTGGTGTTGACAGCAATGTCCTGTAAAGGATATGAAAAAAAAAAAATTGTGGTATTCACCGAGGGGTGAGACTGTTTCTTCCTGGCATGAGTAACTTTGGAAAAGAGCCAAATGTGAATATTCTTAAAGATTTCCAGTTTGTTTTGTATATGGGTTCTTTTGTGTGTTTTTTTTTCTGCGGACGCCGCGGTTGTGCGGTGGCTAGAACGTGTGCTATTTGGCACCGCGATTAACTAACTACATAATGAATCAACAAGTTACGGCAGATCCCGGCGATTGAGCAAATACATACGCGTGTACACATTTGACTTCTCGTGCTTGAATCTATTGGTGAATGTTACTCTCTGGCACCTTGTTGTCTTGACAGCCAATAGTTTGTTCCTCTATGCTTCAAAACAGGCATAATAACTACAGCCCATGGCGGGGACTGCTTTATTAAATACACAAAGGCTTTCGATAAAGTAAGACATGTCAACATGATGAAGATGCTACGTGCCAAGTAGCTGATTACCGGCTCGTCTATTCAGCCACAAGGGCAGTTGTAAGCAGGAACAGGTCACAACGGAGAATATCAAACAAACCAATGTCCTCGCCATTGTGGTCAGCGTTTATTCTCAAAAGTCATCGCCGCCGTTATACACTCATTATTAACAGGCGTGGGCTGACATGCGATGGTTCTAAAACACTCTATCTACTATTTACTACCAACTTACAGCTTGGCTCAACCTTGGCTTGACATCCGCGTGTGTTGAATTGATGTCGCTTGACTTCTGCATTCGCTTTTCCCAACCGTCGTGTACAAAGACCCTGGCAAGAGTGACTCGGTCTTGCCGTCTGTCTCGTGTGCCACACAACTAATGTCACGTGATACGCAACTCATTGGAGTCACTTCCCTTTCTTCATCATCATCTGTTGCTCCACCGACTTCTCTTGTAACCCTGTCCTTACGCTGTCCGTTTCCCGCTGTATCCCTCATATCGGTCCATGACATTATGCCCCCCCCCCCCCAATTTTTGAAAATTGTGTAGCCATTTTCACAGTCTATTTGGTTTTTTAATCCCATAACATGGAGCGATATGAGTAGTCAGGTTATTACTCTACACTATATTGTTGTTCTTCCACAACCGTATTAAGTCTGATAATATGATAGCATGGCATTCTATTAACCACTGCAGAAAATGAAAAGAATTATTATTATGTTCAGGCACGCCCTATCAACCTACTTTCCCAGCAGGCGACGTGTAGCCAACCTATGGGGGGGGGGGGGGGTTAGTCTAACATACTATGAGCTTCATAAGGTCCCGTGGCCTCCCCATAGTAGTCCCTCATTTGCCCTAAAGACAAGCAACCTCAAACCTATCAAGACCATTACGTCCGAATGAGGGGATATGCGTGGTTAATAGGTACCATTACCATCTATATTATTATTTCTATATGGTATCGTGGAACATGAGCAATGTGTACATGACTTGTGTACCGCTGTATTTCTCGGTTGTCATTTGGGTTTCCCATGTGACGTAATAATTTCATACTCATATATGGGGTCATTGCATAAGCCTTTGTCTGCTTGCGGTCTACTTATATTTCAGTTGTCTAGGGTGATTACTTCTTCTTCGTGAAAGATGTCTTTTCGTACTATAACCGCAAGTTCATCTTATTGCCGATATAGATGTATACTGTAGACTCATTTATCAACATCTTTTTATCTGTCAAAGTTTATAATACTTTGATCTTCTATCTTCCCAGTTGGTCGATGTTGGTCGATGTGGAACTGCTTTCTGTAATTTGCATTCTTCATGCCAGTCCAATGCCATCTTTTAGCCCTAAGTTGGTGTGGTAGACTCGTTCAGAGTTGAACAATGGCGATGTACCTTAATATATATGTACATTTGTATGCATGGTCATCTCTATTATGGAATATGTCAATCAATGAATAAAATTATCATCAATAAATGTCATTGACATATATGAGATATTCATGCAATATCATACACTGACAGAAAATTAAAATGTGACATTGATTTACATTATCAATGTGTTTATATGTTGTAGTATCAATATTAAAATTAACTACCACCATTCACTCGTGTCATTTGTTGCATCTTTGTTTCTTGACCGTGTCATTCTATGTTACTCTTGTTGCCACCGTTATTATACTATATGATTTGTGTCTCTTGCTTAGTCTTGGTGTTTCTCTTATCTTGTGTTCTTGTTGCAAAAGATCAATTATTAAGTCTTCCCCCACTCTGTATATGTAAGAACATTTTACCATAAATACTAATGTATATGAAAAATTATATCTCACAATGGCACAACGATATCTTGTTATCATCATTGTAATATGTGTGATGATATGTTTCTCGGTGATTATACCATGGTCTATGATGGCTTGCCGTTACCTCGGACCTAATCACAGTAGTTTGTGTCGATATCATTACATCAGTGTTCTCGTTGTACTTGTGCTTGGTATTGTTGTCGTCTGTTGTGATATTCTCAATTCTCAGCTATGGTATGTTCTCTTTTCGATACCGTAGATTTCTCTCACTTGGTATCTGAAACTTGGCTGTTATACCTGTATTGGCTGATATCTTACTTATAATGAATAAAACATGTAATCTAATAACTTACATGTGATAGATGGAATATGATAATTTACACCTGATCGATGGAATATGCAATGTGATAATTTACATTTGACTGATGGAATATGCAGCATGACAGATGAATTCATATTACCCATCAATAACCCTATTTTCGCTGAGTTATTCAACCGTGGGTGTGTTTTGTTCTACTTCTGTAACCTGGGCACATGCTGGTTTGGCGCCCTAGGATTGTAGACCAGGAATGGTATCTTTTCAGGTATATGGATGGATTTACGGTGGTGCTTGCACGGTTCTCCCACTCTTTCATTCGTCTTCTGTGCATTCTGGTAATTAATAAAAAATGGAAAAATATGTACATATCTGACTCTTACTAATTAATTAAGTACAATGTCAAATTGACTGCTTGTATCTATAGTCATTCTATACGGCAGTTCAGAGTTTTAAGTAATATTTGGATATCTTTATCCTTGTTACCCTTAATGTACTCTGAATGTACTTGTTTTAAATTATCTCATTACCGTATAGTGTCTTTCTTATGTACTGAAGTTAAAAAAATTGTTGTATTTATTGTGAATTTAGTGTGGAGTATGTAGTGGATAGTAATGTCTTTTAGTTGTATGGGTATGTGTCTAGGTGCATAACAAGATAGGTTGAGATGGTAAGTAACTTGAATGTTGAATGTATATGTGGAGAGATGTTTCTTTTCTTATTTGTTAACAAGGTGATATTCTTATATTGTGATTTTACTGTGTTCTCAATGTGTGTGGTAGTATTGTTTGTTTTATGTATCTTAACCTAACTGATTAATAGTATAAGATATTTATAGAATATCTGTGACAGTTACTTAACTTATTATCACAGTTTTACAGTAGGATAAAATAACTATGTTTATTGCATTGAACTGTCAGTGATGTAATTGTAATTGTTTATGTGCAGTTCAATGAATTTGTAGTTGTTATCTTTTGGTATCCTTTTTCTCTAGTTGATGTTTTTTGTCTTAGATTTCGTCTTTTCTTAAGCATATCGCTCTCCAGTATCTTTCCCAGTTTGTTATTTTAATTTGTTGTATTCTTCTGTCTATTTCTGATTTCGATATCCCTGAATTTGTCCAAGTATCTCTTGCTATGTCAGATCTAGTGTAGCATACATTAGGTATTTTCGGTGGAGTTTTATTTTGCCATCCTAATTGAGTATAGTTAATCCTATCAATTTGTCGAGGTTTTACCATATTTCTTGACTTTACTGGTCGATGTATCATTTCTTCTTCATTAGAGGATGAAGTAGATATATATCCTACGGGTGGAGAATATCTTTCTGCGGCATTTGCAATTGTTTTTGTCTTTATATTTTTGTCTGTTTTTTCTTTTAGATATGGACCTATGATCTGTTTTACTGTTACTGTGCTTGCACTAAATGATGGACTCAATTTACTAAACTTTTCTATTGCAAAGGTTGCTTTGTCTTTTTCTTCTTTGCTTAAATTTTCTCGAAGGGAAAGTGATTTCCAGTCCATGTTTTTATCTGTTAGCCATCTGGGTAGATTACCTGTGTCTGAGGTGTTATTATCATTAGCTACTAAGTTGTCCTCTAACTTTTCATCTATCTTACCCATCGAATTGGCTTCGTATATGCACGCCTCTTTGTCTGTATCGTTATCACTGTCGTCTTTTCCAGTTTGTATTTTTACTGCGTTTGTTTGTTCACATTCGTTTGGTGAACTACTAGTAAATAGGAATGCTGTACTGGCTTCTTTCCAAATTTTCCTAACCTGGCAGTCTCTACTTAATTGTCCGTACGTATTACATACATAACATTTTACATTCTTCTTGATAGCAGTTTACTTGCTAGTTTTTTGTGATATCCAGTTTTGAAGATATGTGTTATAATCTGGGTTCTTGTCACACATTTCCAGGGAGCCGTGTTGTATCTTGCAATACGGACATTGTCTCCAGTATCCTTTTTTGATTCTGTCCGGTTCCCTTTGTGCATTTTCACTCTTGTAATATGGTCCTCTTTCTCGATATTGTGGACCACCTTGTTGGAATTTATTTGGTTTTGTATTATATCTTTGGTTGGGCTTATTGGCTGTTGCCCCTATTACTAAATCTGGCTGCGCCCCTTCTGCGAAATTATCTTTGTGGGCGTTGTAGAATGCGTCGCCTTTGGCTTCCATTTCTGCTATCGTTGTACATTTATTCTCTACTAGAAATGTTGCAATTTCTGCTGGAACTGAGGAGATTAGTTTGTCTCGAACCATGAGATCGCGTAGTTTATTGAAGTCCGACCCTATGTCGGCAGCTTTGAGCCATTTATCAAAGAGTGACGCCGTCTCAGCTACGTAATCTAGACAATTTTGATTGGCTTTTGGTGCTAACGTTCTAAATTTGGTTCTTAATCCTGCTTGGTCTAGTGAGAAGTGTGATAGAACTCGGTTTCTAACGTATGTGTAGTTAGTGCGAAGGTCTTCAGGTATCACCTCCACCACTTTTAGGGGCTCAAGGACTAAATGCCTGTGGAGGAGTATGGCCCAGTCTTCAGATGGAAATTTGTAGTTGTTCATTAATAGTTCGAAGTTTGTTACCCATGCCGAGATGGAATCCCCTTGAGTGAAGTTTCTAATAAGTCCGCTATATCGTTTAGTAGGATCTAACGCTTTTGCTGTTGCCTTTGCCTGGGCTATCTCTGCGTCCCGGACGAGCCCCCACTTGCCAAGTACCTGATTACCGGCTCGTCTATTCAGCCACAAGGGCAGTTGTAAGCAGGAACAGGTCACAACGGAGAATATCAAACAAACCAATGTCCTCGCCATTGTGGTCAGCGTTTATTCTCAAAAGTCATCGCCGCCGTTATACACTCATTATTAACAGGCGTGGGCTGACATGCGATGGTTCTAAAACACTCTATCTACTATTTACTACCAACTTACAGCTTGGCTCAACCTTGGCTTGACATCCGCGTGTGTTGAATTGATGTCGCTTGACTTCTGCATTCGCTTTTCCCAACCGTCGTGTACAAAGACCCTGGCAAGAGTGACTCGGTCATGCCGTCTGTCTCGTGTGCCACACAACTAATGTCACGTGATACGCAACTCATTGGAGTCACTTCCCTTTCTTCATCATCATCTGTTGCTCCACCGACTTCTCTTGTAACCCTGTTCTTACTCTGTCCGTTTCCCGCTGTATCCCTCATATCGGTCCATGGCACTACGAATTGATGGGAAAGACCTTAGACTTGTAAACAAAAACATATATTGGAAACAACAAGCTGCATTTAAGAATGATGATGAAGTAGATCAGTATCAGCCTATTAAGAGAGATGTCCGACAGGGATGTGTAATGTCTATAGATTTTTTTTTTCTCTATACAGTGAACATATTTTTAGAAATGTAGACGATATGAGAGGAATCCGGAATCAGCATTAGGGGATGTAACATCAATAACATTAGATTTGCTGATGACACAGTATTGATTGCAGACAATGAGCAGGATTGGCAAAACTTAGTAGATGCAATTATTGCAAACAGTAAACAACTAGGGTTAGAATTAAATTGTAAGAAGACACAGATTACGGTCGTCACTGGGAAGAAGAAAATACCGCAATGTAATATACAAGTAAATGGGAATACTTGTATTGTTAAACATGTGAATCGGTACAATTATCTCGGAACAGTCATAACATTTGATGGGAGATGCCTTCAAGAGGTTAGAACAAGAATCGCCATGGCGACGTTGCGTTTTGCGAGATCAAAAACATACTGTCCAATGAAAAGATGTCATTTGCAACGAAAAAAAGATTGTTGAAGTGCTACATAGAACCTGTACTTTTATACGGATGTGAAGCGTGGACAATGCACAGACAAGCTGAAAGATATCTAATGGCTGTTAAAGTTTGGTTTCTGAGAAAGTGCAAAGAATACCATGGACAGACAGAAAAACAAATGACCAAGTCCTACAAGAAACAAATTAAGACCGTAAACTGATTAGAGAAATTCGACATACTCAGTCAAACATTGTGGTCACGTAATGAGAAGAAATACATTGGAGAACTTGGTGACAACTGGCAAGATTTAGGACGAAAGAACAAAAGGAAGACAGAGAAGCAAATACCTGGATGGCTTGGTCATGTGGTATGGTCGAGACAAGAACACAAAGCTAATCCACAACTCTGGTGATTGTGTGAGATGGCGAAACATGACCACACACGCTTATCGGCATGGCACATGATGATGATGATGGTGGCTATCAAAGATTGAGTTATACCTTTCCATAGCACAACCCCTGGGCTGAATTTTAGAGACCATGTATTGCTCATGCAGCATAATGCCTCTCTCGGCCAGCCTAGTTTACTCCAGGGGAAAGATAACACCAATACATCTGGAACACGACCAGCTGCAGAAACTACCCGATCAACAAAGCAACGTTCTAACTGTCCGCTTGTTGAAGCTTTAATCCTAGACCTGTTGTCGACTAAGGCTTAGGACCTGGTCTGCCCTGGTCTACATAGATACACATATACACTAACATACTGCAGTCGTGAGGCTGCAGAAGCTAGCGCACTTTCCTTGCTAACATAACGATAATGGGGTCGTTCCTCCACGAATGACAAAATTGACATCTTTTTTCACTAAAATGGATCGAGTTCTGATGCAGCTTCGTAAAACGGCTACCAGAGTTCTGGGAAAATAAAGGTGTCCCAGCTTTACACAAGACAAGATGTGCTATACATTTATCTGTCTTATTTGAAGGGACGATTTCCTTCAAATTCTTGCGATTGCTGCTTTAGTGTAACGTTAAAAGTTATTATAACGATTGTTGGCACAGTTGCAATGTTACAACTTATTATAACGATTGTTGGTACAGTGCAATGTTACAACTTATTATAACGATTGTTGATACAGTGCAATGTTAAAAATTTTTATAACGATTGTTGCTATAGTGTAATGTTAAAAGTTATTATAACTATTGTTGCTATAGTATAATGTTAAAAGTTATTATAACGATTGTTGCTATAATGTAACGTTAAAAGTTATTATAACGATTGTTGCTATTGTGTAATGTTAAAAGTTCTTATAATAATTGCTGCCATAGTGCAATGTTAACAATTGTTATAACTATACTTGCTATAGTGCAATGTTAAAAGTTATTGTAGCGATTGCTGCTATATTGTAATATTAAATGTTATTATAATAATTGCTTCTATAGTGTAATGTTAAAAGTTATTATAACTATTGTTGCTATAGTGTAATGTTAAAAGTTATTATAACGATTGCTGCTATGGTGGAATGTTAAAAAAAAATTATAACGATTTTTGCTATAGTTTAATGTTAAAAGGTCTTATAACGATTGTTGCTATAGTGTAATGTTAAAAGTTATTTTAATGATTTATGCTATAGTGTAATGTTAAAACCTATTATAACAATTGTTGCTATAGTATAATGTTAAAAGTTATTATAATAATTGCTGCTATAGTGTAATGTTAAAACCTATTATAAAGATTGTTGCTATAGTTTAATGTTAAAAGTTATTATAACGATTGTTGCTATTGTGTACTATTAACAGTTATTATAACTATTGTTGCTAGAGTGTATTGCTAAAAAGTACTATAAAGATTGTTGCTATAGTGTAATGTTAAAAGTTATTACAGTATAATAATTGCTGCTATAGTGTAATGTCAAAAGCTATTATAACGATTGTTGCTAGAGGGTAATGTTAAAAGTTACTATATCGATTGTTGTTATAGTATAATGTTAAAAGCTATTATTATAACGATTGTTGCTAGAGTGTAATGTTAAAATTTATTGTAACGATTGTTGACAGAGGGGTTAAAATTAAATGTTGCTCTAAAGATTGTTGCTAAGGAATACGGTCTCCATGCTCTCTGCACATCATTATCATGTGTCCCCACTGTCAAAAACTGTCATCTAATGTCTATAGTACCTTGCAGTGCAGGGTAGGAGATCTTGAGTCTGAGCAATTAAGGCCGCCTGGCTAGTGCAGTCACCGCTAACTGTGCAGGTTAGGATTTTATTTTTGCCCCGACAGAAAAATAAATCCACACCTTACCGAGGATTCGAACCCGGGTCTCCCGAATGAGAACTTAGCTTTCTTAGCCACTCTGCCAGCCCCACTACTCTTGTGAAACCCTGGAAGTGATGTAATGCTAACAGAATCGACTGCAGATCTTGCACAATGCATCACAAAAAAACCGAAATGGCAAGGGTATTAAGAGAACGAGCGGTTTGAATAATTTAAAGTAACAAGAGAAGGTACACATCGGGCGGTCTATATAAGGGTATTGTACAAGTCAACAGAACACAGACTATTACGCCTATCTCCTCCACAAGTCTGTGAATTATTAAAGTGAGGTTGTGTCGGCGAAACTACAAATCAATATGTTGGCTTATGCTACCAATAATATGGGCACCAGAGGAATTTAATTTCCTTCTTCGTCCAATGTATTCCATCGCCTTTTGTCTGGGACAATACATTGGCGTTTTTTTAAGCATGCGTGCTGTCAATTTAACGCCCATTTTATTGCCGTGCTTTGAATGGTGTCTGTTCTTCTCTTCTTTAATTCTTTTGTTCATCCCTTTCAGTACCCTGTGGTGTAGTTGAACATTTTTTTTGCACGCGGGCACGCATACGTACTATACTGGACTTGTGAGTTCAAGGCTAACAAACGTGCTATGCCATTAGTTCCACAAAACAAAATAACACAAAGTAATGCAGACTGTCGAGACCGTATACCTAGAACACAATTAAGGAAAACACAGGACGTTGCGGCGACTAGTCTTCCTCAGCAAACAAATACATACACAAAACACAACATATAAATCATGTAGAAGACTGTCCAGTGACTACATTAAAGCATATGAGTGGGATGAGAAGAACGAAAAGATGAAATAATGAGATCAAGGAAGAGAATTTATTTATTTTTAATTGAAGGAAAATAATGCGTTGCTTAACTCAGAACCCCAGGTTGTGAAACCAACATGAATTTGCACAATGATAATCATCTTTACCGCAGTTCCACTAATTGTGTTCATACTTTAACTATGCCATTAATTGGGGTTAAATGGGTTAAAAACCGACATTACAGCATCCAGGACACTCTCATATATTTTTAATCCTCATCTTCAACAACCAGCGAAGAGTCCCAATACTAATGGTACGAATCGCAATCTGTATATGTCTCCGTCTAAACTTTCCTCGGAGATCTGGGTGTCGACCAGATCCTCTAATCCAGTGTTTCCCAACCTTTTTTGTGCTATGCCCCACCTAAGCCTTTCTAAAATTCTTATCCCTCCCCCCCCCCCCCCCCCCCCCCACCGTCCACCTAACATAATCATTATTTTTAATATTCAAAAATTGAAATGTTCACTAAAGAAACTCGAATGATAGGTTTTAGGAAGAAATCAATAGGAAATTATTTAGCAAACACAGTAAGTAAATTTTCAAAACATATAATGGAGAACTGAAATTCAAGTACAAAATAATTTTAATGAAAGATTGTTCTATATTATTTTAATTATTAGTAATTATTTATTATTTAAATTTAGTGAGATCCTTGCGCTTGATGCTTGCTGCAAAGAGATTTTATGTCAGGTTCCAATTTAGTTAACTCCAGTCTCAAGTCTGCCCATTTTGTTATATCCAACCGATTTCTTCCATTTTCGAATTGCCCCCCTTAACAATCGATTTGCTCCCCTGTGGGGCGTGGGCCCCACGTTGGGAAACACTGCTCTAGTCATTCTCTATCGCACAATTTTGTCCAAGCAATGATGACGTCTACATACATCCACACACACGATCCCAACTGGCCCTGACTACATCTGCCTGATTGTGCACCAATACCCCGCCCACAAGTTCAGGCTAGCCAATTTGTCCGACTGCTCATTTCCCAGCACACCAGCATGCCATGAGGAAAAGATCCAGCCGCTGCAGCAGCTATCAGCATGGACAACTTCGATGGCTTTTAAAGATGGGGACTGGGTATGTGTGAGAATGTTCTGAGTGCACTAATGTCGATTTTTGCAATCATGTGTTATTTTAGGGCAACTGCAGAAATTCAGATATCTATACACATGGATAACATCAGATGGAAGATGCATCATTGAGATAAAGAACAGAATAGGACAACCAAAAAGCTTGTGCAATATGTCACTGTCCTAGACAGTTAGAAAAAGAATTCTTTCATGTTACATAGAACCAGTTTTAACATACGACTGCGAATCCTGGACAATTAGTAAACAGACGAAAATATTTGTGGAAGTCTTGGAGATGTGGTTTTATAGAACAATGCTGAAAATTAATTGGACAGCCAAAATTAGGGAAGCTGAGACGCAAAGGCAACTTATCACAACCATCAGAAAGAGGCAGTCATCGTTTTACTTTTGGCCCCATTATGAGAAGACAAAAACCAGAACATGTTGGGACAACCGGAAAGATTTGTGGAACGAGGGTTAGAGGAAGACAGCGTGAGAAGATTCTTGACAGTCTTGTGTCATGACACGGAAGGGAGTCAACACACGAACTGATCCATGACGTCGGAGATCGTAATTTGTGGAGAGGCATGATCGCCCACGCCAGCCGGCAAGGTACTGGATGATGTGTTAACGAAATATTTGAGTCAGGTCTTAGTCAGATATAACTTAGCTAGAGTATGACAGTACTACTTGCTTTCTGTTAGCGCTGGATGTTGAGCGGCGCTCACCAAACCCGACACCCGACATTGTGCCAACGGCTTCGGACGGTGAAACGAAATTGGGAAGATAAAAGCCGTCCTTATCCTAGTGAGAGGAAATGTAGTCTAAAGAATAAATGTCATGTCAGGACACGCCAGGCTCTTAGCCTTGGTTGGCAAGTGGTCTAGGATCAAAGCTCTAATATGTGGACAGTTAAGAGCATTGCTTTGCCGTTTCAGCAGCTTCTGCAGCTTGTCTTGTTCCAGATGTATTGGTGTTACTTTTCCTATGGAGTCAACTAGGCAAGCCGGGATAGAGATCATGCTTCATTGCAGCACATGGTCTCTACAATTCAGCCCAGGCTTTGTACTATGGAGAGACATAACACCAACTCATGTTCCCGCCATGCGTTATAGTTATTACGCCTTTTTTTTAAGCACAATGTAACAAACTATCGTCTGTCGAACGAACGAACGAACGAACGAACGAACGAACGAAAGAAAATCTTTATTTTCAAAGGGTTAAGAATTGGGCACTCAGGCCCGTCTGACATTCTGCCCTTCTGCTCTATTTCCTCTCATACATTCTTTCATTCAACATCTCTTATGAAGCAATTCTTTAACAACAAAAGAACAATAAGCATTAAAACGCATGAAAAATAATCAATAATACATGACTCATTGAGGTAATGTTTAACATGGGCATCATAAATACCCAAGGTGGGTGTAACGTGCCACACATATGGGAATGTTTTTTTTTTTTCTTTTTGGCTAGTTGTCGTTCGAGATAATTTACCATTATTATTGTCTTTGTTGCTGTTTTTTTTAAAGGGGGCATGTAGTCTGTCCTGAGGTAGTGTTCAAACCGGTTGCGACTGTATGTATAATGAATGGTGGTGTCTTTGATTTCTTGTGGAAGATTATTCCACAACTGAGTGGCAGAGTATGCTAAGCTTGTTTTATATAAGTCTATCCTAGGTTTAGGGACATGAAGTATATTTAGTTGTTCGCTATGTCTTGCGTTATATTTAAACAATGGCCAAAGGTAGCTTGGTGCATTTTGAAATAGGATTTTGTGAGTTAGTTTAGCCTTATTAGAAAGTAGGCGTTTGTGGAGTGGCAGTAACTGAAGACGTTCATATAGGTTAGAATTGTCTGTAAACTTATCACCATTGATTAGACGCACTGCTCTTTTCTGGAGTGAATAAAGGCGTTTTGTTATTGATTTGGAGCATCCATCCCAGATTGTGGAGCAATAATCAATATGTGTTTGTATGTGGGAAGTATAGAATATCTTTCTTGTGTTTTCGTCGAGGAAGTTTCTAATTTTGGCAAGCTGGTATACTTTTTTGGCTATTTGTTTAACTAGAGCATGAACATGGGAATTAAAGGATAGATTTTGATCTATGATAAGACCCAGTGCCTTGTGCTCGGTTACACTTTCTATAGGTGTGTTACCAATGTGCAGCTGAAAAGTTCTCTTCGAGTTTAGAGTGTGAAGTCTTTGCCTGGTTCCTATTAACATAGATTTTGTTTTAGAAATGTTAATTTGCATGCGGTTTGCATGACTCCTGTTAACTACACTATTTATTTCCTGTTGCAAGGATAATTCTAGCACATTACGATCTATAGCGTTTGTATATACTGTGCAGTCGTCTGCTAATAAATCGCAGGACGATGACAGATATAAGGGAAGATCATTTATATAAATGGCAAATAACAGAGGGCCAACTATAGACCCCTGCGGTACTCCAGTATTAATGGTAATGACTTGGGATAGAGATTTATTATGTGATACTACTTGTTTTCTGTCTAATAAGAATGAGTTTATTAATGTCACTATATTAAAGCTTGCCGGCTTCGTGGCTTAGAGGTTATAACTTTTCTCCGTAATCTCGTATACTCTCGTAGGTAAACGTGATGACGGTGAGAATCAGCTGTGGTTCGAATCGCATCGGTAACTTACGGGGTATGTGAGCCGGCCGCTCAGAAAGCAATGGCAAGCTACTGAGCGTAATCTTGCCAAGAGATCAACATACAGCTGAAAGATGCTAGTGTTGACAGCGAGGTCCTGTAAAGGATATGAAGAAAAAAAAATATTAAAGCTTACTTTCATTGTTTCTAGTCAAGACGCCAGTAACAGTATTTAGTTGCATCATTGTTCAATGTATGTTGAGTTACCGAGCTTTGTAAGAATACATTTGTGTCCATATGCATCACACGTCTCTAGCTGTATTATTCTCATTCAGCCGGATTATCTGCCCATATTCCCTAATCGGATTATTTGCCACCGAGCATTCTCTAACCGCATTATCAATTTCAAGTGACATAGCAAATTAGTCTGTTTCCATGTAATGGCACATTAAACAGACTTTTTCTATGCCACATGACACATTTTATAAACGTCGCAGGACGTTGAATTCAACCCCATGCCAACGTTCATTTACTGGTCAATTTTACATTCAGTAATTTGCCATTCCTTTCCTGAACGAGATGTCAAAATTGAAGTCCAACTGACCGGTGTAGGGAATCAACCCCGCGCCTCACTATCACCTCACCGGAAGTTAAAGCACAAGCTCATTAGACCCCACGGACACTCTGTTTAGTTGTTGCATATCCTTTACAGCACGTAGCAGTCAACCCCAGCATTGTTGGGCTGTTCGTGGTTCCTGGGTAAGTTTACATTCAGTAATTTGCTTTCTGAACGACCGGCAGCCATAACATTTCATACAAAATAAACACAATTGTGTTTCAAACGTGGCTATGCGGGATTGCAAACTGTGTTCTTAACCCCTTCGCCACGGAGCATGTTGGACACGCTGACATCTACATAATATGCAGGTATTGTAATATTGCTACTTTCTAATATTGCTACCTGGTTCGGATGGGAGTACGCACGAACGAACGAACGAACAAACTTTATTTTCAAAAGGTAACAAATTGAGCAGGCAGGCCCGTCTTACATTCGGCCCCTCCAATCACTCATCTTTCGTTCATCAATAGTGCATGATACACTCTTCTTCTTCTTCTTCTTCTTCTTCTTCTTCTTCTTCTTCTTCTTCTTCTTCTTCTTCTTCTTCTTCTTCTTCTTCTTCGTCTTCTTCTTCTTCTTCTTCTTCTTCTTCAGCGTTCCGAGCCATTGAGGTTCTTTGCTGCAGATACAATCCGTCTCCATTCGTCTCTCTGGTGGACCTTCTCTTGCCAGTCGTTGATTCCAAGTGCTTGTAGGTCTGTATATGTATTATCTCTCCACCGACTTCGTGGTCTACCTCGGGGTCTACGGTCATTTATTTCCTGAGTGTAAGCGAGTTTTGTTTCCCTATTATCGTCCATTCTTTCTATATGACCCAGCCATTGTAGTCTATTAGCCTTCATGATACCAGTGATTAGCGGGGACTTAAACAGACCATAAATGTCTTTGTTACTTCTTCTTTTCCACTCTCCACTTTGTGTATCCCTAATGGGTCCAAAGATGCGTCTTAAAATTTTGTTCTCAAAGGTTTGTAACAAGGCTTCGTCTCCTTTCGTTGTACTCCAGGTTTCAGAGCCATACAGCACAACTGGTCTGATCAGTGTTTTGTATATTGTGATTTTGGTGTTACGAGACAGCGCATTTGATTTTAGAAGATGTTGTAGTGCATAGTATATCTTATTTCCAGAGTTGATTCTAGTTTGTATTTCTTCCCTTATGATGTTGGAGCAGTTGAAGATTGTACCCAGGTATTTGTATGTTTCCGTTCTTTTAATGGTCATATTATCTATTTGTATGTGGCCAGAGTTTTTAGCCATTCCGTCTCTTGAAATTACCATATATTCTGTCTTATCTTGGTTGATAACCAGTCCCATCTGTTGGGCTTTTTCCTTTAAGTGAGTCAATATTTTCAATGTCTTTTGTTCACTTTGCCCTATAATATCTATATCATCTGCATAACCAAGCAGCTTGGATGTTCCTCCAATATCACATTCCTCCTTTACCTTCCTTACAACTTTCTCTAGAGCAGTGTTTCCCAACGTGGGGCCCACGCCCCACAGGGGGGCAATTCGATTATTAAGGGGGGCAATTCGAAAATGGAAGAAATCGGCTGGATATAACAAAACGGGGAGACTTGAGACTGAAGTTAACTAAATTGGAACCTGAGATAAAAACTCTTTGCAGCAAGCATCAAGCGCAAGATCTCACTAAAGTTAAATAATTACTAATAATCAAAATAGTATAGAAAAATCTTTCATTAAAATTATTTTCTACTTGAATTTCAGCTCTCCATTATATGTTTTGAAAATTTATTTACTGCGTTTGCTCAATAATTTCCTAGTGATTTCTTCATAAAACCTTTCGGTCCTTTGGCTAGGATTTTTTTTTTTTTAAAAACACAGTATCTATTCTTAAAACAAATGTTTTAATAGCATAAAGAAACAGTGACAATGTTTCTGCTCAGAAAACTTCAACAAATTTAAGGTATGTCATGCAAATGGCTTGGTATATATGGTGCCATACTTCATTTTCATTCTTTTTCACATTTTCTTCGTCCTCATCTGTACTGTTTCTTTCATTTTCTTCTGGGCAATCATTTCTCTTCGATGACGTACTAAAAAGAGGTATACCGATATTTAATCCACAACAAAGACTAGCAAGGTGGGCAGGATACTTTCAAGAACTACTTAATCCCACACATAACATAGAAAACCTCACTTTCGTGCCTAAATGCCAGGGACAGCAAGAACCAAATTTTATACCTGCAGAAGTCAAAGCAGTTATACAGAAAAGTCCTAAAAACAAATCACCGGGTCCAGATGGAATAACCACAGAAGCTATTCAGGCCTGTGGGGAAACAGGAGTTAAATGGCTAACAAGACTTTTTAACATAGCATGGGAAGAAAGAAAAGTCCCAGATGATTGGCAACAGGCAATAATAGTACCAATATGGAAAAAGAAAAGCAATATGATGTCACGGAAAATAAACCTGTTAGTTGCGATCGATGACAAACAAGACCCGACATTAGTCTGCAAAAACAACCGACCCTTTGATGTTGTACAGACTGAGAAAAATACGTCGTTAAAACTGTCTACACACGATCGGCATTTCTAACTGAGAAACAAGATACGTCGCGTCAAAATGTCTACCCCTGGTCGGCGAATCTTTATGATGTGGGTTGTTCGAGAAACGAATAACAACGCCAAATGTCTGCCAAGGCGGTAGTAGCCTATGAAGTGCTAGACGGAAAGTCTGGACAGACGCGGGATGGATTCTGTGATATGGGGAATTCTGTGGTTCACAGACAGACTGAACTATTGATGTACGGGCAAAGAATTTCCCCAAATGAAAGCAAATTTGACGGCGCATTGACTCCAGTTAGTCTAGAACAGGAGGAGGAAACCAGATTCTGGACGGATCAGCGTCTAGACTTTTTGGTGACGTCACTCCAGGCCAATATAAAAAGCGTTGTGGTAAACAAGTGGAGTTAATCGATCAAGATTTCTGAAGTGGGAAAGATCGGTGCAGTTTTCCGAGTTGTGTTCAATTAAAGAAACTAAGGTGTCAAATTGTTGATATTTATAGATCCAGTCTGTGATTGCCTAGTTTCGATTAGCAACCGGAATAGGCATATGGTAGGCTATTAATCATATCTAACTTAGAGTATGATTAGGAATAGAGTACAGTACTGTGCGATGATATAATGTATTATAGGTGCGGTGATATAATGTATTATAGGTGTGGTGATATAATGTTTTATGATTAGTGATAGAATGTTCTATAAGTGCGGTGCTAGAAAGTATCATAGGAGCGTCGGCACTAGTATCCTATTGTGTGACTTCAACTAGCTTGAGTGATATATCATTTTACTCAGGGAGTTGAGGACAATGTAGTGGAATAATAATTAGAGAGATTAAAGATGGTTGAGAGGGGAGGAGAGGAATGTGAAATGGTAGGATCTTCCAGTAGGGCATCTGCTGGATTTCTACCCGTTCCTTTATTCTTTCCTGGTGTTGCCATGTCTCAGATCATATGATGAGTTATATGGCCGTATGACAGAGATCGGATCTCTGTTATAGATCTGAGTGCTGCTATTGGCCTACACTCACCTCATTCCGGCCAGGATTGAGTTGCCCTCACCATAGTATTCTATATTCTACAGGTTCCATTTACAGGTCCACGTAGGTGTGCTATGATATTCAACAGTGAAGCTAGAACACATCTTAGAAGATGATGGCTCAGAATTTGAAGTCAGAAGTTGCTGAGAGGCCGCTACACATTGGGCTTATACCCAAGTTGGTTGCGGGAACCTGGCTTCTGCTGAGCAGGACATGCTGATGAGATTTATGTTTAGCAAGTGATAGTTGTATCACTGAACAGTCAGAACATTGTATATATATACACTACTGATACCAGGAACATTCATACACATTTATAGAAATACCTAGAACATTCAGATTGTGGTGTTAATATGGGGAATCTTTAAAACCAGTGACACTAGATCCATTAAGATTTCCCCAGTAACAGTGACAATAGTATTAGAATTCTCTGATTAACAATCAGTTAAATAACAGAGGAAATTCATAGTGTAAATCAGATTGAAGACTCTCATTAGACAGTGTTTGTCATGGGTGTCCAAGCATCCTAGTGGTTCAAGAGACTACGGAGGAAGTCTTCACGTGACCGGAGAAGTATCACCTTGGTGAGGTTGCTTGTCTGGAATACATGGTGCTGGTGTGTTTTCAGCACAGTGATGAGAATGACTATACTCCTGAACACTGATCTGAGTCTATATACAATTTAGAATATACGTCACACATTCTACACATTACACACACACACACACACACACACACACACACACACACACACACACACACACACTTCTCCTACATATACTCTTTGCTTTATTAAATTTCTTGTTTTTATTTGTTGAAGCTAGAGTTGTCAAGTATGTTATGTTGGGGAAGAATGAGAGGGGGCATGATCCAGGGGTGAGTAAGAGTGAGAAGAAGGTGTCTTCAGATTGAGGGAATGTTGTGGACGGAGTCTGCTGGATATCTCCAGGATAGAGATATTGAATTAAAACAAATGTGGGTGTTGATTCCCCTCACTCCAGGGACGACACTAAAGTGGTAAAGAAGAACAAATAACTACTACGACATTTTTTACTTACAACATATGAGAGAGTGCGAAACATACAGAGGTATATCACTCCTGAGCCATATAGGAAAAATGTATGCAAAACTTTTGGAACAAAGAGCTAGACCAATAGTTGAACAACAGTTAAGCAAAGCACAATTCGGTTTTCGGAAAGGTAAAAGTTGCACTGATGCATTATTTACACTTAGACAAATTTGTGAAAAAACTATCGAATATAGTGACCAGCAGAATATTGTGTTTGTGGATCAGGAAAAGGCTTTCGATAGAGTAGACAGATACAAATTATGGACCATTCTTGAAGACTATGGGATAGAAGGGCAACTGCTAGAAAACATCATAGCCATGTACCACTCGAGCCAAAGTGCAGTAAGAACACAAGAAGGTATATCAGATATGTTCACAGTCAATACAGGAGTGAGACAGGGATGTGTGCTCTCTCCCCTGCTATTCAATATCTACATGGACAGAATTTCCAAAGAAGCAAGTCTCGACAGAACAGATTCAGAAAATTTAGAACTCTTTACTCCAGATGAAACAACTGACCCACAAGGAATAAATGAACTTCTATTTGCAGACGATCAGTGCCTGTTTTACAGCGATGAGGGCAGACTACAAAATCATATTACTAATCTGAGTTAAACCTGCAGCAGATACAATATGAGTATAAACGCCAGCCAAAACCGAAGTAATGCAAGTTAGCAGATCGCCAGGCCCACTAAGTATACAGATAAATAACTCACCTCTGCAACAAGTTAAAGAATTCTTCTTCTTCTTCGTTCATCCGGAGTTTATTTTTTCGGATGTGATTGTGTTGTGCCTGTTTACAGCAGAGCTGCGTTCTTGCACCGTTAGGCCGACACATCCGACTTCTGCGGGCATTTGTTGACCGGGTTAACCTTCCCGGGGGTTTCTTAGGACGTTTGACTCTCACTGTTGTGGTGTTATCCCCCATCCCAGCTGGTCCATATAGAACAGCCAAAGATCCTGGTCAGCCCTCAAGGGAAGGCAGGGGCAGACCATGGGCATTCCCCGCCTCAAATACCTTGGAAGTATGATCACAGAAGATGGCAGATTGGACAGAGAAATTGAAATCAGATGTCAAAAAGCTAGTGCATTTACATATCAACTATCACCCTTACTGAAGCATCCAAACATACCCATGTCCGCAAAACGATAGATAATAAACAGCATATTCGCACCAACCCTATGCTATCAATCTCAAACCTGGACTTTATCCAAATTACACTTTCGTAAAATCAACACCTGCGAAATTAGATGCCTGAGGAGAGCTGCCAACTTAACAATCCGAGACCGAGTAAGAAATGCTACTATCAGACAGACTGTGGGATCAACACCTTGTGCCACATTTATTGAAAGACAGAAGATCAAGTGGTTTGGCCATGTCGTTAGAATGCAACACCAGCAACTACCATCACTGGCCTTACATCAAAGATCATCTGCGACGAGACCACGAGGACGTCCAAGAAGAAAATGGATTGACGACATCAGAGACATTGTACAACCACACGGAATGACACTATCCAGTGCCGTCCACCGGGCGCTGGAACGCAAATTATTCCTCCCCACGACGCTTGACGGCAGAAGTGGAAGATGATGATGATGATGATGATGATGACGTACTATCTTCAAATGAATCGTCTCTATTGTTGTCAGTTTCACTGTTTTTGTCATCTTCACTTTCATCAAGACGACTTCCATTCCTCAATCGACTGTTGACCTCATCTAAAGCTTTCCTAATTGCATTCTGAGCAGCTTTATCATTCTGGTCTACTGCCAAATCCAAAGCTTGTTTGAATGACGCTGAGGCTGCTTCATACTCTCCACATTTAACCTCTGACTGGGCTACCAAAACACGTGCATGAAGCTGCCATCCGGGGTCTTCAGCTTCTATTGCTGCTTCCACAGACTTTTCTCCATGCTCCTTTGCACCCTCATATTCACCCAGCTCTAAATGGCACCGACCGATCTCATGAAACAGCCAAGTATTTTCTAATGCTGACTTGCTCTTTGGGAGTTTGCTTTTCCAGATGTCAATTGCTTCTCTAAAGTCACCCATCCTTGCGTATGTTCGTCCAAGGTTATCTAAAGCTCGGGACTCTGCTTGGTCTAAATTGTTGTCTCTAGCAATATTCAGATCTTTTGTATGAAACTTAAGTGCCTGTGAAAATTTATTCATTTCCAAGTAGGCATTTCCCATGGAACTATAGAGGCTGGCAATGACATCAGGCTTATTCTTCAATGATCCTTCAGGCAAATCTTCCACTTTTTTCATTGTGTGGTTGCATTTCTCTGCTGCTCTCCCCCAGTAGTGCGTCTGGTCTGGTCGGGTGGCCGGGATGATCAAATAAAACCCCATCACATATCTTCACCTTAGGTGTGGGCCTGGTGAACCATTGTGGGCAATAGCTCACAGTGAGACTAAGGGGCCACACACAAAAAGAGGGGGAGGCGGGGGAACCAGCTTGTCTGGGGTAACCGCCAAACCAAAAAAAAAAAAAAAATTCACCAACACAACCGACACACAGGGACGCGGGACTCTCTTGGAACCGCGAACCCTTCTAAAAAAACAAAAAAATTCAAGTTTCTTTAGTGAACATTTCAATTTTTGAATATTAAAAATGATGCATATGTTGGGGGAGGGGGGGGGGCATAAGAATTTTAGAAAGTCTTAGGTGGGGCATAGCACAAAAAAGGTTGGGAAACACTGCTCTAGAGCCAAATTGAAGAGTAGCGGCGATAGTGCATCACCCTGTTTCAAGCCAGATATTATTTGGAAAGGGTCTAATTTCCTGCCTTTATATGTTACTATATTATAAGTATCTTCCATGCATAGTCTGGTCATGTTGATTAACTTCCTTGGTATTCCAAATTCCTGCATAGCATTCCATAGACTATTCCTATTGACACTATCATAAGCCTTTTTAAAATCCACAAAAATGTTATGGAGATCTCTTTTATATTCCCAATTTTTCTCGGCTATTTGTCGTAAGATAAATATCTGATCTATTGTTGATCTGTTTTGTCTAAAACCCGCCAGGTAGTCACCTAATATGTCTTCTGAATATGGTTTTAGTCTATTTAGTAATACTGCGGATAGTATCTTATAGCTTGTGGACAGTAATGATATTCCTCTATAATTTCCACAATGGAACTTGTCCACTTTCTTAAAGATAGGTATCAATAATGATTCTTTCCAGTCATGGGGTGATTCTTCTGTCCTCCAGATTTTTATTATTAATTCGTATAGCTTTAGATGTAATGCATGGCCATCTGCCTTTATAAATTCAGCAGCAATTCCATCAGTCCCAGTTGCCTTATTGTTTGTAAGACGTGTGATTACGTATAGGATTTCTTCAAATGTAGGTTCTTCAATTTGTGGTTCACGTGTTAGAACCCCTTCCTGTGGGAAAGTGTTACTTGGAGCTTCACAATTTAGTAATTCAACAAAATATTCTGTCCATGTGTTGCACATTTCCTCATTGGTATTTATCATGTTCCTATTTTTGTCTTTTAAACCATATATGTTTTGTTGGTGCCCTCGTTTCATTGACTTCAGTTCTTTAAAAAACTTTCTGGATTCATTTTTCTTGTGATTAGTTTCCATATCTTTGATTATATTACTCATATATTCTCGCTTCTGCTGTCGGACTATTTTTGTAGCCTCTTTACATTCATTTCTATAATGCTCTTCCTTTTGGATGTTGTTGATGTCATTTAACCATAAATGTCTGGCATTCCTTTTCCTAATGACTGCTTCTTCACATTTTTGATTGAACCATCTGTTCTTTCTATGCATGGTTAACACACCGAGACATTCTTCTGCGGTAGACTGAATTGTATTCTTGATGTTCAACCAAGTTTGGTCAACGCTTTCCTACAAAGGGTTTTGCAGAGTTTCAAGTTTACATTTGATTTCATCTCTAAATTTCTCTTTGACTGTAATTTCTTGTAGTTTTTCTCTGTTATATGTTGGGTGTAATCTTTGTAATTTAGTATAGAAAGCTCTCTTAATTTTTATTTTAAATTTTGCTCCAACGAGGAAGTGGTCACTGTGGCACTCAGCTCCTCTATAACTTCTGACTTGTTGTATGTTTGATGCATTTCTGTTGTTAATTAAAATGTAATCTATTTGATTATAGGTTCTCTTGTCACATGATTTCCAAGTTTGTTTGTGTATATCCTTTCTTTGTAGTCTGGTACTGCTAATCTGCAGTCCTTTGGCTTCTGCCAGGTTGATGACTCTCCATCCATTATCATTTGAAGTTGTATGTAGGCTTTCCATACCGGCCACTTTTTTTTATTAGTTTGCTCTCTACCTGTTTTTGCATTGAAGTCTCCCAGCACAATCAGGATGTCCTGTTTGGGGGTTTCTTCTATGACATCTTCCAGATCATTATAAAAGTCTTCTTTAATATCATCTTCTTTCTCTTCAGTAGGTGCATGTACATTAATCATCGTTATATTTTTCCATTTACCTTTTATTCGTAATTTACTAATCCTGTCATTAACAGCTTTAAAGTTTAAAACATTCCCCCATAACTCTTTTTTATGACAAATCCTGTTCCTAATTCATGTTTATCTTGGGTGTTTCCTCCATATATTATAATCATTCCATTTTGCTCTAAATTACCCTCTCCTGGCCACCTTATTTTTTGAATTGCTGTTATATCCATTTGATATTCAACCAGCTCCCGTGTTAGTTCTTCGGCCGCTCCAGCTCGATATAGTGTCCGTACATTCCATGTTCCAAATCTCAAAAGTCCTTTAACGTTCCAAGGTCGTTGTCCAGATAAGTCAGTCCGAAATCGAGGCTCATGTATCTGTTTCGTAACAAAAAAGGTTTTTACAAAGGTGGGGATGTTAACCCCACGCTTCAACCCCCAACCTGGAGGACCAGGGTGTTTCTCTTTGTCTGTTCTCTACCCTTTGACCTGTCCGGCTTGGGAGGCCCTGCTGGTAGCTACGCTACCGCCGGCATAGCTCTCAGGGTCATTGAGAAACTCAAGCTCCCCCACCACGACAAGGTGGAAACACCATCGGGGGAGCATGATACACTCACATTTAAAAAATAAAAAACTCATTGTCAAATAATTGTTGCAAACATAAGCTATGCATATTACCTTGTTATGACACACATCCCCCACCCACCCACAATCCCCCATCCACCACACATCCCCCACACAAACATCCCCTACCCACCCACTCACACCCCCCCCCATGTCACACATACAGTTTCTCACCCATCCACATCCCTTATACATCCACCCACACACACATCCCCCACCCACACACACAACCAAGGCACACATACATGCACCACCCATCCCCACCCACACATCCCCAACCCACACACATCTACACACTTCTCCCACCAACACACATCTCCCCTCCCATCTCATAACCCATACACACTCACCAACCTACATATCCTCCACCACACAGCCAAGCACACATCCCCCAAGCACACATCCTCCACCCACACACACATCTCCCCGTCAACCCACACATCCCTCACCTACTCATACACACTTACCGCACCCACCCACACATCCCCACTTACACACATTCCCCCACCCACAAATCTCCCTACACACACACACACACACACACATCCCCACCCACACACACATCTCTCCACTGACACACACATCCCCCACACACACACATCCTCCACCCACACATCCACATGACATGGTCGGGACAAGAACACAGAGCTGACCACGACTGGATCGCGTAAGATGACGAAACATTACCAACCACGCTTACAGGCATGGCATATGATGAATGAATGAATGTCTGTTTGGTAGTACATGTAGAATTGTATGCTATTATGTTTAGCATATGTCTATTTTGTAGATACGATTATTCTACATGGTGTACAACAAGAGTTAGAATTAAACTGTAATAAGGCAGAGATTATGGTCGTCTCTAATAAGAAATAGAAATCACAATGTAATATAACGCTAAATGAGCATATTCTTAAATAAATGAATCGGTACAACTATCGCGAAACAGTCATAACATCAGATGGGAGGAGCATTGAAGAGATTAGAACAAGAATCGCTATGGCAAAGGTAACCTTTTGCAAGATGGAAAACATACTGACTAATAAAAAGATGTCAATTGCAACGAGAAAAAGAGTGATGAAGTGCTACAAAGAAGAACCTGTACTTTTGTATGGATATACAACGTGGACGATAAGCTGAAAATCATCTAATAGCAGTGGAAATGTGGTTTCTGAGAAGAATGCAAAGAATACCATTGACAGACAGAACAACTATTTAGCAAGTCTTACAAGAGGCAAATGAAAGTGGTAAACTAATGAGATAAATTTGACGTAGACAGTCAAATGTTTTGAGCACGTTATGAGAAGAAATAAACGAGAGAACTTGGTGACAACTGGCAATATTGGGGTGGGGGGGGGGGAGAGAGAGAGAGAGAGAGAGAGAGAGAGAGAGAGAGAGAGAGAGAGAGAGAGAGAGAGAGAGAGAGAGAGAGAGAGAGAGAACAAGAGGAAGGCAGAGAATTATCCGGATGGCTTGAACACATGGGATGGTCGGAACAAGGACAAGAACACACAGTTGACCCACGACTGGATCGTGTAAGATGGCGAAACTTGACCGCTCACGCTTACCGGCATGACACATGATGAATGAATGTCTGTTTGGTAGCACGATTGACCTCTGCTTAGTATCTAGATTGTCCAGAGTTACTCTATCTTAAACCGGCTCCGTGGTGAAGGAGTTACGGATGCTGTTTGTAATCCCCCATACCACGCTTGATACACAGCTGCGGGCGATTTGGCAGCAGACCGCCTTGCTTTGCTTTTTTTAATGAAATGAGTGCCGGTCGTTCAGAAAGCAATGACAAACTGCTGGCCAAGAGATCACAAACAGCAAAAAATACTGGGGTTGACTGCGACGTCTGTGGCGTAGGGGCAGTGAACGCGTTTCATATTCCAACTTGCTAGCTTCGAAATCAACAGCAGGAGATCTGGAAGCTGATCGTTTTGCGTTATTTGTTAACGACAGTAAGAGCGTCGGTCATTCAGAAATCAATGGCAAACATGTTTTAAAAATTACATGTCCTGCTTGCTTGCTTGCGTTCGTTGGCTTGAGCTGCAACGCGAAGTCCTGTTTGTTGGATGAAGGCATCCTGTTGTCCAACATCAGTGTGATGCCATACAGGACCTGAGGTTTGCGTGAGTATCCTTTGTCCCATGTCTGGCTTATTGATGTGCAGACTGGTGGTTCCTCGCCGTACAGGCAGACACTCTCCGACTTCGGAGGAATCAACGATCCTACTGATTTTAGCCAGGACCACGAAGGGACCTGTTGCTCGGGACGCTCGACAAGGACGCGTCAATAGGTCTTGGCCAGTATATAACCCGGCCCTGGTGCCTTGGAAACACCTCTGAGTCCCATGTCCTTTGCAGGACGCTGCGATTAACCCCTGGTTGATTTTCTAGCTGAACGAAAAGTCAACGTGAAGTCAACTGAATGTTTAAGTGGATGAACCCCTTACTCCGCCATCAACGCACCGGCATTTTAAGAGATGGAGCTCTTTTTTTCGTTCAGTCACGTGAACTGTTACATTGACTATATTCAGATGCTTAGTCTTAAAAAACTTAAAAGTCGAGAGTATTGACTTAATTGCAGCGGGTTTTATCCCATAAGGCTCGGTCTCATTCAGCAGGGCGACCCGCAGAAAGCATCGCACAAAGCACGAACTCCGTAGCCCCGGCGACGACTCCTAGATATCTCCGAGAAAAATGCAATCGTGTACCGAAATAAGCAGAAAGAAATAACATGTTTTTGGCTGTTTGTTATTGTCTTAACAGAGACTGTGCAAAATTAGACCTTTTTAACACAGACTGACTGGACTTCTTCTTCTTCCGATCGCTTGAATTCTTTCTATATCTGCAATGTTTTCTCTTGTGTGAATTTAACTGTCTTTGTTAGTTTACTCGGTGGATAGCCGGCTTTGCAGCGAAGGACTTACTAACGCAATTCGTAATCCCGCATTCCGCGTTAGAAACACAGCTGCGGGTGATTTGGAAGCAGACCGCTTTGCGCTGGTTTTCATACAATGGTATGGATGTTGGTAGTTCAGAAAAAAAATGACAAACTACTGAATGTAAACTTGCCGAGAAATCACAAATACCCAAACAATGCAGAGGTTGGCTGCAACGTCATGTAAAGGATATGCAGTTAATGGCACAATGTGAATGATGATAGAGTGACAGATGGATTGGCTATAGCTGTGTCTAGGGTATGTCCGTGTAAATGTTATGTTGAACAACTGATTAACCACGATGCGTCAACACCAAAACCCAGAATGCACACACAATACTTTAATTTGAACATCTGGATACAACATTATTCCTCAGGAACATACATTATATATATATATATATATCCATACAATGCATAGGCACAGTCACAGTACACGTAGTCGCAAACACTCTCGCTGCTGACCACTAGGCTCAGTCTTTAATACTTCGCCTCCGAATTACTTTCACTGAAACACACCGCATGGAGTTCTCTACTCAACTCCGTCACTATTCGAATTACTCTCATTGAAACACACAGCATGGAGTTCTCTACTCAACTCCGTCACTATTCGAATTACTCTCATTGAAACACACAGCATGGAGTTCTCTACTCAACTCCGTCACTATTCGAATTACTCTCATTGAAACACACAGCATGGAGTTTTATACTTAACTCCGTCGCTATTCGAATTACTCTCATTGAAGCACACAGCATGGAGTTCTCAACTTAACTCCGTCACTATTCGAATTACTCCGACAGCTGACATACACTGGTCGAGTCTCCACACTCGACTCCCTGAAAAGATCCGACCCTCTCATGATCTCCACTTCAACTGCCCCCTACAATGTTTTCCACTGTCTTGTAACCCTTCTATTACTCCCTCACAATGCTCCACACAAACACTACGTCATCGCTCAAACTGTCTGCCCCTTCTTGCAGCCCTTCTGCCTTGAACCCTTCCCCGTTTATCTTCTTATATTATCTTTCCGGTGAATGCCCTTTCACCTCGTGAACTGTCTATATTGTACGGACACTCACCTTAATGTCAATGACCCCAGGTATGTGTCAGTTAACTTTAGCAGTGCTCCACAGACTTTATCTTCCACTGTTGCTTCCCTAGATATGTCGTATTTTGGCCCGTCTTGGAGTATGTGACCTGCTGTCCTCGGTGCCAATCGACACGTGAACATGGCTGATTGGCCAATCTTTAATTGTTTATACATGTGATTGCGTAATCTATTATGTCCTGTTCTGATGCGCAGAATAATGATTTGTTCTGGTCTGTCAGTTAAATGGTAATCGTGTTCTGCTGGTGTTGGGTGTTTTCAGACTGATTTAATTATTTTTTTTTCTTTTGGTTGTATGTGACAGATATATCAGGCTGCTATTCTTTTGCTCCTTCTTTAACTAGTCGATCAGCTCTCTCGTTTCCGGATAATAATAATACAGTGAGATGATATCCACTGTATGGTAATTTTAAGCTGGCTGGGTAGATCAGATAGTAGCGTCCATAGTACAGGCAATTTCCCAGACTGCAGAGCCTCAAATATTGATTTTGCATCTATCAATAGCACCACAGGCTATATACCATGATTGGTATTGGTAATATCTCGGTTGCTATATCTCTTGATTGCCTGGAATCCTGCGACATAGTTATGGCAGTACTTTCCTGTTGGTACACTGGTTGTGTCCCTAGTATTATTTGGATATTCTATGTTCATTCCCGCTCCTCTGTTTCGAACATCATTTTGCGCTGATTCATCTGTGTAGACGTGGATCCAGAGCTCTTGTGACTATTCTTCATCAAGGAAGCTGAGAGTGGCTGTTCTGCGATGTACAATGTTCTGTTCTTCCTTGTTGAACATTCCACTAACATTTGTCTGGATTTGTACTGGTATTCTGTGTTCCTCTTTCCATAGAGTTCGTTTTGTGGATAGTTTTCAGGTTGATACCAACTGTGGGCAGATCAGTGGTATTTCTGCAGAGTTGTTTGGCCTGGTGGATAAAGCTGCTTCTATTTAATCGCACGATAGCTAGGTTTTCAAATCTGTTCTTCATGGGGTGGCCTGACATGCAGAGGACCTGGTCTGCTTATATTAGCGTTTTTTAATCGCTGCGCTCTCTCTCTCAGTGCTTGTGTCCTCCCTATCTGCTCCATCTCCACTATATGGGTTAGTCTCATTGCTCCAATGATGACTCTAAGCGCCTAAGCGCATGATTTTGAATCTTCTTCAATTCTTGTAGCGGTTTTTTTTTCCGAACACCATGCAGTTGATCGTATTCCAGATGTGGTCGTTTGCTTTTTTGATAAACGTTGGTAAGTATTTTCCCGCTGGCTCCCCTTAGTTTGGTTCCACTTAGTTTTCTCAGTATTGCTACCTTCCTTCTGGCTTATGTTGCTGCTTTGTTGATGTGCTTTCTCCATATCAGCCTGTCATCAAATGCTCATCCAAGGAATGTTGGTTCTATATCTTCTTTTAGGGGTATTCCATTTATCTGGATGACACCTGCCTTTCGCTTAGAGGAGAGGATAAAGAGAGTGGTGCTGCACTTATCAGTGTTTTTGCTAACACACTATTTGCCCATGCAGAATGCATCTATAGCTATTTCTAGCGATCTAGTGGCCACTGATGCATGTTCATTTGTGCTCCATGGGACCAGATCATCGCAAACATTGCTACTTTAATTCCACGTGGTTGCTTTTCTGTTAGAATATATCCGTAGTATTTATGTAGTGCAATCTTTTGGTTTCTGCTTGTGCCCTCGTCGTTAATATGTTTTACTAGCTTCCACAACTTTTCAACGTTCAGAGACTGTTGTCTTCTGCCAATGTGTCCTTCTAGTCTGCAGCTTGGCCGTTTGAAATGTAAATTTTGCGTGTTGGTATTGATTGTGGTGCTCTTGACTGGGTTTGGTTTCTGCTTGCTTTCTACCTAATTCCACATCATTATACAGTTGTTCTAGCTCAGTACTCCAATACTGTTTATATTGTTTGTGATCTCTTATTGATACTATTTCTTATGCTAACAGTAGTATAAATTTTCCGATCTCTTCAAGTACTGTATTTATGACTTTATCTATGTTTAAATTTTTAACCAGTATGTTTGTGCGATGTTTGTACATTGCCCAGTCTACTTTCTTGTAGTTTCACCTCCAGTGGGTGCTGCTGTCACTTACACCGTCCTTTTCTACAGTTAGAAAGACTGGTCGGTGGTCACTGCCACCTAGTTGTTTCCCAGCAAACTGATTGAACGATACTGATGACGATAAGTATTCAGTGATTCAGTGCCAAACAGCCAAGCGGAGAAAGCGATGGAACAGACTGAGAACTCGTATGTGGCGAGAATGATATGGCGAGAGGTCGTCTGGTGTTCTGCACGAATCTCAAAACTGAGAGGGAAGACCAGCAGAATTTTCAATCAAATGGCGGCTGGAAAGATTAACAGTATTACTCTTCGCTGGCTGTTGAATGAGGGGAATGTCCTGAGTGCAGTGATATCCGTTCTTAGCTCAACTCAACTCAACTGGAAAATTAGATTTGTACCTAACATACATGGATGTTGAAAAATGGCAAGTAGAGTAATGTCACAGTTAAGATTTTAAAGTTGCTAAAATGGCAGCAGACATATTGTATTAAACTATAGGGGGTTGCATATGGAGAACTACTGTATATAAGTCCATGACAGATGCGGGAAGTTGCTTAGGACGATTAATGATCCCATGGCAATTAATAGGTTGAGGCGATTATATATGTTCATTCATCATGTGCCATGCCGATAAGCGTGGGCGATCATGTCTCACATCTCACACGATCAACAGAGTCGTGGATCAGCTCAGTGTTCTTGTCTCGGCCATGCCACGTGGCTAAGCTATCCAGATATTTACTTCTCTGCCTTCCACATGTTCTCTTCCCATTAATCTTGCCAGTTGTCACAAAGGTCTCCAATTTATATATTCTCATAACGTGTCCCAAACAAAACGTGACTTTATATGTCTAATTTCTCTAATCAGTTTAAGATTTTCATGTGTTTCTTGTAGGACTTGGTGATTTGTTCTTATGTTTGTGGATGGTATTCTTTGAATTTTCATCAGAAACTACATTTCCACAGCCATCATATGTCTTTCGGCTTATCTACTCATTGTTCATGATTCACATCCATACATAAGTACAGGTTCAATGTAGCCCCTCGAATCTCTTTTTCTCGTTGCAAATGGCATCATTTTATTGGGCAGCATGTTTTCCAAAAGGCTACCTTCGCCATAGCGATTCTTGTTCTAATCTCTACAAAGCATCTCCCATCAGATTTTATGATTGTTCCGAGATAATTGTACCGATTCACTTGTTTAAGAATACAGTCAAACTTCGGTTTTCGTCGATAATCCGTTGGAGGAAAACAATCGGCGAAATCCGAAAACTACCAAAACCGAGGCAATTATTTCCATATGACTCAATGTAAATCAAATTAATTCGTTCAAGAAACTCCAAAATACATACTAAAAACACATTTTATAGAGAATAAATGTAGTGTTTAATACTATTTTTCGGCCTCAAAAGTGTACGAACTCGCACCTTCGTCGAGCCTAGTAACATGGTATGCCAGCGTGCTTATTGAATTTTTCAAACCATCCTTTGCTGGCTTTAAAAGCACTAAGTACAATAGCACTCGTCCCAATCACTTTCTTAATGAGATCGGCATACAACAGCCTGGTTTTTTCCACAGATGATTGCTCCCGAAACAGAATCACCATTTAACTGATTTTGATTTATCCAAATTAAGTATAACTTTTCGACAATTTCAATTGTTTCTCTGTTTCGTTAGCACATTCATATCTTTCGCTTCATTCGCCTCCTTTATTGCTTCCTATTTTCGTCACAATGAAACCTATCGTGGATGGCGACTTCCATACATGTGGCCGACTTCAGTAATCGTAATTCCGCTCTCGAATTTTATTATTAGCAAGTGATGACCACCAACGAAAAAAAAAAAAAAAACGCTAAACTGAGCAGAAGAACACGTGGGTCCCTTTGTTTTCGCAATATTAGCAGCGAGATCATGTGGGCACGCTGACAAAATCCAAGGTAATCAACGAAAACCTAAATTTAAAAAATCGACAAAACCCGAAACCCACGAAAACTGAAGACAACGAAAACCGAGGTTTGACTGTATTACCATTATTCGCATATTACATTGTGTTATTTCATTCTTGTCTCTCTGGTCTAGAGGTTACACGACTTTCTCCGTAATCTTGTATATTCTCGTAAGTAACGTGACATTGTGCGAGAATTGGTAGCGGTTCTCTCCGCGTCGGTAATTTACGGGGTATTGAGCCGGTCGCTCAGAAAGCAATGGCAAACTACTGAGCGTAATCTTGCCAAAAAATCAACAAACAGCTGAAAGATGCTGATGTTGACAGCGATGTCCTGTAAAGGATATGCGAAAAAAAAATATTTCCTTCTTCCTTGTGACGACCATAATATGTGTCTTCATACAATTTAATTCTAACCCCAGTTATTCACTGTGTGCAACAACCGCATCTACTAAATGTTACAGATCCTGCTCATTATACAAGTACTGAATGAAAAGATGTGCGTCTTGCACAGGCAATGATACTAGTAAATACAGCACAAGACAGAATCAAGCCGCGGTGAAAATTTCATATGCCAGACACATCTGTGATTCATTCATGGCGATATCGATCCAAATGTTGAATTGATTCCGTTGTTCCCATTTCGCCATGACCCGGCTGGCCTGGCATGTTGGTGGATTTTCCTCTCTTGGGAATATCCGTCGTTTCTTGTCTCATTCATTTTCCATTTCCACGGCTTGCACAGCATATAGAATTTATTCATTCGTTCATTCAGTAGCATGTCCTTTGCAGAACCTCGCTCCCATAACAGCCTTCCGGAAAACTTCTTGGTCATAAGCATGATATATGAGTCCGATACAACCATCTGGAGATCATCTGCCCACATCCTTGACCCATCTTCTCTTTGGTCTTCCTCTTCTTCTCTTCCCTGGCTATACCCCTCCATTATTGTTTTCTCCACACTTTCATGATGTTTCATGTGACCAAAATATTTTAATTTTCTTTGCTTTATCGTCTTTAGCAGCCAACCTTCTACAATAATTAGATCTTGTCGTGTGTGTGCATTTGTTCTTTTCTATTCCAAGATATTCTTAGAACCCGTCTATAACATTTATATTCAAAATCATTTATGCGCTGTTCAGCTTGTTTAGTAAGTGTCCAGATCTCACATGCGTATGCTGCAATGGGAAAGATGCATGCTCTTAAAAATCTATTTTTTGAGGGTCTATCTGTCTCACGCCACAATGTATTCAATTATTTAAGGTGTTGAAGAGCAACTGATATTCGTCTTTTAATTTCTTACATTGTGTCACCATTGTTGATAAATAATTACCAAAGATATTTGAAATTTTCAACCACCTCTAATTTTTCATCATTAACATATATTATACTTCTATTTTTGTTATTGCCATCGTTTCTAGAATTATTTCTTTTCTTTGACCCCTGTTTCTGGTCTCATTATGGCTAAAATCAAAGTGTAGTAGTCATCTACAATTCGCAACATTCGTCTTAGGAACCACACCTCTGTTGATTCCAAGTCCTTCCTGATTCACATAGCGTGCAGAAATTATACTATTTACTGTGTTTTTATTATTTCCATCGTTTCTGGTCTAATTTATTTTCTTTGGTCCAGGTTCGCATAGTATGTATATATTAACACTAACAAGACAAACTATATAATTTAATATACTAATCACCCCTATCGGTCTCTCTGGCCGAGGGGTTACACCACTTTTTCCGTAATCCCGTTTATCACGCAGGGTCTCGTAGCGGGCGAGAACTGGGAGCGAGAACTGGGAGCGGTTCGTCCCCCGCTGGTGACTTGCGGGATAACTGAGCCGGCCGCTCAGAAAGCAATGGCAAACTACTGAGCGTAATCTTGTCAAGAAATCAACAGACAGCTGAAAGATGCTGCTGTTGACAGCGATGTTCTGTAAAAGGATATGCGAATTTTTAAAAAAATCATCCCTATATGCGCGATGCGGTATATACCATACCAGCCGGTTTTACTTCCCTGAAAATTTCCTGGTACCTATTTTAAGCTGGATCGACCTTGCAATGCAGGGCAATTTTGTCAAATTCCCCATCTCAGTGGGTGGTAGGTGTTCGAACACATGAACACATGACTATCAGGCAAAATGCTAGGTACTGCATTACGGCGACTCATCGTTATATTATTTTTTTTTTTTAAATTGCAGATCTTTTACAGGACGTTGATGTCAACTCCAGCATTTTTGGCTTCTCGTGATTTCTGGGAAAAGTTACGTTCAGTGTTTTGCCATTGCTTTCTGACCGACCAGCACTCGTACATTTGTATGGGAACCTAACGCAAGTCGGTCTGCTTCCAAATCACTCGTAGCTGTGTTACGAACGCGACATGCGGGATTACGAACCGCGTCCGTAACCCATCGCCACGGAACCGGCCGTTATATTAATACTAAACATTTTTTCGTTACGTTACAGTTTAAGTTTGGGAAGGAAAGAGTGAGAGACTGGGAAAATGCACGCGAAGGAGAGTGCGTGAGCAAAATACCAACAAAATAAGTTACTGACACCAGAGTGGGAACAAAGAGGGTACAAATCGCAGTCCCTGTCCAGGGGTTGATACAATGTTAGGACCAACCTGGTGAACACTAATCATGAACATTAAATACTGCACGAAGTATACCATAAGTGGTCAATACAAATATGCGTATACCTCGGTTTGTTAAGTTCATAATACATATTGTTTGGCGCTTATAGTTGAGCTGAGTTGAGCTCAGAACCGATACCATTGCACCCAGGACATTCCTATACTCTCTCCGTCCCCTGGTTCAACAACCAGCGAAATGTCATACTACCATCCTTCCCACAGCTATCTGATTGAAAGTTCTGGTCTTCCCTCTCAGTTTTGAGATTCTTCCCGAACCCACGCCGATCCTCCGCAATCTCATTTTTTCTGACATATGGGTTCTCAGTCTGTTCTACCGCTTTCTCCATTCTTCACCTGAACCCACGGGCATATGACCACCTCTTCCTTGTCCATAGAGGTGCATTCCCTGCTTGCCTATCAGCCTGTTTATTCCCACCGCAATCCCGCGTGACCAGGGCAAGTAATCCATTTAATTCTCACAATCTGTGACCTCTGAAGAGAGGATAGTCATTCCACACGAAACATTCCTTTCTCCACCTTCTCCACCTTCTCCACCTTATTAAGCACACTCCATGAGTCTATAATGAATACTGGCGCTCATAGACGTAGGAAAAAGAATTTGAGAACCGAGAACCCACAAGACAACATGAAAATTGAAAGCTATAGTAACCGACCGGGATTTGAACCTGTCACCTCCAATGACGACCAATTCCGCTACAAGAACAAGTGTACTTCGATACATGACCAACTAGACAATCCTACACAATTTGTTTTCATTAGTCATGTCTACCATACACATGAACCCACAACTATGAAATATGGACATAATTTATATCTCTCACGATGTTGTTAATGATAAGTTTCGTGAGATGGTCGTTGTCTAGGTAACGATGCTCCTGGTGTGTCAATTGAGATATCTAACTGTCTCTTAATCCAACTAACCCTTGCAGTGCACATCCACCAGTCATGAAACAAGATTGAGTTGGCGCACATAATCTTTTAATCCAGAAAGAACACGGACAAACGGAACAGGTTTATACATCCAGAAACACAATGTAAATCCACCGACTAAGTATATCCTCCTCACACTTAATCCGCACACATCACTCGACACTCACACAATGGGTATAGGCCTACACTAACTCTCCACCCCACTCTGGGTTTTAGGCCTGCATTCAAACTCGGAGAAATAACACACACAGTTCTCCTTCGACTACCGACTCGTTCGGTGTCTAAATCTCCACTCCTTGAAGTTCCCTGACTTCCCACAAACTGCACTGTCCTTCAGCGACCCGACTCCCAGTCGGTCCCAGCTTGAACTCCCTAGTCAAAGTTTTTCCACTGTCTTTTAAGTCTCCTCACTTCACACAACACTCAACTGTCATTCGCCCCATCCACCCTAGGGGGGGGGGTGTTTGTACTCACCCTTACCATTATTTCTCAGGACTGGCTGTTTTTCTCATAGCCAGGTCAGTCACTTTACTGTCTCCAACTTTCATCCTTTCTTTCTAATGCCCGGCCACTTAACTCACTGTCAATGACCCAGGCATATGTCATCACACCCCTCTTAAAAGAAAATATCGTTTTCAAATATTGGGAGACTAAAAATTACTAAACATGTGACCCAGACATATTGCCTGGGTAGTCCTAAGTATGGCTCCATCTCACTTTAGCTACCACCCTAAATAATACATCAAATGCTCCTAGTACACTCCCATATTCCCCACACATCAATACAAACAACTTCCTCTCTTGTATCCCAATACATGAACTAAAACATGGCATAGTAATAAACATATCATCTAAAACATCATGTTTGTGTACCCACAGGTCTCTTACTACTTCACGACCACACAATACTATTTGTGTACCGACCCTATATCAGGTGGTTCTGTTCTTGCATTAACCCTCCTCTGATTCCTGTCGATGCTGTGTCTACCTTTCATGTACCCATGACTCATGGTACCTCTACAATTACAACATCTGTTTGCTATCCCTATCCCTGGGTCAGTAATGTCGCGAACACTCTTTTGACCTGACTCAACTTTCCTATCTGCATATTGCACCGTTACACTTGAGTCTCTGTTTAGTCTGAACTCTTTATTCAATTTTGGCCCATATATCTGGCACCTTGCTTTCTGCTGCATACGCCTTATGCCTGTGTGCCCTGCACATGCACTATCCTGAGCTATTCTAGTATATCGGTCTCTATGTGCTAAAGGTACTGCTCCTTGCCCACGTACAGTTCCACTATCTGAAAAGCGGCGAGTGAGAACATTGTTCTTCCTCTCGAAGCACCATCTACCCTTCCCTGACTGACTATTTTCTACTCTACTACACCCTTGGAAACATTTGTTCAGAGTAGTATCTTGTCTTTGGGAGTCACTAGCACTATATTTAGGATCCATTCTCATCTGCTCAACTGTACTACCCTTGCCTTTAGTCCCTATGTTTACTTCAAGTACCTCTTCTACCTCAGCTATACTCTCTAATTTAGGTTCTCTTGTGGTAACTACCTCGTTACTGCTTACACTATTGTTTTGGTCCCAATAAACTACTTCCTCTTCTGTACAATCTTTAACTCCTATAACATTTCCTATGATCAAATCAGCCACTGGTGAGTCCAATACACACGCTGTCACTCTTCCAGTGATATATGGTGTTTTTACTGTTATTATGGCTAATGGGTAGAACTCTACTGTGCCGTTGAATGTTATGCATCTAATCTTTTTCCCTGTATAATCCGAGGGATCTATTAAACTTTTCCTCACTCCGATAGACGTACATCCGGAATCCCTAATTGTTACCGCTGGTCTATCATTGACGAATCCCTGATGCAGCTTCAGTCTTCCTCCTTCATGCACTGCCGATCCTGCTTTTACTGTATGACCGCACACTAATACCGGCTGACCCTCTTTTTCAAACAGAGGTTTGCATCCACTACAGTTTTCATTATTAATGGTCTCTATCACTTGCGCTGCATCTGTTTTCCCCATCGTACACTCATAACTAACGTGCCCTGTCCCTCCACATTTGAAGCAAATAATGTCCTTCTTCCTATTATTTGTTGGCCCACTGGCTGGTTGCACGTCACACTCCGCTGCCTTGTGTCTCCAGCTTCCACAATTCCAACATCCGGCATAACTGTTTGGACGTCTCTAGAAATTCCCTCTTCTATATGGGTACCGTCCAACTCTACCAACATTGTTTCCTCGGAAACCATTATCTTGAGGTTCTTGCTGCTCACCTTTTTGTGCTGAATCCACACTTTTCGCCCTTGGTCTGATGACTGGATTCTGGTCCTGTTTAGTGTACGCTGCACAGACTATTTCCTCACTCATTAGTTTCCCAATAGATATGTTAGGATGTGCAGTCATGTAGTTTTGCCCTAACTGTGACATTGTGTCTATGTCCTTTGGTTTACGTTCCTCAAAGAAAGCCACTAAATTGGTATTACATGAAGCTAATACTTTGTCTCTTAACACTAAATCTACTAATTTATTAAAATCTTTCCCTACTTCTGCGAGCTCCATCCATTTGTTAAATGTGTTCTTTACTGTGTTAACAAAGTCTGTGAAATCTTGATTTGTCTCTGGCACTAACTGTCTAAACTTTGTTCTATATCCATGTTCGGTTAGTTGGAACTTTGTCAGCAAACGTTGACGTAAGATAGTGTAATTATTTCTTTCTTCTACAGGTAAATTGAACATTGTGTCTAGGGCCTTACCCGTAAGAAACTCGCCCAGCTCATGGCATACTCCCCTTCTGGAATGCCTAACGTTTTAGCTGATGCTTCGAATCTTCCCAAATAAGATTCAAGATGGTCCCGGTCTGTAAAATATGGCAGCTTCAATCGTTGTGATGACTGTGAAGGTCTTCTGTTTTCCTCACTTTGACCCTTAGATGATAGTTCTAATTTTTTAAACTCAATTTCTTTTTGCATCTGACACTTGATCTTCTCTTTTTCAATTTCCATTTTCATTTGTGTCACTTTCTCTTCCTGTAAACGCTTGTTTTCCATTTCAGCTAACTTTACTTCCTGTAGACGCTTGTTTTCCATTTCAGCTAGTTTCACTTGTGTCTCTTTCTCTTCCTGTAGACGCTTGTTTTCCATTTGAGCTAACTTCTCTTCCTGTAGGCGTTTTGCCTCGCGTTCATTATGCCTTTCCTCTCTTTCCCAGTGTTGAACTTCTTTCAATTTTGCTTCTGAAAATTCCTGTAGCTCTTTACCCTTCATGCCTATTTGTTCACATGCTTCAATATATTCCATTAAAGTAGACATCTTGTACTTGTGGATCTTTGCTGTCTGTCAGCCAATTATAAATGTAAAGACTCTGCTACTAGTCTTTGTGTGCCTTCCCTAAGTACACTACCACACCCTGTGTACGTAAATTTGTAGTGCTAAAATATCACTCTGTACTCACACAGTCACTCTACAATCACTAGGTAGTGAGGTAGGGGATATTATCTATACTCCCTCGAATATATATCTGCAATAGCTGTAAAAAACAAATTTCTGGAAATATATTTAAACATACATATATATATACATATACCAAACGAATGAATGATAACAGTAAGCGTTGTCTATAAACGTTAGACTCACAAGCTAAGTACACGGAGACGGTGATCACAAAGAAATAAACTACAGTAACAACCACAAGCTTGTGTGAAACGACCACAGTGCGCGTAATAATATGTAATTTGACACCGACCACTAGACAGTAGAAATGACGAAAGATCACAATAATAACATATATCCGAACACAACAAATATCATATGTAAATATAACGAAAAGAAAGAAAGACAAAAAAATATATATGCAAAATATACACAGATCTGACGTCAGACAACACGTCTCTAGATATTAGTTAGGACTCCAATGCCACTGCACGACACACTAACTCATTAGCGTTTTCCTTACAAATAATATTTTGAGCACCAGAAATACCCACGTTTGCAAGGCCTATCCTGATGTAGATAGAGATCGCAACAAGTGCCTATCCAACAACTACATGTACTAACATATATATATATATATATATATATATATATATATATATATATATATATATATATATATATATATATATATATATATATATATATATATGTATATATATATATATATATATATATATATATATATATATATATATATATATATATATTTTTTTTTTTTTTTTTTTGCGTATCCTTTTACAGGACTTAGCTGTCAACAGCAGCATCTTTCAGCTGTCTGTTGATCTCTTGGCAAGATTACGCTCAGTAGTTTGCCATTGCTTTCTGAGCGGCCGGCTCAGTATCCGCAAGTCACGAGCGGGGGTCGAACCACCTCAGTTCTCGCTCCGCTGCGAGACTCTGCGTGATAAACGGGATTACAGAGAGAAAGTGTTGTAACCCCACAGCCAGAGAGACCGGCATATATATATATATATATATATATATATATATATATATATATATATATATATATATATATATATATATATATATATATATATAAGTAGACAAACGATAATGACAGTTAAAACGGTGACAGCAAACAAATGTCCGGATGGTTGGCCGATAAATATGTACTTATTAATCCGTCGCCAAAAGTTCTTATTTTGCTGTTAATAGTTTTTCACAATAGGCTGGAAGTGTCTGTGTTAAATTCTCCGAAATGTTTACGACGCTAGATTCCAAAGCGACTTGCTGTTTTGTTGAGTGGTTACTTCATTTCGCGTTGTGATCACCAGTTCCAACTGTCGGACACGTTGACGGTAAATAGTAATTATCCAAAGTGTCCTTTCGATATGTTGTTACTTTCCTTGGATGTGGTGATACGAAATTAAAATCCAAACGTCTTTATACTTTCGTTGCGGAGATGGCGCTTTGCTGTATCATAAATGTTATGGATTTCCGTTACCCGACAAGATTCACCAACAAAGAAAAGGAAAATGGCAGCCAATGTTCAGCGCTTTAAACTTGTATATATCAATCCTTATTGGTAAAGAAATACGACAACGGTTGCGATGGTGACACGTTAAAACTGTTAGCTTATAACAGGGTAATGATGACAAAGGGATTGAACAAAGACGGACATAAAGTCTGGCTTTCGTTGAAAAACACCTTGTTTATCCAGTTCTCCTCTGGACAATTATGGTAAACTTCCACCGTATCGGCCTTGACCCTGTAGGTCAACCTCAGTCAGTACCCCCGTACTCTGTATCACAATAATACACACTTAATCTGGCCGCAAACAAAATGATGTTCGGAAATTTTCCGTTATCCACAATGACACCTGTCCGTCGAATCAGCGACTGTCAATTTTCTCTGTTTTACAATTCTCGTACCTCTCCCCTCCCCTAGAGAGTTTATCAAACATGTACTCCCCCAGTACCTGGACGCTGGTGTACCCACCCGTCCTATTTACTGCGTCGACCAATCTGGAACTATCGACCTGCGAACACACTGTGCGTTGTCCTTCGCACACACACCTGTCAATATCTTTGATTTTCAATCCTGTCTTTATCACCGACAGCGATATTGTCGCACTGTCCTGATCCGTTCTTGTCGCAAACACCGGTTTGCCCACGCGACATTCACCTGTGCTGTTTGTGACTACTACCCAACCCCGTCACCTCACACTCTCCGTTGACCTGTACCGTGTATTCTCCTGGCGCCCCCAGCTAGCTTGAGTCTTGACTCTCGTCTGTTTTTCGTGGACAAACTTGGTCAAGTAATCACCTGTTTTGCTTGTGATTTCTGCCGCGTATTTTCCCCCTCGCGCTGACTAGTTTGATGGAACGAAGTCACAGATAATAACTCCCCTCTCACCGAAGAGCACACAGATAAATAGAATGACAACAATGTCTATAATGCACTGGGTTTCTTGATCGGACGAGCTCTCAGATATCTCAATATATCCCCGTCGTCCTTGACCGGAGAGCCCACAGATATCTCAATATATCCCCGTCGTCCTTGACCGGAGAGCCCACAGATATCTCACGATGTTGTTAATGATAAGTTTCGTGAGATGGTCGTTGTCTAGGTAACGATGCTCCTGGTGTGTCAATTGAGCTATCTAACTGTCTCTTAATCCAACTCACCCTTGCAGTGCACATCCACCAGTCATGAAACAAGATTGAGTTGGCGCACATAATCTTTTAATCCAGAAAGAACACGGACAAACGGAACAGGTTTATACATCCAGAAACACAATGTAAATCCACCGACTAAGTATATCCTCCTCACACTTAATCCGCACACATCACTCGACACCCACACAATGGGTATAGGCCTACACTAACTCTCCACCCCACTCTGGGTTTTAGGCCTGCATTCAAACTCGGAGAAATAACACACACAGTTCTCCTTCGACTACCGACTCGTTCGGTGTCTAAATCTCCACTCCTTGAAGTTCCCTGACTTCCCACAAACTGCACTGTCCTTCAGCGACCCGACTCCCAGTCGGTCCCAGCTTGAACTCCCTAGTCAAAGTTTTTCCACTGTCTTTTAAGTCTCCTCACTTCACACAACACTCAACTGTCATCCGCCCCATCCACCCTAGGGGGGGGGGGGTGTTTGTACTCACCCTTACCATTATTTCTCAGGACTGGCTGTTTTTCTCATAGCCAGGTCAGTCACTTTACTGTCTCCAACTTTCATCCTTTCTTTCTAATGCCCGGCCACTCAACTCACTGTCAATGACCCAGGCATATGTCATCACACCCCTCTTAAAAGAAAACATCGTTTTCAAATATTGGGAGACTAAAACTTACTAAACATGTGACCCAGACATATTGCCTGGGTAGTCCTAAGTATGGCTCCATCTCACTTTAGCTACCACCCTAAATAATACATCAAATGCTCCTAGTACACTCCCATATTCCCCACACATCAATACAAACAACTTTCTCTCTTGTATCCCAATACATGAACTAAAACATGGCATAGTAATAAACATATCATCTAAAACATCATGTTTGTGTACCCACAGGTCTCTTACTGCTTCACGACCACACAATACTATTTGTGTACCGACCCTATATCAGGTGGTTCTGTTCTTGCATTAACCCTCCTCTGATTCCTGTCGATGCTGTGTCTATCTTTCATGTACCCATGACTCATGGTACCTCTACAATTACAACATCTGTTTGCTATCCCTATCCCTGGGTCAGTAATGTCGCGAACACTCTTTTGACCTGACTCAACTTTCCTATCTGCATATTGCACCGTTACACTTGAGTCTCTGTTTAGTCTGAACTCTTTATTCAATCTTGGCCCATATATCTGGCACCTTGCTTTCTGCTGCATACGCCTTATGCCTATGTGCCCTGCACATGCACTATCCTGAGCTATTCTAGTATATCGGTCTCTATGTGCTAAAGGTACTGCTCCTTGCCCACGTGCAGTTCCACTATCTGAAAAGCGGCGAGTGAGAACATTGTTCTTCCTCTCGAAGCACCATCTACCCTTCCCTGACTGACTATTTTCTACTCTACTACACCCTTGGAAACATTTGTTCAGAGTAGTATCTTGTCTTTGGGAGTCACTAGCACTATATTTAGAATCCATTCTCATCTGCTCAACTGTACTACCCTTGCCTTTAGTCCCTATGTTTACTTCAAGTACCTCTTCTACCTCAGCTATACTCTCTAATTTAGGTTCTCTTGTGGTAACTACCTCGTTACTGCTTACACTATTGTTTTGGTCCCAATAAACTACTTCCTCTTCTGTACAATCTTTAACTCCTATAACATTTCCTATGATCAAATCAGCCACTGGTGAGTCCAATACACACGCTGTCACTCTTCCAGTGATATATGGTGTTTTTACTGTTATTATGGCTAATGGGTAGAACTCTACTGTGCCGTTGAATGTTATGCATCTAATCTTTTTCCCTGTATAATCCGAGGGATCTATTAAACTTTTCCTCACTCCGATAGACGTACATCCGGAATCCCTAATTGTTACCGCTGGTCTATCATTGACGAATCCCTGATGCAGCTTCAGTCTTCCTCCTTCATGCACTGCCGATCCTGCTTTTACTGTATGACCGCACACTAATACCGGCTGACCCTCTTTTTCAAACAGAGGTTTGCATCCACTACAGTTTTCATTATTAATGGTCTCTATCACTTGCGCTGCATTAGAGTGCTCTGTTTTTCCCATCGTACACTCATAACTAACGTGCCCTGTCCCTCCACATTTGAAGCAAATAATGTCCTTCTTCCTATTATTTGTTGGCCCACTGGCTGGTTGCACGTCACACTCCGCTGCCTTGTGTCTCCAGCTTCCACAATTCCAACATCCGGCATAACTGTTTGGACGTCTCTAGAAATTCCCTCTTCTATATGGGTACCGTCCAACTCTACCAACATTGTTTCCTCGGAAACCATTATCTTGAGGTTCTTGCTGCTCACCTTTTTGTGCTGAATCCACACTTTTCGCCCTTGGTCTGATGACTGGATTCTGGTCCTGTTTAGTGTACGCTGCACAGACTATTTCCTCACTCATTAGTTTCCCAATAGATATGTTAGGATGTGCAGTCATGTAGTTTTGCCCTAACTGTGACATTGTGTCTATGTCCTTTGGTTTACGTTCCTCAAAGAAAGCCACTAAATTGGTATTACATGAAGCTAATACTTTGTCTCTTAACACTAAATCTACTAATTTATTAAAATCTTTCCCTACTTCTGCGAGCTCCATCCATTTGTTAAATGTGTTCTTTACTGTGTTAACAAAGTCTGTGAAATCTTGATTTGTCTCTGGCACTAACTGTCTAAACTTTGTTCTATATCCATGTTCAGTTAGTTGGAACTTTGTCAGCAAACGTTGACGTAAGATAGTGTAATTATTTCTTTCTTCTACAGGTAAATTGAACATTGTGTCTAGGGCCTTACCCGTAAGAAACTCGCCCAGCTCATGGCATACTCCCCTTCTGGAATGCCTAACGTTTTAGCTGATGCTTCGAATCTTCCCAAATAAGATTCAAGATGGTCCCGGTCTGTAAAATATGGCAGCTTCAATCGTTGTGATGACTGTGAAGGTCTTCTGTTTTCCTCACTTTGACCCTTAGATGATAGTTCTAATTTTTTAAACTCAATTTCTTTTTGCATCTGACACTTGATCTTCTCTTTTTCAATTTCCATTTTCATTTGTGTCTCTTTCTCTTCCTGTAAACGCTTGTTTTCCATTTCAGCTAACTTTACTTCCTGTAGACGCTTGTTTTTCATTTCAGCTAGTTTCACTTGTGTCTCTTTCTCTTCCTTTAGACGCTTGTTTTCCATTTGAGCTAACTTCTCTTCCTGTAGGCGTTTTGCCTCGCGTTCATTATGCCTTTCCTCTCTTTCCCAGTGTTGAACTTCTTTCAATTTTGCTTCTGAAAACTCCTGTAGCTCTTTACCCTTCATGCCTATTTGTTCACATGCTTCAATATATTCCATTAAAGTAGACATCTTGTACTTGTGGATCTTTGCTGTCTGTCAGCCAATTATAAATGTAAAGACTCTGCTACTAGTCTTTGTGTGCCTTCCCTAAGTACACTACCACACCCTGTGTACGTAAATTTGTAGTGCTAAAATATCACTCTGTACTCACACAGTCACTCTACAATCACTAGGTAGTGAGGTAGGGGATATTATCTATACTCCCTCGAATATATATCTGCAATAGCTGTAAAAAACAAATTTCTGGAAATATATTTAAACATACATATATATACATATACCAAACGAATGAATGATAACAGTAAGCGTTGTCTATAAACGTTAGACTCACAAGCTAAGTGCACGGAGACGGTGATCACAAAGAAATAAACTACAGTAACAACCACAAGCTTGTGTGAAACGACCACAGTGCGCGTAATAATATGTAATTTGACACCGACCACTAGACAGTAGAAATGACGAAAGATCACAATAATAACATATATCCGAACACAACAAATATCATATGTAAATATAACGAAAAGAAAGAAAGACAAAAAAATATATATGCAAAATATACACAGATCTGACGTCAGACAACACGTCTCTAGATATTAGTTAGGACTCCAATGCCACTGCACGACACACTAACTCATTAGCGTTTTCCTTACAAATAATATCTTGAGCACCAGAAATACCCACGTTTGCAAGGCCTATCCTGATGTAGATAGAGATCGCAAAAAGTGCCTATCCAGCAACTACATGTACTAACATATATATATATATATATATATATATATATATATATATATATATATATATATATATATATATATATAAGTAGACAAACGATAACGACAGTTAAAACGGTGACAGCAAACAAATGTCCGGATGGTTGGCCGATAAATATGTACTTATTAATCCGTCGCCAAAAGTTCTTATTTTGCTGTTAATAGTTTTTCAAAATAGGCTGGAAGTGTTTGTGTTAAATTCTCCAAAATGTTTACGACGCTAGATTCCAAAGCGACTTGCTGTTTTGTTGAGTGGTTACTTCATTTCGCGTTGTGATCACCAGTTCCAACTGTCGGACACGTTGACGGTAAATAGTAATTATCCAAAGTGTCCTTTCGATATGTTGTTACTTTCCTTGGATGTGGTAATACGAAATTAAAATCCAAACGTCTTTATACTTTCGTTGCGGAGATGGCGCTTTGCTGTATCATAAATGTTATGGATTTCCGTTACCCGACAAGATTCACCAACAAAGAAAAGGAAAATGGCAGCCAATGTTCAGCGCTTTAAACTTGTATATATCAATCCTTATTGGTAAAGAAATACGACAACGGTTGCGATGGTGACACGTTAAAACTGTTTGCTTATAACAGGGTAATGATGACAAAGGGATTGAACAAAGACGGACATAAAGTCTGGCTTTCGTTGAAAAACACCTTGTTTATCCAGTTCTCCTCTGGAAAATTATGGTAAACTTCCACCGTATCGGCCTTGACCATGTAGGTCAACCTCAGTCAGTACCCCCGTACTCTGTATCACAATAATACACACTTAATCTGGCCGCAAACAAAATGATGTTCGGAAATTTTCCGTTATCCACAATGACACCTGTCCGTCGAATCAGCGACTGTCAATTTTCTCTGTTTTACAATTCTCGTACCTCTCCCCTCCCCTAGAGAGTTTATCAAACATTTACTCCCCCAGTACCTGGACGCTGGTGTACCCACCCGTCCTATTTACTGCGTCGACCAATCTGGAACTGTCGACCTGCGAACACACTGTGCGTTGTCCTTCGCACACACACCTGTCAATATCTTTGATTTTCAATCCTGTCTTTATCACCGACAGCGATATTGTCGCACTGTCCTGATCCGTTCTTGTCGCAAACACCGGTTTGCCCACGCAACATTCACCTGTGCTGTTTGTGACTACTACCCAACCCCGTCACCTCACACTCTCCGTTGACCTGTACCGTGTATTCTCCTGGCGCCCCCAGCTAGCTTGAGTCTTGACTCTCGTCTGTTTTTCGTGGACAAACTTGGTCAAGTAATCACCTGTTTTGCTTGTGATTTCTGCCGCGTATTTTCCCCCTCGCGCTGACTAGTTTGATGGAACGAAGTCACAGATAATAACTCCTCTCTCACCGAAGAGCACACAGATAAATAGAATGACAACAATGTCTATAATGCACTGGGTTTCTTGATCGGACGAGCTCTCAGATATCTCAATATATCCCCGTCGTCCTTGACCGGAGAGCCCACAGATATCTCAATATATCCCCGTCGTCCTTGACCGGAGAGCCCACAGATATCTCACGATGTTGTTAATGATAAGTTTCGTGAGATGGTCGTTGTCTAGGTAACGATGCTCCTGGTGTGTCAATTGAGCTATCTAACTGTCTCTTAATCCACCTCACCCTTGCAGTGCACATCCACCAGTCATGAAACAAGATTGAGTTGGCGCACATAATCTTTTAATCCAGAAAGAACACGGACAAACGGAACAGGTTTATACATCCAGAAACACAATGTAAATCCACCGACTAAGTATATCCTCCTCACACTTAATCCGCACACATCACTCGACACCCACACAATGGGTATAGGCCTATACTAACTCTCCACCCCACTCTGGGTTTTAGGCCTGCATTCAAACTCGGAGAAATAACACACACAGTTCTCCTTCGACTACCGACTCGTTCGGTGTCTAAATCTCCACTCCTTGAAGTCCCCTGACTACCCACAAACTGCACTGTCCTTCAGCGACCCGACTCCCAGTCGGTCCCAGCTTGAACTCCCTAGTCAAAGTTTTTCCACTGTCTTTAAGTCTCCTCACTTCACACAACACTCAACTGTCATTCGCCCCATCCACTGGGGGGGGGGTGGTGTCTGTACTCACCCTTACCATTATTTCTCAGGACTGGCTGTTTTTCTCATAGCCAGGTCAGTCACTTTACAGTCTCCAACTTTCATCCTTTCTTTCTCATGCCCGGTCACTCAACTCACTGTCAATGACCCAGGCATATGTCAATATCTAACAATTGAAATACACCATAGGTCTCATCATAATATTATATTAAACCAGTAACTATAGCTTTTAATGTTTATGTTGTCTAGAGCGTCCGCTAGTCTTTAATTCTTTTGCCTAATTATAAGAGAGCCAAACAATTAATTAAATAAGTTGCATGTCCTTCACAGGACGTAGCAGTCAACCCCAGCATTTTCGCTGTTCGTGATTCCTGGGCAAATTTTACGTTCAGTAGTTTGCCATTGCTTTCTGAACGACCAGTTTTTATACCTATTTTCGAAAAATACCAGCACCGCTGTGTTTCGAACCCGGGTATAAGGGCTCACAAACCGCGTTCGCAAGCCCTCAGCCACAGAGACCGGTTCTACCTACTGGCCAAACAATACGTGTGTATTTATTTATGAACTATCGTAGTGGTCTCTAAGGGTCCTCCAACTGATACTTGTTGTTGCTTTATGGGATGAATTGGTGGGTGTGCCTGCACGTTAGGAGATATCTACATGATAACATGGGTGTGTAACTTTGTTAACGCTGCTAGATACATCGTTTAGGATGCAGTTAATAGGTTATATTATTGACTGGCTGTTCTGGGCAGGGAAGGAGGAATTATAGATATTGATCGGCTGTTATGCGGCGGGGAAGAAGGAAAACTAGAAAACGCACGTGTTGGAGATGTTTTCCTTACTGGTCACTGATTAAGCAATTAGTCAATTAATATGCTAACTATCCATCCATCCACGCACTCAGTCACCTATTTTTATGTCTGTCTTGTCCGTCCGTCCTTCCGTCCGTCCGCCCGCCCGCTCGCCCACCCGCCTGTCTGTCTGTCCACTCATTTATCTGTCTGCCTGTCTCTAGAATTGCTGTGAAAGATGAGTGGTTGGAATCGCCTGTTTGTCCAATCTTTGGCTATTTGAAAATAAAATTCGTTCTTTCATTCGTTCGGTGAAGCGGCCCACGGTCTCTCTGTTTAATCAATGTGCCTATCTATGAAAGGATAAGAAATGCGCCGCCAAAACATCATTCCGTCCTGAGTGCCCAATTCTTTCTTATTTTGTTTCCTTTCTTGACCTTTGTTGGACACATTGAGGCTTACTGGGCGTAAGTGCTACCCGGGATTTTTAGACAAACCGTCATTCGATATGTCATCAGGTCGATATCACGCAGGCCAACTTAATTTGCCAGAACATTTTCTGTAATTCATTAAAGGCTGAGTCAACCGAGTGATGACCACACCCTCAAGTATAAACTCGGCCTTGATAGTGATCAAACACATGACCAACGCGCATGCGGGTTTGCGTTCAGGCCATTGCGCCACCGCGGCTCTTAAGTTACAGTAATACAAAACATTTGCTTTTTAAATTACAGATTAACTTTGTGAAGAAAAGAGTGGGTGCTGGTGAAACGCAGGCGGAGGAGAGGACGTGAGCAAACAATCCAACATAAAATGTCCCCGACAGAGGGAGGACAACAAAGCATACAAACCACAGTCCCGCGGATCGATACAATATTATACCCGACCTGGCGAATACTAATCACGGAACACGAAAGACAGAACGAAGCACACCATGAGCGATCAGTGAAAACATACCTCGGCTAGTTACATTCGGGAATGATATTTGGATCTATGAAAGGAGTGAGATAACCACGGCAAAATATTAGACGGGCTTGAGTAGGCTATATTTTTTCCTACCATGTTTACGCGCATCCAGGCGTATTGGGGAAACTTTTGGTGCCGTATTGTTTGACCAGACGGCACTCGGTGGCCTGGTCAGTTTCATACCAGTATACTATTATCTTGACCCCGTTTTACCTCAGAAGATAAGTTATATTAGGGTCCATCCCTGGCTCAGATTAATAATCATGTGACCGAGTCAGCCACATACAAGGTATTAATTTGAAGGTGATTGTTTTCCAAAGAGGATATGTCTGTCTGCCATCTACTGCCTAAAGTACCTTGCAATGAAGGACAGGAGGAAGGGTGTGGGATCCTTGAGCCTGGGGAATTAAGGCCGCTTAGCTCGTTCAGTTGCCGCATGTTGTGCAGATTATCGGTGTGTGTGTGTGTATGTGTGTGTGTGTGTGTGTGTGTGTGTGTGTCCCAAACAGAGAAAAATTCTGCACCTTACCGAGGATTCGAACCCGAGTCTCCCGAAGGAGAACCCGGCATTCTAGCCACTGGGTCAGAAACTGACCAAGGTCAGTGCGTGGTCAGTGCCACACAGGCCACTTTTAACTGTCAGGGCAGTTCCTGGTGCTCGTCTTAGGCTCGGTCATCTTCGCAGCCCAGGTTAATGTTTTAAACAATCCCAGCCCCAGTGGGGGTTCTAATACAGGACATATATACCATTAGGCTGGCGTACTGGCCATTACTTTACTGCGACTTCCACTTTGTACTAACATTAGTGTGGGTGTGTGTGTGTGTGTGTGTGTATGTGTGTGTGTGTGTGTGTGCACGTGTGTGTACGCGAACGTGTGTGTGGGGGTGCGTATGTGGGCTGGGTAGGTGGGTGTGGGTGTGAGGTGGGGTTGGGAGTGGGTGTGTAGGGAGGAAAATGGGGGAGTTGTGAAAAACAAGTGGGGAGGTGAGAACATAAGCAAAAATGCTACGAGAACATCATTCCTGGCATCACGGTGGAAAACAAAGAGTACACAGTACGCAGGTCAGTTTGCAGATCGATACAACGTTAGGGCCGACTGGGAGAACACTAATCATGGAACAAAATAAATATGCGTCTACCTCGACTAGTTACGTTATGGAATGGTGTCTGGGTGTGCGTGCACGCTAGGAGATATCCACATGATACCATGAGGGGGGGGGGGAGGTGTAGCTTTGTTAACGCTACTAGATACACCATGGAGGAAGCAGTTAATAAGTTATAGTTATTGACTGGCTGTTCTGGGACAGGGGTGAAAGGCACTGGGAACAAATACGTATTGGAGTACGCAGCACGGGTGATTGGGATATTTGGGAGATGTTTTAATTCTCTTCTTTGGTCACTGATTAAGCAGCTGACATTCTAATCACCCATCATAAATTCACACATTCGGTCTTAATTTTGCCATTTCATTCACTAATATTTCACACAACAATTAAATAGATAGACAGAAAGGCTGGAAACAGTTAGGTATTGGGGCACGTGGAAGGAAGAAGCGAACGAATAAACTTTATTTGTGACCCTTTGAAAATAAAGTTCCCTCCTTCCTTCCACGTAGCCAGCCTCTTATCTGTTTTTAAGTTTTTCTGTCTTATCCATCTAATTGTTGTGCCAAATATGAATGATTGAAAGGGCCGAATTAAGGACGAACGTGTGATTTTCTGAAAATAAAATGTGTGTGTTTGTTCATTTGTTCTGGGACAGGGGAGGCGGCCGCAGGATGCGTCTAAGAAGTGTTGAAATACATACACAACGGGGGTGTTTATTTAATTCCTTGGTCATATATTAACCAGCTAATTTTCTAAATGTCCACGCAACCAGCCTCCTGTATGCATGTCTGTCTATTTATCTGCTCATCTAATTTCTGTGTGAAAGACGAGTTGTTGGAGGGGCCGAATGTAAGAGAGGCCTGAGAGTCCAATTTGTGACCATGTGAAAATAAAATTTGTTCCAAAATTAGTTAAATCGACCGGTCGGTCGGCCCTCTGCCTGCCTCATTGATGAACAAAAGATGAGTAACTAGAAGAGTCGAATGTAAGATGGGGCTGTGTGCCCATTTTTTAGCCCTTCTAAACTAAAGATCAATCAATCAATCCGTCCGTCCGCCCGCCGGCAGCCCACCCACCCGCCCGCCCGCCCGTCCATCCGTCGGTCGGTCCGTCTATCTGTCTGTCTGTCTGTCTGTCTGTCTGTCTGTCTGTCTGTCTGTCCGTCTGACTAGTGGGTCTATCTATTAGTCTATCCATTCATCTCATCTATCCTTCTTCCTATCCACGTATCTATTTATCTATCCATCCATCTGTACGTATATTCGTCCGTCCGCTTCTCCCTTCGCAACTCGCCGTCCGCCCTCCCGTCCGTCCGTCTGTCTGGATGTTCATTCCTAGGTCATTGGTTATCAACTCCACCACAGTCAGATCATATGGAGGTGTCTGGAAGGCAGCATCAAAGGTCCCTACACTTCGCTCACCCGGCGACAATTCTTCGTGGATTTCCCACACTGTGATTGTCACTCATCTCCCCAGTCTGAGCAAACTCACATTTGGTTTGACCTTTAGATATGTTATCCCGCATACCTCGTTCGAAACATGACTGCTGGAGATTTGGCAGCAGACCACCTTGCATTGGTTTTGAGAACCTGTCTCTCAGAAAGCAATTTCAAACTACCGAACGTAAACTTTCCAAGAAATCACAAACAGCCAAAAAAAAAAAAAAAATTGCTGGGACAGCGAAGTCCTGTAAAAGATATGAAATTGTTTAGATAAGTGGCTCCACTGGAATCCATACGCCGACAGTTCCGGTACAGGGTCAAGATGTCCTTTGTGGCACACATTCGATCACACATTCACACCCCATGCCTGTTAGACTAGTGTGATGTTTCTGCCTGGTCCTTATTTGCATTTCTTGATTTGTATTGGGTTTTCGACCAGAGAATTCGGTGTCTTTTCCTAAGGGCATTTGTATGGAAAGACACGGGCATTATAGTAGAATGATTGTGATGTTCGCTATTGATCTGTGCTTGGTTGAGACAAATGGATGTGGCCTATAATGGTAAAGAAATGGCTGCTTAGGAATTTGATCCATAATCGAAAGCTGTGGGTTTTAGTGGATGGTAGGGCAAGTTTATTACGAAGTTCTTTCAGGAACGTCTGGATGGTCATACATCAAGTATACTTTGCACAATCAGCAAAGCGCTCTAGATATTTGGAGGAGCATCGTCATCATCATAATAATCACCATTATCATCATCATCATCGCTATCATCATCATCATCATCATCATCATCATCATCATCATCATCATCATCATCATCATCATCATCATCATCATCATCGGCATCATCATCGGCATCATCATCATCATCATCATCATCATCATCGGCATCATCATCATCATCAACATCATCATTCATCATCATCATCATCATCATCAACATCATCATTCATCATCATCATCATCATCATCATCATCATCATAATCATCATCATCATCATCATCGACATCATCATCATCATCATCATCATCATCAACATCATCATTCATCATTTTTGCCGTCAAGCGTCGTGAGGTATTTGGGGGATACAGGCTTAAATTAATCCCTCGTGTCTGTCAGTATCATCATATTTTAAAACGTTAGTTGCATCTTCTTTACAGGGCGTCGCAGTCAACCCCAGCATTTGATGGCTGTTTATAGATAGTGCTTTACAGTTTGTTATCATCACAGCCTTCTGAAAAGACTCTAGATCATTTGCCAGTTCCACTGCCTCATGCATATCATGCAGCATTAGCGTTCTGTGTCCATCTGAATGCCCATTAACTACATCATACTCCCCCAGAAACGACGCCCTTCACGACTGGTCTCTCCAACCCACTGTGACATTTAATATGGCCAAATCACTTCATTTTCCAAGTTTGTGAGTTAACACCTGTAGAAAACGCCAAACGCCAACTACATTTACCTGCCACCCCACAGAACTGTGTGACTTACTTATTGACTCGTCCTCGTACTTCTAGTGCACTGGTCTGATTTGTGTGTGTGCGCTACCTTTCCCTGTTACCAGTGTACCTCGCCATAAGGCGAACCCACTGCGGATTCTGAGGTAGTTGTAATTTACGTCATCAAGGCAAGGACGAGAAGTCAACATTATACTCCAGTTGATCGGTGTAGATGGTTGAACCTGCTACCCCGGCATCAGCACACCAGGAGTTTAAGAGCGAGCGCGGCTATCCTTGCTGATCTCCTTATAGAATGTATTTTTATTCCATCTGGTCCACGGTATACTAGGAATGTTCTGTAAATTTTAAGTTCAAAGACCTCGATTGTCTTCGTAAATAATTGCTAAATGGTCCATGACTATTTATTTTAAAAGTTAGTGCACCGCATATCTATTAATTTCTCAAATTAAAGGCGGACGACGTATCTCTTAATTCATCATATCTCTCAGTTTCTACTGTTAGAGGTAGATGCCATATATATATATTAATTTCTCCAATTAGAGGCGTAACTCTAACTGGTATCTCTTCCTCTTCTGCGTTCATCCGGGGTTTTTTCTTTCCGGACGTGATTGCGTTGTGCCTGTTTACAGCAGAGCTGCATTCTTGCGCCGCTAGGCCGACACATCCGACTTCTGCGGGCATTTGTTGATCGGGTTAACCTTCCCAGGGACTGGTATATCTAATTGGTATCTCTAACTCATATTTCTAACTGGTATCTCTAATTGGTATGTATAACTCGTATCTCTAAGTGGTATCTCTAACCCTGACACGCTAAAAACAGATGTCATATAACGTTTCTGCTGTCAGATACAGGCGTTGTATCTCTAAATGCCTCCAATTTGAGACGGGAGTAATATCTCGAAGTCTCTGCAGTTAGATTAAGATTTCGCATCTCTAAGTTTCTCGAAATTGACGATCGTAAACTGATTAGAGTCATTAGACGTAGACAGTCACAATTCTTTTTTCGACATGTTATGAGAAGAAATGATTTGGAGAACTTGGTGACAACTGGCACGATCAAAGAGAAGAGACCAAGGGGAAAACCGAGAAATAAATATCTGGATGGCTTGGTCGCATGGCATGGTCGAGACAGGAACACAGAGCTGATCCACGACTCCTGTGATCGAGTTAGATAGCAGAACATGACTGCCCACGCTTATCGGCATGGCACATGATGGATGGATGGATGTTATTTCTAAATCTTTTGAGTTAGAGATGACCGTCGTATCTCTATCCTCTCAAAGTTGATGTGGACGTCGTATCTTTGAATCTCTCAAAGTAAAGGTGAACGTCGCATCTTTAAATCTGTCGAGATAGATGCGGACGTCGAATCTCTAAATCCTTCAAGTTGAAGTTTAACTTTGTGTCTCTAAATGACACTGCATCTCCATATTGTTTCCCCTAGCCTACTGAATATTTCCCCCTTCTTGTCTACATTCGATCCACAAGCTAATATTACAACTCACATACGCTTAAAAAAATACTAGAAAACCATAATAGTAGACAACATACAAATCGTGATGAACTTCAGAGAGAGTAATTTCTAGGTGTATTTCTGTCACAGAGATTTATGTGCTTGCATTCACAACAGACAAATGTCACAAATCGCGTTTAAGAAGCGCAATGATTTGGCTCAATTATTGCACTGTTAAAACGTTTCAGTGTATACGCGTTCATGTGATGCTGTTGTAATTGTGTTTGCTTCCCATGAGAGGTCTGGGTTCAATCTACATCGGTGGTGGAATTATTTCTTCCCAGCCAGGGTGAGGCTAACCCAGCAACTTTGCATGGATACTGTGAAATGTTATTCCCATGTCCTTTACACGACGTTGCAATCAATCCAAGCATTTAGTGGCTGTTTTAGTCGGAAGTATTCTAAGCTGCTTCAATTAGATTGAGATGTCGAATCTCTAAGTTCCTCGACATTTAGGTGGACGTCGAATCTCTAAGTTCCTTGAGGTTTAGGTGGACATTGTATCTCAAAGTTTCCCCTGTTGTAGGGGGTCGTCGCATCTCTAAATCTCTTAGGGCAGAGGCGGACTTCGCATCTCTAAGCCTCTCAGTGTAGAGGTGGACGTCATATCTTTTAGTCTCTAAAGTGATGAATGGGCGTCGTATCTATAAGTTTCTCGAGGCTGAGACGGACGTCGCGTCTCTAAATCTCTTCAGGTAGCGGTGTACGTCGTATCTCTAAATCTCGCAAAGGCGCACCTCGCATCTCTAAGCCTCTTACGGTAGAGGTGAACGTCATATCTCTTACTCTCTAAAGTGAGGTGTGCTGGGAAATGAACAGGCGGACAGATTGGCTGGCTCTGCAGAACTTGGTGGAGTATTGATACATGACAAGGCAGACGTGGTTGCGTTCTTGTGGGAGCACGTGCACACCTCGGAGGAGCAAATGGATCACCATAGTCTGCCAAGAATGAGGCAGCGAGGTGTGACGAGGGGATCTGGCCGACGCTCAACGCTCAGAGGAAAGGCGAGACGGACTTATAATCAGATTGCTACTGGTACTATTAGTGTTGGAACTCTTCGCTATTACTATTTCCGAGTCCAAACGTCAATAATCCTAAACGCAAAGTCAGCAATTTCAACCCGGAAAATCCTTCATTACAAACTCCTAGTGCAAATCTTTTTTAAACAACGCCAGGAGAGCACTAGTCGATTCAGCGCGATCAAAACGTCGAAAACAGAGGCGTGAGAGAATACGCCACCACACACGCGCCAGTTTATCGATACACGCATTCCGCTGCCCATCGATAAAGCGCGGGTAATTTATTCTGCCTCGGTCTGGACTCGGGTTGTTCTCTGAACGGCTACTCCCCCGTGTTCTTGCCAACAGCCAGCTGTATTTTATGCGGGTATTTTGCGAATAAAAAGCAAACATGTAGCTGAGACTGTGTTTGTTTTCACGGTTGCCTTGTTCCTATGGGATGTGTAATGTTGTATTTTTTTTAGTAATAACCTGAAATTGTTGTATTTGTGGGCTGATAAAACGAAGACTCAGATTGAATTAACCAGGCTGTCACCGTGAACCGGCTGCAAGCGCGGTTGACCTAATGGTGATTCATCAAACGGAAGTGGACTGGTGTTTTTGTGACACATCGAAAACAGTTTGTTTTTCTGTATACTAATTATTTGATATGTCGAAATAATACATTTGGCGGTGAGTATTTCACATTTGTGTGTCTAATCATCTGTTTGTTAACTGATAAAGTGCGGAAGGATTGTGTAACTTGACATGTGATCTCACATTTGGACAGAAGGAAGATATATTGCCGTACTAGGGTCATCGTGCAGTTTGCTTTGTTTCGCTGTATCATCCGCAATTTCAATGCTCAGTGAAAGGAGATTTACATTATAAAACTTGCGCATTGTGTGCAATGTTTGGTCCAAACATACGTTTGTTTGGCACTGAATTCGTTAAATTTCTTCCTGTGCAAGCTTCTACTTATTTTGCATTAATATGAATTCCAAAAAATTAGGTATATTTGGCTCCTGCGAAAAGAAGAGACATACTAGACTCAGACGCAATGTGCATACCTTACAAAGAGCTCCACCTTACACGTGTACATACCTTTGTAAGGTATGTACATTGTGTCTGACTTTAGTATGTATCTTCTTTTCGCAGGAGCCAAATATATCCAATTTTTTGCTATTCATATTGATATATCCTGCTGCAGCCGCTGCTTTTTATTTTGTTCGATATTATTTTGCAGTAATTGCTTCTTTTAATTCATCGTAATGTTAAGTTGCATGTCCTTTATATGACATCGCAATCAGCCTCGGCATTCTTTGGCTGTCTGTGATTTACTAGGCATTTTTACGTTATGTATTTTGCCATAGCATGCTCCGGGGAAAAGGTGTTACGGACACAGTTCGTAATCTGCCATACTGCGTTTGAAGCACAGCTGTAGACGATTTGGCAGCAGACCGTCATGCGTTGGGTTTTTCATATAAAATGGTATGGATGCCGATCGTTCAGAAAGCAATGACAAACTACTGAACGTAATACTTGCCAAGAGATCACAAACTGCCAAAAATGCTGTGGTTGACTGCGACGTCTTGTAAAGGATATGCAACTAACTTCAATAGTTTGCCATTGCTTTTTGAACGTCGGACGCTGGTATCATCGAAATCACCGAAAGGTAGTCTGTTTCCCCATATCGGAGAATTGTGAAACGTGTTGACTGTACCTAAGCGTCAGCGCCCGGCATCATAATGTACAGCAAGTTATTTAAACCGAATCGAATATCATCATCATGAAAGAAGTTGCATTCGGGGGAGAAAACATCAATAATATAAGCTATGCGGACAATACAGTGTTGACTGCTGACATCGAGCATGATCTTCAACATTTGGTGCACGCGGTTATTATACACAGTGAGAAACTAGGTTTGGAACTGAAATGTAAGATAACTGAGATCTGAAGGTCTTTCTAATAGGAAAGAAATACCACATTGTACGACGGGAAGTCAATAAGTAAGTCACAAATGGCTGTACAAAAATAACTAAATAAAATAACAACTTGAAATTAGTTTACTTTTATACATGCATTGTCCCTTTATTTCTGAACATAATTTCCATCATCGATGCACTTATCCCATCGTTTTATCAGTCCTCCCAAACCGGCTGAATAGAACTACGTGCTTTGTTTTCTAAGCCACGTTTTCACTTCATATTCAACTTCGGCGTCATTCGCGAAATATCTCCCGCAAGGTGGGTTTTCAGTGGACCAAAAAGATGGAAATCGCTAGGGACTAAGTCTGGGCTGTACAAGTTCCAGAACTTCCCACCTTAGTCGGTTAATTTTCTCCTGAGTTAATCGAGCCGTATGTGGTCTGGCATTGTCATGAAGAAGCAACACACCTCTTGTCAGCAGTCCTGGACGTTTTCTTCGATTCATGCATTATGCTGTATGCTGAACCATGTGAGCACCCTGTTGCAGATGCTACAGTCTATCGTTACTCGCCTGTCACCTCTAATCATCTCCTCTACCCGCTGCACGGATGCTTCTGTTGCAATCTCAACAGGATGACCAGATCGGGTTTCATCAACAATTTTAGAGCGTCCTTGAGAAAAAGTTTTCTACCCAGCTATGCATCGCTTTATGGGACAAACATTTGTCAGCATACACAGGAAGCATTTCCTTATGAATGTCCTTTGCAGGCAGTCCTTTTGCCCACAAAAAAACGCACAATAGCACGTTACTCTTTAGTTGTACACTCCGTAAGTACAGTCGCCATTTTGTTTATGTGCTGCGCGTGCGCATGAGACACCTAGCGCCACCTGACGAACGGGAATATAAATTTCGATGTTGCTGTCACACCTAATGACAATAGTAGAAAACACCAACTACATTTACCTGCCATCCCACAGAACTATGTGACTTACTTATTGATTCGCCCTCGTAGCATCCAAGTGAATTTAAATATTCTTAAATGGGTGAGTCGGTATAACTATCTTGGAACAGTCGTAACATCTGACGGAAGAAACTCTTCGCTGGCTTCTGAGGATGGGGACGGAGCGCTTATGGGAATGCCCCGAATGCTGTGATGTCGGTTCCTAAATCAATCAATCAATCAATCATTCTGACGAAAGAGAGATTAGATCAAGAATGGCAAAGGTGGCCTTCTGCAAAATAGAAAACATACTTACCAACAAACAGATAGAAAATCAATTGAGACAGACCTCCAAGAGAGAAATGAAAAATGGAGATATAATGGAGAAATTAGACGTAAACAGTTAAGATTTTTTGGACATGTTATAAGGATAAATTGACTTTAAAATTTAGTGACAACTGGCATGCTTGATGGGAAGAGAGAAATAGGAAGCAAAGGGATAAACACCTTGATGGTTTGGCAGCAGGGCATGATCCGGACAAGAACACAGACCTGATTATTATCGTCCACTTGCCATTTGCATTACTTTATCTCTATAGCAGTCTTTCTAAAATCCTCTCCTCTCTATCATAAGCTTGATGCCCTCAAGCCTGGTGTCCTGCACGTCTGATGACCCACCTCCGCTGCTGTCGTTATTAAAAGAGTTTAAAAGCCAAGAGGTTCGATTTCATTGCACCGGGTTTTATCCCATAGGGCTCAGTCTTTTTCATCAGAGCGGCCTGCCAAAAACGTAGCAGAGAGCACGAACTTCGTAGCTCCAGCATCGACCCCCAAGAGTTTCCGAGAAAACTGGACTCGTGAACCGATCCCACTATCTTGAATGATTTATTGCTTGATTGATTGATTGAACTTTATTTTCAAAGGGTCACAAATTGGGAGCGCAGGCCCATCTTACATTCGGCCCTTCCAATCACTCATCTTTCGTTCATCAATAGTGCATGATACATTCACATAGGAAAAAAAACATTGTCAAATGAATGTTGTAGACATAAACAATGCATATAACCCTTTTATGAGACATATCCCTCACCCACCCACATATCCCCCACCCACCACACATCCCCACACAATATCCCTCACCCACCCACACATCCCCACCCCCACACACACCCAGGCAGACATACATTCCCCCACCCACCCTCCCACCCACCCACCCACACATTCCCTGCACACATCTCCCCCACCCACACACATCCCCTACCTACACACATCTCCCCACCCACACAAACACACACCCCCCACCCATCCCCAACCCGCACACACTCACCCATCCACACATACCCACCCACTCATCCACACACCCCAAACCACCCAGCCAAAAACACATCCCCAACAAACATACTCCTACCCACAACCCCCCTCCCCGCCGCCAAAACAAACACCACGCACCCACCCACACGCACATCCTGCACCCATCCACATAACACATCCCCCACCCACGCACCCCTACCCACACACATCCCCCACCCACACTACCATCGGAGAGTGAGGCCGGCGGGGTAACCACATCGCCACGGAGCTGTTATGTTTAACTTATTGTCACATCTTGATTCCTTCTGCGTTGTTCTTCTTCTCTCAGCTTTGCCTCTACACATCACCCCATAATGATCTGTTCCAGGTTTTTATATCATTTTACATGCCCAATATATGTTTTCTTACTATTTAATTCTAACTGTAATTGTTCACTGACGCCTTCGGGCGGAGTGGCGCAATTATGACGGTTCAAGCCTTATCCTGGTGCGAGGAAATCAAACCTAAAGACAAAATGTCATGGCAGGGTAGACCAGGCCCAAAGCCTGGTCGGCAACTAGTCTATGATCGAAGCTCCGACAAGCGGACAATTAGAGCATTGCTTTGCTGATCCGGCAACTTCTGTAGCTTGTCTCATTCCAAATGTATTGGTGTTACTGGAGTAAATTATGCAGGCTGAGAGAGGGGTCATGATGCATGGGCAATACATGGTCTCCGCAATACAGCCCATGCTGTGTGCTATGGAGAGGTATAACTCCATCCCTCGTCCCCGCAATGGGTTGTAGTTATTATGCCTGTTTGAATGACAATTTAAAAACTATCGTCTGTCAAGACGGCAAGATGCCAATAACAGTTGTTCACTGCTTTTCACGCCACAAGGGGTACTGGATACATGGTTAGTTAGTTGCATATCATTTACACAATACTCCCCCGATGTGTCTCCACCTTGCTGTGGTGGGGGAGCTTGCGTGTCCCATTGATCCCATCTGCTTGGCGATGGATGAAAACTACATATCGGACAGCTTATGGGTTAGGGGCAAGACTAAGAGAGACACAACCTGCTGCTCTGCAGGTAGGCTGAGGATAGAAGTCAATAGACTAAATCAGGTACACGAAGGCAGAAGACCTTGGTCCGGACAAAACTCTAAGGCTCCCTGTCGAGGGCTGTGGCTGAACGCCTCTAAGCCACAAACCCTCGGATCTGAGAGCCGGGCCGATACCCACCTACCGAAAAATAGAGGCGAGATACTGAGGAAGCTACAAGCTCAGGTATGATACATGTTCGAAGGCTCTCAGCTGGGGGATATGAGAGATTCCTGGATGAGAGGGCCTGGCCGTTTCTCGTTCACTGCTGCACGAAGGTAAGGTGCTGAGCCGGCAGCACATGTAGCCTACCTCGTGAGCTAGTACAAAAAGTCAGAAAAGTGCCCCAGTCGAAGGAAATGGGTACGACAACTGTCTGTATCTAACTCATAGAGTGTAGACAAAAGTGGAAGAACGTCTCAATGACGCGAAATGGAACGCACGGCGAGCGAACCTATTGCGTGGTCCGAAATCAAAAGAAAAAGCTTACCGAGTGGATGTCGCCCGAAGCCTGACCGCTCCTGGTGTGTGCTTGAGCGACCAGTGGCATGCGAGATGCCCAACACATGGAAGTGAGGAACTAAAGCAGCCATGAGCAGGACGTGGCAACTCCTCTGGTGAGCCCAGTCTCAGAGCAATATGTGCCGGCTCTGCAATTATGGAAGCCTCCTTGGATAGCGAGGGAATGCCCATGGTCTGCCCCTGCCTTCCCTTGAGGGCAGACCGCGATGTCGTTAATCGTTCTATCTTGACCAGCTGAGATGTGGGCGACATCACAACAGTCTAACGTGCCTCGAAACCAGAGCAAGGCTAACCTCATTAAAAAAATGCCCGCCGGAAGTCGGAAGTGTCGTCCTACGGGTGGCAAACTAAAAATTGACACTACGCAATTATGTCCGAGTGAAATGTCTCGTCCGAATGTCTCTCGTGCTAGGAACAGCTCTGACTACCTAGTTTCCGAATGCCGCTCTTGTTCGGAACAGCTCTGACTAGGTAGTTTTCCGAATGTCTGTCGTGCCTGGAACAGCCCTAACGGGCGCAACGACAAGCACATGTCCGAAAACTCGCTGAGTGGATACCGTCTGCAAACCTGTCTGGTTTGTGCGGGAATGGTCCGGGGCAAACGAAATGACCAATATACTGAAGTGAGGATTTAAAGCAGCCATGAGCAGGGCGTGACGATTCCCTCGGTGAGCCCAGTACCAGGGCGCTATGTGTCGGCCCTGCAACTATGGAAGCAACCTTGGATGGCGAAAAATGCTATGGACTGTCCCTGCCTTCCTTTGAGGGATGACAGTTGTCTTCGACCGTTCCAACTTGGCCAGCTGGGTTGTAGATGGCACCACAAAAGTGAGAGTCTCCCAGGAATGCTACCTGGTCAAAAAAGCACGCTATAGTCGGATGTGTTGGCCTACGGGTTTCGGCCCAAGGGCGCATAACAGACACACCGCAATCACATCTGAAAAAACACTCCGGATGAACGCAAAGAAGAAGAAGAAGATTTACAGAATATGTCGCAGTCAACGACAATATTTTCAATGGTGTTTTTTAAAAACATCTCTTAGCAAGTGTTTACTTTCAATAGTTTGCCATTTCTCTCTGAACGACCGGCACTCATACCATTTTATAAAACTCAACACAAGGTAGTCTGTTGCCAAATACCGACAGATGTGTTTCGAACGCGGTATGTGGAATTACGAACTGCGCCCGTAACATCTTCGCAACAGAACTGGCTGGGTAGATGGTAAGTAAGTAATTAAATGACATGTTTATGGTAAGTAAGTAATTAAATGACATATTTACACGACTGAAGACGCATTGGGCATAAGATGCCAATGACATATTTTTGTAGACTACTCGGCACTCGCCGGTCTCTCTGGCCTAGTTTTAGCGACTTTCTCCGTATTCCGGTATACTCTCGTGAGTAACGTGACGTGCGTGAGAATCGGTTGTGGGCCTCTCCACGCCCGTAACTTACGGGGCATGTGAGCCGGTCACTCAGAAAGCAATGGCAATTTTTATTTCGCATATCCTTTACAGCCGGTCTCTCTGGCTGTGGGGTTACAACACTTTCTCTCTGTAATCCCGTTTATCACGCAGAGTCTCTCAGCGGAGAGAGAACTGAGGTGGTTCGACCCCCGCTCGTGACTTGCGGATACTGAGCCGGCCGCTCAGAAAGCAATGGCAAACTACTGAGCGTAATCTTGCCAAGAGATCAACAGACAGCTGAAAGATGCTGCTGTTGACAGCTAAGTCCTGTAAAAGGATACGCAAAACATATCCTTTACAGGACACCGCTGTCAACATCAGCATCTTTCAGCCGATTGTTGAGTTCTGGGCAAGATTACGCTCAGTAGTTTGCCGTTGCTTTCTGAGCGACCGGCTCACATACCCCGTAAGTTACCGACGCGGAGAGAACCGCTACCGATTCTCGCGCAACGTCACGTTACTTATGAGAGTATACGAGATTACGGAGAAAGTCGTGTAAACACTGGTCTACCCCTGCCATGACAAACTCTAGACCAGGGAAGCTACTGAGCGTAATCTTGCCAAGAAATCAACAATCAGCTGAAAGATGCTGATGTTGACAGCGATGTCCTGTAAACGATACGCGAACACAAAAACTTGGCACTCGATGCGTGATGTAGCCACTACCACCCCGGCTGCGTTTTTTTTTTCCCCCAAGACATTTCCTGTGTCCATCTTTGTGCTGGCCGATCGCTGCTTTCTCTTCCAAGAACTACACCGTCCATCATTGTTCTCTCCAAGCCTCTGTCATGTTTCACATGGCCAATGTATGCCAATTTCTCAAACATGGTTTTGTTCATGCACAGTTCTTTTCCTTGAATAAAAATAAAACAAAAAACTGACGCATGAACAAAACCATGTTTGGTAAATTCACATTCCATTTAAAAAAAAAATAAAACCATGTTTAGGAAACTGACATACTATTTTTTTTTTTAGCTCGCTGGCTTTAAACTCAAGCCTAGTCCATACACACTAACTCTAGTAGTCCTGGACTGAAGTTTGCGTGTGGATTAACTGTCCCTATTAACAGTGTCCCTCGCCATCAGGCAAACTCACTCCTACTTCAGAGGTACTTGTATCTGAGTCCCAAAGTCAAGAGCCAGAAATCAACATTCTAGTCCAACTGACCAGAGTAGGGGTTGAACCTCTTACTCCGGCATAATCACACCGGATGTTTAAGAACGCGCGTTCTTATCCATTCCGCCATGCTGACTTCCTTCAATGTTCTGATCTTATACAACTATTATTTTCCATTCTTCGTTGTCCGTGATATTTGTCGAACTTTTATGTCGCATTGAAGTTCTTCTTTAGTTACTGGTTTAAAATATCTTATTAGAATATTTCAAATATTGTAGAATACACCATTGGCCATACTGGTCACTTTGTTATCAGTTCAGTCAGTAAGGTGTCTTCTCTACAATGGATATTGGGTTTCAATGGATCTCCAACATTGTCTGTCTCTCGCCGTCATTATACATTCTGTTAGATTGCTGTTCGTCCACCTCTGGATGTTATCTTCCCACTTGTATCGTTGCCTACCTCTTACTCGCTTACCTTCAACCTTACTTTCCAGTATGGTTGTTATAAGAGTGTTGTCTTTTAACGTGGCCGACATATTTCACTTGCCTCATCTTTATATCTTTCATCAGGTCTCTTTCCATTGCCTGTGTTTCTAGAACCTCGGTATTTGACTGTTTAAATGTCCATGAAATACGACAAATTCTTCTGTATATCGACATCTCCAATGCGTCTATTCGACTTTCTAATTGCTTATTCATTGTCCAGGGTTCTGCACCATATAGTGGTGATGAATATACATAACATTTGACAATTCTCGTTATTAATGTGTAATCTCTAAATGTTAATAATGATATCATGTTGTTGAAAACAGTTGTGGTCATTCCTTATCTCTTTTGTATTTCTATTTCACTTCTGCCATCATCTGTTATCACGTGTCAAAGATAGGAGAAACTTTTTTCTTCTCAATTGTGCATCTGCAATAGTCTATCATCATGTAACCAAGAAAGAAGAAGTGTGTGACTTGTTCGCGATTTACCCCATTTGTTTTTATGTGTAAATTGTATGTTGCTTAATTATTTTGCAGCATATTACTTTTCACGATTAGTTAGAGCTTACAGGTGATCTTGTAAGAAAGATCTTGTCAACAGCGAGATACGACAAATGTTGCTATAACCGAAACGTCGACATGTGCAGCGTGATTTAGCATACTTTTATTACTTCTTTCTTAAATTTAGAGCTTACCATGAGATGAGCTTACCAAGAATATCTTGGGTAAAGAAAAGAACAAATGCATCCATACTTCAAGAGTTGAATTTTGAGGAGGGATGGCTATTAAAGACGATAAAACAAAGAAAATTGAAGTATTTTGGTCACTTGAAACGTCACGACAGTTTGGAGAGAACAATAATGGAAGGGTATATGCCTGGGAAGAGAGGAAGAGGAAGGCCAAAGAGAAGATGGGTGCAGGATGTGGCGGATGATCTCCAGATGGGTGTATCAGACGCCGGACATCTTGCTTGTGATCGAGAAGCTTTCCGGAAGGTTGTTATGGGAGCGAGGTTCTGCAAAGGACATGCTACTGAATGAATGAATGAGATGTTGTCTTTAGCAAGATATGACACATGTTGCTATAGCCGAAACGTCGAAATGTGTAGCGTGATTTAGAATACTTGTATGGCCTTTTTCGTTGCTATTAAATAAGTGTTATTTATTTTATCAGTATATTTCGCAATAATTTACAATTAGAATTTATTATTTCATTGTATGCAGGTCTGCATGGCCGAATGGATAAGAACGCGTGTTCTTAAACATCCGATGTGCTGATGCCGAGGTAAGGGATTCAACCCCTACACAGGACAGCTGGACTAAAATGTTGACCTGTCGTCCTTGACTTGGGGACGTTAATTACAAGTACCTCTGAAGTCAGAGTGGGCTCGCCTGATGGCGAGGGACACTGTTAATCAATCAATCAATCAATCAATCAATCAGTTAGGTGCCGTCTCAACAATGAAGGTTGGCTGCAATGGGTCTCCAACACTGTCTGTCTCTCGCCTTGACTGTACATTCTGTCAAGCTGATGTTCGTCCATCTCTTGATGTTATCTTCCCACTTGTATCGTTGTCTACCTCTTGCTCGCTTGCCCTCAACCGTGCCTTCCAGTATGGTTTTTTATAAGAGTATCATGTCTTTTAACGTGGCCGAAATATTTCACTTGCCTCGTCTTTATTTCATTCATCTACACTGTTAATAGGTAAAGCTAACCCACACGCAAAGTTCAGTCCATCATTACTATAAATAGTGTGTATGGACTACGCTTGAGTGCAAAGCGGACGAGCACCCAAATAAAATGTCACTGCATGTCATTTCTGTCCATACTGCCTTGGGTTCTTGTCAGATTGTTTTTTTTTTTTTCGCCAGCATTGATCTCAAGCGTTGTCCACTCACGTGCTATTACGTACATTAGCTGTCACTACAAGTGAGTACGCTGGACAGATTTTACGTGTGAATTAGCTTTCCCTGCTACCACTGTCCCTCGCCATCAGGCGAACCCACCCCTACTTCTAAGGTCGTTGTTCTGAGGTCGTTGTTTTATGTCCACAAGTCAAGGACGAGAAGTCAACATTTTAGTCCAATTGACCATTTTAGAGGGTTGAACCTTCCATCAGCATACCGGAAGTTTAAGAGCGAACTCTCTTATCCATTCGGTCAAGCTGGCCTCCGCTTATTAGATAGCGAGAATGTATGTCTGCTATTTCTTCGGAGGATACTAATGTTCCTTTTCGTTTCATTTTATAACTGTGAGAACTGAAGCACTGGCTACGATTGATAGTGGTTCACTCAGACGGTGATTATGTAAAACTGGAAAGTAGTTTGGAGCTCGTCGTGTCTGGGAATTGGACTCACTGACTAAATACGTTAGAAAATGCGACATTTTGTCTGGGAAGAGTGGAATAATAAAATTGCAAATACAGATTAAACGGAACAAAATTACCAATAATTATCTCTGTTAGGTTTGTATTAACAACAACCTTCTTCAGTGAGCCTGACTATGGATTGATTCTCCCTTTGAAATGTATTGTCTATAGCTGCAGTGTATAGAACCTGTTTTGCTGTACGGCAGTGAATCTCGGAATGTATATGAACAATTAAGGAAGAACTTGGAAAAACAGAGATGTGGTATTTGAGACGAATGTTGCGAATTGCTTGGACTGCCAGAGTAACAAACAACGACTGCCTAAAAGAGGCTCACGTAACTAGAACACTATATTCAACAATAAGAAACATCATTCTCTGTTCATATGATGAAGAGAGGCATTGGAGAACATCTTAACAACTGGTATGATCAAGGGGAAGAGAGGTACAGGCAGACCAAGAGAAATGATGCTGGATCGACTGATAACAGCGGCATGGAGGAATATCATCCACAGAGTAGATCCAAAACACCAAAGACCAAAATCTGTGGAGAGATAAGAACGCCTATGTCAGTTGACAAGGCACTTGACGATGATGATGATGATGATGATGATGATGATGATGATGATGATGATGATGATGATGATGATGATGATGATGATAATGATGATGATGATGATGATCTACGCTGTTGTCTCCTGTACTGGATGTTTGCAAAGTCTCACTACACTTTGTATGTAGAACAAATTTGAAAAATAAATTACATGGTGTTATCAATAAAATGATTAAAAACAATTCAGTAACTTTGTTATAATAGTTACTGCTATGGTCTAATGCTGATTTAAGGAAGCTGGAAAGTACCAATGAAGTAATCATTATAACAGGTGTTAGAAGTGTCCACCCTGGGCTTCAAGACATGATTGTACACGTCTCTTGATAATGTAAAACGCCTTCCGTGTTGCATATCTAGACATTTTTCTACAGACACAGCAGGCTTACCACATCGCGGAGCGTCTTCCACATTTCCCGTAGCAAGAAACTTATTCATCAAATTTCTAACCGTAATGCGATGAGGAGGTTTATCAGGAAACCTTGCTTTAAATCTTTGAACAACCATCTGTGTGTATCGACCGCCATTTCGAAACACTCGTTCATCCAAAAGAAAAAAGAATCTTTCTTTCGTTGATAACACCATTCTGTTATGAGTACAAAGAATTACCCCAGCAGACGACAACCATGCGCTGCATATTGCTTCACGATGGACTGCGGAGCACATTTTTGATGACATCATGTACTTATTTTTTTTTAAAATTTGTTCTACATGCAAAGTGTAGTGAGACTTTACAAACACCCTGAATAAACTTAAATATCTTTATTTTTAGTTCATTCAGTGGCATATAAAGTGTACTTTCCACTGTTGTTTCTCTAGACCAGAAGGTTTGCCTAAAATTGTAGTTAAACACTACAATGGATTCACTACATTAAGAATGTTGTGAATTCATCAAAATTAATGCACGGGTAGAATATGGAGTTGATCTTATGAGTCACGTGACAATGCTGTTACTGATAATAACTATGAGAAGAATAAGAAACACGATTACACCAGAAATTAGTGATGAACAGTATGGACTTGTGGAGGACAAGGGCACAAATAATGATATATATATATATATATATATATATATATATATATATATATATATATATATATATATATATATATATATATATATACTCCATTGGCACCTTGCCGTCTTGACAGACGATAGTTTGTGCTTTAAAAAGGCATAATAACTTTTAACTATGGCGGTAGCGAGTGTGACTGATAAGGCCAATTTGCGCTGTAAATGTCCGTTCACAGTGGGTGCATCTGAACACGTGGTCATTTCCACCATCATGCACCATCTTACGTCTCAAACGCTTGGTGTGTGACTTTTCTGCAATAATTTTCTCCTTTGACTTTATTCCATTTCTGATATTTGCCCTCCATGCAACACGTTCAGCGGCGACTTGCTCCCAATGTGCATTTTCAATGCCTGTATCAATCATGTCCCGCTTACACACATCTTTGTATCGGAGTAGAGGCCGACCCTGAGATCTCTTACCCATCTGTAATTCACCAAAAAAGATATCCTTTGGTATTCTACCATCATCCATCCTCCTAAGATGTCCTATCCATCTAAGTCTACGAAGACTGAGCATGGAATAAACTGTCACACAACCTGATCTTTCCAATACTTCAGTATTTGTGATTTTGTCTTGCCACTTAATACCAAGAATTCTTCGCAGACACCGCATATGAAAGCTGTTTAAATTGTTCTCTTGGTGTGAGTAAGTTGTCCAGGTTTCACTGCCATAGAGAAGAGTACTAAGGACACAGGCTTGATAGACAAGGACTTTTGTTTTGGCAGTAAGCTTCCTGTTCTCCCAGACTCTTTTTCTTAACCTGTTCATTGTTGTTGCTGCCTTACCAATCCGGATGTTGATTTCCTGATCTAGGGATAATTTGCTATTTACCACTGATCCTAGATATGTAAAATGGTCTACTATCTCTAGTTCGGCGTCGTCAATAAAGATTGATGGTACCCCATGTGCACCTTGTGACATAATCTGTGTCTTCTTTTTGCTAATTGTTAAACCAAATTCAGAACAAGCATTGGAGAATGCAGATAGTAGACATTGCAATTCTTCCTCAGAGTGGGTCGTAACTGCAGCATCATCTGCAAAAAGCAACTCTCTGATCAGTACCCTCCTAATTTTGGTCTTAGCCTTCAATCTCTGAGCATTGTAGAGGCCGCCATCTGAGCGTGAGTGAATGTATATACCACCATCCTGATCACGAAATGCATATTTCAGTAGAAGTGAAAAGTGTATTCCAAAGAGGGTGGGAGCTAGTACACAACCTTGCTTAACTCCACTCTTGATTTCAAATTCTTCAGAAGTTGTACCATCAAACTTGATTATACCCTTCATGCCTGTGTGGAACGATTCCACAATGGACAGAAGAGTTGGTGGGCAGCCAATCTTCTTTAGTGCCTTGAACAGACCCTCACGACTGACCAAATCAAATGCCTTTGTGAGGTCGATGAAGGCAATAAACAGTGGTTGATTCTGTTCACGGCATTTTTCTTGCATTTGTCGCAATGAGAATATCATATCAGTGGTAGACCGGTTCTGTCGAAAGCCACACTGTGATTCGGGGTAGACTTGATCTCCTAGGACTTGAAGTCTGCGCAGAACAATTCTGGCAAATACTTTTCCAACAATACACAGAAGTGAGATACCCCTATAGTTGTTGCAGTCGCTCCGATCGCCCTTGTTCTTGTACAGTGTTATGATGCTTGAATCTTTGAAATCCTGTGGGACTTGTCCTTCTCGCCAGCATAGCTCTATTAGCTGGTGGATCTGTATAGTGAGTGTGTCTTGCCCACTCCTGATAACCTCTATTGGAATCCCATCCTTACCTGGAGCCTTGCCAGATGCAAGTTCATTTATAGCACACTTAACTTCTGTTATGGTGGGAAGTGTGTCCAGGTGGTCAAGAGTTGGTAGAGCCTCTATGGCGTTGAGGGCATCATCCGCTAGTTTGGTCTCACTTGAGTAAAGCTCCAAATAGTGCTCTACCCATCTGTCCATCTGCCGTTTCTTGTCAGTGATGATTTCTCCAGTCAAGGTTTTCAATGGTGCACTTCTTTTGATCACTGGACCACAGGCTTTCTTTATTCCTTCATACATGCTTCTTATGTCTCCCTTATCACTTGCGATTTGAATGGACTCACATAACTTGATCCAATAATCATTTGCACACTGCCTGGCAGCCTTTTGCACATCCTTCCTAGCTTGCCTTAGCTCACTCAGAGTGTTACGCGTTGGTCTTTCCTTGTTTCTTAAGAGAGCTTTCTTCTTCTTATCAATCAAGGGCTGCAGAGTCTCGCTGTTGGCCGCAAACCAGTCCTGCCTCTTATGATCCACAGTGCCGTAAACCCCTACGGCAGTTTTATAAAGAGTTTCCTTAATTTGACCCCACTTTTCATTTACTGTACAATTTTCTGGTGTATCAGTGAAAGCGTCTTCAAGTTGCTGTTGAAACTGAAAGCACTTTTCAGGATCATGAGTGTTAATAATATTAATCCTGGGGCTAGATTTGTGTTTAGCTGTGTAGATTCTCTTTGGTCTCAGTCTAACCCTTGCAACAACCAAAGAATGATCCGTATCACAGTCAGCACTGTGGTAACTACGAGTCAATGATATATGGTTCAGATGTTGTCTCCGTGTGATGATGAAGTCCAGCTGGTGCCAATGGCCGGATCTTGGATGTTTCCATGTGACCTTATGCATCTCTTTTGTTTTAAAAAAAGAGTTTGTGATACATAGGTCATTACTGGTGCAATGCTCCAGCAGCCTTTGCCCATTTTCATTCATGCGACCGATGTTGTATTTTCCAAGGCACACTGGCCATGAACTCGAGTCCTTGCCCACACGAGCATTGAAATCACCGAGCATATAAATGTAGTCAGATTTTGGAACTGCCTTGATCACGCAGTCTAACTCCTCATAGAACAAATCCTTCACATCATCAGAGGAATCGAGTGTCGGTGCATATGCAGTAATAATGGTGGCAAACCCACAAGAGGTTGCCAAGCGCAGGGACAATAGTCTTTCATTTCCTCCTGCTGGAATTTCAATCATTCCCAGTAGCGAATTCTTCACTGCAAAGCCCACACCGTGTTGCCTTTTTTCTGCCTGCCCTCTACCCTTCCAGAAAAAGGTGTAGTTGTTTTCCCTGAGTGACCCTTCCTCAGCGAGGCGAGTCTCCTGCAGGCCAGCAATATCAATGTTAAGACGATTGAGTTCGGCATCAATCACAGCCGTTTTTCTCACATCGTCAATATTGGTCAAGTCAGTGGAAAATCCTGGACACATGGTTCTCACGTTCCAGGTTGCAAGCCGTAGCTTGAGGTTTCTATTTTTATTTTTGTTTGTACCTGGTGTATTGGTTTTACAGCCTGCGATTCAGATTTTGTCCTAGCCCCAAGCACCCATTGAAGCAGGCAGGCTGTGGCGGATCAGCACCCAATTGGCTGGGGGCTGCCCAGCTTGAGGCGGGCGGTAGCTGATCAGTGACACCTATAGGTGTCTCCCACCGTCAGAGGCAACGCGTGGCGCCCCATGTCTACGCCAACTGACAAGGACTTATAACCTGTAACAGTTGCCTCTCGCTTTGATTCCGAGACCAGTTAAGACCAGGGATGGAGTTATTGCCTCTCCATAGCACAAAGCCTGGGCTAAAATATAGAGATCATGTGTTGCCCATGCAGCATGATCCCTCTCTCGGCCTGCCTAGTTCACTCCAGAGGAAAGGTAACACCCCTACATCTGGAACAAGACAAGCTGCAGAAGCTGCCGGATCAGCAAAGCAATGCTCTAACTGTCCGCCTGTCGGAGCTTCGATCCTAGACCAGTCGCCAACCAAGGCTTAGGGCCTGGTCTGCCCTGCCATGACAATTTTGTCTTTAGCTTGCATTTCCTCGCACCAGGGTAAGACTTGTACCCTCCCAATTGCGCTCTTCCGCCCGAAGCCGTTGGCACAATGTGGGGTGTCGGGTTTGGTAAGCGCCGCCCAACGTTCGGCGCTAACAGAAACCAGGTAGTACCGTCTACTGTTATACGGTAGCTCAGTCATATCTGACTAAGACCTGACTGGTATATATATATATATATATATATATATATATATATATATATATATATATATATATATATATATATATATATATATATATATATCAGGACACTTAGAAAGAGCTATAGAAGTGAAAACAGTTCTGCAGTTATGCATCACATACTACACAAAAGCATTTGACAATGTGAATCATGGGGAAATAATAAAATGACTAAAGCAACTGAGCATTGACCGCAAAGATCTACGAATAATAAATAACATATATTTGCAGCAAACAGCAGCCATCAGATCTAGGGAATGATTTCTTTTGATGGCTGTTGGATTGAATCCCGCAACATGTCCCAATGTTCATCAATAGTCTGTATTATTTCAATGGTATTACGAGTATATATGGTCACCAGTAGGGAAAAGAAAACGGGGAAGACCAAGAGAGACCCTGCGTAGAACCATCATTAGAGAAGGCTCATTCAATGGCCAAGTAAATATCCAAGATCTACAACAGGTAGCAGCGAACCGCCAAGCATGGAGAGTCAGGACTTCTGCCCTATGCGCCGTATTAGGCTCGAGAGGAAAGACTAACTAACTAATTACGAGTATATCTGTTCTATACAGTAACATTGTACCATTATTTTCTTTGACAGTTTTAAGTAATGCTAGATCTAACTAGATGTTCTTTTTGTTTTTCTTTATGGTTTTAAGTCTTAACCTTATCTTTCCCATAACTGACACATGTTCATTATGTTTATCTGCGCCCGATCTAGATTTTGATCCTACTAAACTGCTTCTGGATCTTTTTGGAATCAGAATGTAGTCTCTTTGATTGCGAATATTATCCCCACGGTATTTCTACGTTTATAATCGTCGAGGATGGTGTTTGAACCAGGTACTACTTATTACCATTTCACAATATTCTACCAATGCTATTAATCTATCACCTCTCTCATTCATATCACCAAGGCCATAGCTTCCAGTCACGCCAATCACGTGTTCGTTACCTTCGTTGGTATTGAAATCCCTGACTATCATTTTCATTTCAAGATGTGTACATTGGCCCACGACCATGTTTAATTAATTATTAAATACATCTTTATCTTTTTCTGCACAACTGCTGTTGGAGCATATGTCCGTATTTCATTAATATCCAGAGGTTTGCCTTGGAGTTTCACTTATAATACCCTATCTAAGAGTGTCAGAAATCTTTTAACTTTCCTAACACTGTTGATCCAAATTTATACAAACTCCCATTTTGTAGTCCTTCCCTCCTGAGTAAATGATTCTCTACTTATTTTGTTTCCCCAGCACCTGATCGGCGCATTTGACTAATACATAATATACTTTATATTCATTCTTTCAATTTCTTTATTGATGTTTTCTAACTTTTCATTCTAAGTGTTCTGACATTCCACGCACCAACATTTAATGTATTTGTAACATTTAATTTACATACAGTGGCATGTTGACGATCGGGTATCACCTGTAGCACACGATTCTCCCTACCTGACGAAGAGATTCTACTGGAATCCCCATTAATATCGTTATTTTTTTATCAAGTTTGTCTTGATGCATGAATAGCATAGGAAAAATACTGTGACGGTTTCACCATGACTTTTGCTTTTAAATTCGCATATCCTTTACAGGACATCGCTGTCAACACCAGCATTTCACCGCTGTTGTTGATTTCTTGGCAAGATTGCGCTCAGTAGTTTGCCATTGCTTACTGAGCGGCCGGCTCAGTATCCCGCAAGTCACGAGCGGGGGTCGAACCGCCTCAGCTCTCGCTCCGCTACGAGACTATGCGTGATAAACGGGATTACAGAGATAAAGTGTTGTAACCCCACAGACAGAGAGACCGGCCACAGCTAACTCCTGGACAGAATTTCTGGAGCGCACTCCAGTGGACTCGCCTAGTAGGACAGGCTCCCCCACCCCAGCACTACCAATATTTTTCCCGCATATCATGTACAGGACATTGCAGTAAAAACCAGCATTTTTCAGCTGCTGCTTGCTTGCTTGTGTTAGTTGGCTTGAGCTCCAACGCGAAGTCCTGTATGTCGGATGAAGGCATCTTGTTGTCCAACATCAGTGTGATATCATACAGGACCTGAGGTTTGCGTGAGTATTCTTTGTCCATGTCTGGCTTATTGGTGTGCACACTGGTGGTTCCTCGCCGTACAGGCAGACACTCTTCGACTTCGGAGGAAGCTGCTGTTGATGTCTTGGCAAGTTTTAAGTTAAGTGGTTTGCCATTGCTTTCTGAACGACCGGCTCACATATCTGCGTAACTAACCAGCGCGACTCGATCCGCTGCCGAATTTCGCACAGATGTGTTTCATACATGAGTATACGGGATTACAAACAACGTCCTTAACACCTTCGCTGGGAGACGGTACTACTAGTATTACAACAGCGAAAGTCTAAGTTCACCATAACTGTCAGTAACACATTGGAAACACTTGCATGTCTAAGTTAAGTAGAGGTGAAGAAACAAGAATTCAGTAAATTTACTGAGATATCAGTGCACAAACAAACACACACAAGGTAATAATGAACACAAAAAATAGATCACACGAGGTATTTGTTAGATCTCATGTAATCAGAAGACTGTAACAGCGCGATGGCGTTTGAAATTCCCACACAGGAAACACATAAATATTACATTCAAAATGTCAGAACAGGAAACACATAAATATTACATTTAAAATGTCAGAACAGGAAACACATAAATATTAATTTAAACTAGCCACACAGGAATCACATAAGTATTTAACCTGTTTTACTAAATCATTTAAACATCCAAACATTTAAAACATAAGACAGTCATAAACATTTAAACTGACAACACAGGAAACACATAAGATATAACATTCAAACATTTAAACATAAGACATTCATTAACACCTAAACTGACAACACAGGAAACACATAAGATATAATATTTAAACCCTCCACGCACGAATCACATAATATTACATTCACAATGCCAACACTCTTAAACACGCACAATTACGACCACTAGAAACATGGGAATAATGCATTTGCAAGTCTCGTCTCGTTGCCATAGAAACCAAACGCCATTTCCGTAGCGCCACCATCTTCCACCCCACCTTTTCAAACGGCAGTGAAAATAGACGAGAACAAAATGGCCAGGTTATGTGTCCAGGGTGAACAACGGAATAAGCCCGGATATTCTCATCTTCTGGATGTTTTAGAAATGCTGGTCGCGGTAGTGTTGGAGAATAGAAGGGGCAGTGTTGTATAGATTCCACAACTCCGGCTAGATTGTGTTGGTAACATGCCAAACTGAACTGGTGTTTTTGTTTTTGTTTTTTTTGCCCTAGCTCGCTTTGAATATACGTGTAGTCCATACACATTACTTCTAGTAGCACTGGGCTGGTTTATGTGTGTGGGTTAGCTTTCCATTTTACCAGTGTCCCTCGCCATCAGGTGAACTCACTCTGACTTCAGAGATACTTGTAATTTATGTCTCTAAGTCAAGGACGAGAAGTCAACATTTTAGTCCAACTGACTGGTGTATGGGTTGAACCCCCTACCTCAGCATCAGCGCACCGGATGTTTGAGAATGAGCGCTCCGATCCATTCGGCCACGCCGTCTTCCAAACTCGTATTTAAGATCTGCCTATTTCAGGTTAACCTCTAAACTCTTAATCGGAGCAGTGGCTTAAGGGATAGTGAACAGCGCAGTTTAATCATTTCCCTACATAATTTCACGACATACTGAGTCGTTCTCGTAGAATTGCAGTATAATTATTCTTTTTCCGCGAGATTTTACGAACCTTTCAGTCTCATTTCCTTCTGAATAGCTTGAGATAAGAAAGAATACAGTTCGAGTTTAGAAAACAAGCAATTTTAGTTTGTGTTAAGAAAGAACAGTTTGAGTTAAGAATACAGTTTGATTTAAGATAGAATACTGTTTGAGTTAAGAAAGAATACAGTTTTTATTTACAAAGAATACAATTTCAGGTCAGAAATAACACAATTTGAGTTAAGAAAGAATGCAGTTTGAGTTCAGAAAGAATACAGTTTGAGTTAAGAAAGAATAGTTTGAGTTAAGAAAAAATACAGTTTGAATTTAGAAATAAATACAGTTTGGGTGAGAAAGAATACAGTTTGAGTTAAGAAAGAATACAGTTTGAGTTAAGAAAGAATAGCGTTTAAGTTAGGAAAGAATACAGTTTGGGTTAAGAAGGAATACAGTTTGAGTTGAGAAAGAATACAGTTAACTGATTAAGTGCCATGGGATAATTAATCGTCTCAAACGACTTCCCATATCTGCCATGGGCTTATATATATCGCCGAAATGTTGTCATTGCAAAATATTATCCCAATTAAAATATAAATACAGTTGTTTTACCTAAGCAACATACTTTAATATGATATATAAACAACATATCTGCTACCATATTAACAACTTTTAGGTCATAACTATAACAACCGTACTTCCCATTTTCCGTTTTCCATCTGTGTTCTGTTTAACCTAATTATTGTTTGGCAGTAAATTAGTTAAGAAGACAACTCTTTACTGTTGTCACTTAATGTGGAGACAAGTGTGTCGTGTGTGTGCCATCGTCTGTCTGTCCATCATTGTGTGTTATATTACTGACATGTCTCCCAACAGAACAGTAGCGACCAATCTCTCATTTAAAATCCGGAAACTTTAATTGTCTCGGGCTCACGCGAAGTGCGGGATAAGTGTAAAATCGATTCCAACGTCTCGAAACTGAGAGGCAGAGTGCGAACGCACGGAATGAGAAAGACGCGTGGAGAAAGACGCGTGGAGAAAGACGCCTGCATCAAGTTAGCGTTGAAAAGATAAGGGACCGACACATTCGGTGAAGGGCAACATTCTGATGATCGAATGCCTTCTGTTGTGTTTGCTGCTTGGCGGAGTTTCTTTATCACTAAAGTGTCCAGTGGTGAACAGGAAAGACCAATTAGAACGAGACAAGAAACAACAAAAAAAAAAAAACATTAACTGTGAAATATTGGTCATATATATTTTCCTCAAGATCTGAACGCTTTTAGTCAACAGCCGCCCATGTAATGTAATCATCTACACTAATGGTTCTCTGCTAAAAGGCAAAAGAGCACAAGTTGAAGCCTTGCTTCTCGAACAACTTCATTAGACTTTAAAATTGAAAGCCAGTTAATAAACTCTCTGGGGATGCATTCACCCAGCGGGAATCAATACTGTTGTGGATGCAACTGTATAACTCTGCTGACTCCCCTCTATAAATTCATATCTATCTGTGTACACACCTTTGGTCACACATATCTTATCTGGCACTTTGGCAGCTGCACTGTACTCAACCTTTGTAGCAAAAAAACACCTTTTAAAACCGTACTACCCCACTTGTTTGCCTTCTTGACAACAGAGGAATTGTGCTTATTTATCATTTTGTGTGTGTGTTTTTTTTTCTTTATCTCTGTTTATGTTGTTCTGTCCTTGAAAAAGATTATTAGAATCGAAAAGTTGGTTGTCTTGTTGTGTCCTATAATGCTTAGGTTTTTTTTTTAAATTGTATTATTGTATTGCTTCATTAATATATATTTGTTGATTGTTTCTAGCTTTGGATAATTGTCACTCTGTTTCACCTGTATAGAGTCCATTGTTAGGTATGTACACCGTGTCTATGTTAAGTATATCTCACCTTTTCGCAGGAGCTAAACATATCTGACTGTAATTCATACTAAGAAGCAAAAGAAGTGCCTAGGGGTTCATCGCGAAGGTTAATGGAAGATGTTTAGGTTTTGAGAGACTGACATATGATACCACAACATCTAGTCAGAGAGTGGAGGTGGAGGCAGAAATAGTGGTCTTCCGCAGGCTGGAGGACAAACAGCAGACATGTGTCTTGATTGTAACGGACTCACAGAGATTGCCAAGAATGATCAAAACAGATATGCTTCGTGCAGAGTTGCATTCTTCATGCAGAGTGGCGTATACTGCATGCTTCAGTTCATAAATCAGAGCAAAGGAGTATATGGTGGATCATCTCCCCAGGACATGCTGGTGTGCTGAGAAGAGAGCAGAAGGACAGATTGGCTGGGACTGCACCACTTGGTGGGGTCTTGGTACACGATAGGCAGACGTGGTCAGTAACCTTTGGGATCCTATTTATCGTGGGGCGGGAGGGGGGAGAAGCAGATAAATCATCATATCCTTGAGAGAATGGTCGGCAAGGACTAACCAGAGGATGAGGCGAACACTTAGTACTCCGAGGAACGGCTAGACAAAGACATAACCCGACTGCGAATGGTACCATTAGTATTGGACTCTCCGTTGGCTTAAAGATGAGGACAGATCACTTAAGGTAATGTCCTGAGTGTTGTGCGGCCGGTAATTGCCTCAGCTCAACTCAGCCCTGCTGACACCGACTATCTATTTAAGGAAGCGAAAGTGTTTATACTGTAAACAAAATTCGGTCTTTGCAAAGACATTTTGTTTGTTTTCTCTAGGGAAAATATAAGTAAAAGTCTACCTAATGACAGTCTTCGTGGCATGGTGCATTAAAACTCTTCCGCTTGAACTTCTAATGCTCTGATGACGAGGTTGGGGGGGGGGGGGGGGGATGTCGTTCCCTACACCCGTCAGTAGGAATTTAACCTTGACTTCCTGTTCAATGGCTGGACTTAAAGTTGCCTAGATTAGCAATGTAGCCGAATGAATAAAAGCGCTCGTTCTTAAACTTCCAATGTGCTGATACCGAGGTAGCGGGTTGAATCCGTACACCGATCAGTTGGACTCAAATGGTGACTTCTTGTCCTTAACTTGGGGATGGAAATTTTCCTCAGACGTTGGAATGGGTTCACCTGATGGACAGGGACACAAACAACGCAAAAATTAGTTCAGTTCACTAGAAGTAGTAACACGTGTATGGACTACGCTTGAGTTCAAAGCGGGCGAACGCAAAAATCAAATCAAGGGGTTGATCACAACGTCATGCAAACGACGTGCAACATAGACCATCTACATTATAACCACTGTAGGAATGTGAGAGCGGTATTTCACATACACTACGTCCTGGCTTGACGTGATGAGCGGAACAGTGGCTTCCTCTTTGCTGCCCTGTCATTGTGTTCCCCAGCGCTGGGCAGATAATAGTGACTATTCCTTTCATGGACTACAGGCCCATACGTTGTTAAACACTGTAATATATGTTTGTTGGGGTCCATGATGCTGGGTATTATCCCGTTGTGGCAGTTATTATAACTCGAGACGAAGTGTGGGCTGGGATGGGGGTGCGGAGGAGGAGGGCGGGGTTCTACTAAATAATGCATGTCTCTAGGGAGGGTGAGGGGAGAGGCGTAGAGAGTGTGATAGGAAGAGTAAATTGTTGAGAGAATAATGCAAAGGCCTGGGTAGAAATAGTCGGATGTGAGGGTAGAACAGCGAAGCGAGAAGAGAGAACGAGCGAGGGAGAGGGTAGAGTAGAGAGAGATGTTAGAATAGAGAGAGAGAGAGAGAGAGAGAGAGAGAGAGAGAGAGAGAGAGAGAGAGCGATGGGAGGAGGTAGTAAATATATATATATATATATATATATATATATATATATATATATATATATATATATATAGAGAGAGAGAGAGAGAGAGAGAGAGAGAGAGAGAGAGAGAGAGAGGATAAAATAGAGAGAGGGAGGGTAGAATAGAGAGAGGAAAAGAGATAAAACAGAGAGAGGGAAAGAAATGATTGAGTAGAGAAAGAGAGAGAGAGAGAGCAAGAGAGAGAGATATATATTAATAGACTGAGTATTAAAGACATTGCCGGTCTCTCTGGCTGTGGGGTTACAACACTTTCTCTCTGTAATCCCGTTTATCACGCAGAGTCTCGCAGCGGAGCGAGAACTGAGGTGGTTCGACCCCCGCTCGTGACTTGCGGATACTGAGCCGGCCGCTCAGAAAGCAATGGCAAACTACTGAGCGTAATCTTGCCAAGAGATCAACAGACAGCTGAAAGATGCTGCTGTTGACAGCTAAGTCCTGTAAAAGGATACGCAAAAAAAAAAAAAAAAAAAAAAAAAAAAAATTAAAGACATTGGAATAGGTTAAAGTGGGTCGGTTAGAGAGATAGAGAGGAGAGAGAGAAAGTTGAGAAAATGGAACAAGGACAGCAAAATAGAGAAAGCAAGTTAAAGAGCGCAGAATAGAGAGAGGACGGGATGTAGAGTAAGAAACAGGAAGACTAGACAGAGATATTAGGTTAGAGAGAGACACAGAGAGAGTAAGAACGAGAGTGCAAAACATAAAAGAGCTTTAGTTAGAAAGGGCAGTGTAAAGGGGATTAACAAACGAACAAACAAATGTTATATTCAAAGGGCTAAGAGTTGGGCACGCGGGCCCGTCCGTCTGATATTATGCCCCTCTTATCTCATTCTTCCATACATCACTTATGAGGCTAACTGAGATCAACAACAACAACATAAATATATCTTTTAAAAAGGCAAGGGAAGTGTGCCAAAATAGTCGCTACATGACTCACCATATTTATTATTGATGTGGCAATTGTTTTCAGCTAAGGACACATACTGTCCTACACATGAGTGACTGTTATACAAGGGTTTTGTCATCATCATCATCATCATCATCATCATCATCATCATCATCATCATCATCATCATCATCAACATTATTATTATTATTGTTGTTATTATTATTATTATTATTATTATTATTATTATTATTATTATTATTATTATTATTATTATTATTATTATGCTGCTGTAATGTATTATGTACTTAAATAGTTTTCAATAGCTTGCGATTATATATATATATATCATGAGCCATGCCGGAAAGCGTGGGCGGTCATGACTCGCAATTTCACTCGATCACCAGTGTCGTGGATCAGCTCAGTGTTCCTGTCTCGTCCATGCCATGTGGCCAAGCCATCCAGGTATTTTCCTCTCGGTCTTCCTCTTGGTCTGTTCCCTTCAATCTTGCCAGTTGTCACCAAGTTCTCCAATCCATTTCTTCTCACAACTTGTCCAAGAACTGTTGACTGTCTACGTCTAATTTCTCTAATCAATTTACGATTTTCATTTGTCTCCTGTAGTACTTGGTCATAAGTATTTCTGTCTGTCCATGGTATTCTTTGCATTCTCCTCAGAAACCACATATCTGCAGCTATCAGATGTTTTTCAGCTTGACTGCACATTGTCCAAGTTTCAAATCCATACAAAAGAACAGGCTCTATGTACCACATCAACACTCTTTTTCTCGTTTTAATTGACATCTTTTTATTGGTCAGAATGTTTTTCATCTTGCTAAAGGCTACTTTCGCCATGGCGATTCTTGTTCTAATCTCTTCAAGGCATCTCCCATGAGATGTTATGACTGTTCCGAGAAAATTGTACCAATTCACTTGTTGAAGAATATTCCCATTTACTTGTATATTAAATTGTGGTATTTCGTTCTTCCTAGTGACGACCATAATTTGTGTCTTTTTACAATTTAATTCTAACCCCCGTTGTTTACTGTGTGCAACTACCTCATCTACTAATTGTTGCAGATCCTGCGCATTGTCTGCAATCAATACTGTGTCATCTGCATATCTAATGTTATTGATGTTTCGTCTTCCACTGCTGATTCAATTTATATCTTCTACATTTCTGAAAATATTTTCACTGTATAGGGAAAAAGATCTGGAGACATTACACATCCCTGCCTAACACCTCTCTTAATAGGCTGATATTGTCCCACTTCATTATCAACCGTTATGGCAGCTTGTTGTTTCCAATATATGTTTTTGTTATAAGTCTAATGTCTTTCCCATCAATTTGTAGATCTGCAAGCATATCTACCATGTTGACATGTCTTACTCTATCGAAAGCCTTTGTGTAGTCAATAAAGCAAAGATGTAATCTTTGTTTACTTCTATAGAACGTTAAATAACTTATCGCAGCATATACACAGCATTTACTGTACCCTTTCTTTCTACAAACCCACATTGTTCTTCGCATATTTCAGGTTGTATTTTCCTCCTCACTATTTGCAAGATGATTCGTAGCAAAATCTTCGTGATGTGACTCATTATACTAATTGTTCTATGCTGATCACATTCCAAGGCGTCTTTTTTTTTTTGGGGGGGGGGGGGGAGATTGCAATAAATACAGAGTTACATAATTCAGAAGGTATAACTCTGGTATCATATAATGTGTTCAGCAGTCTTTTGACTCGATCTGTTCCATATTCTTCTAAAGCTTTAATCATTTCTGTTGTGATGTTATCTGAACCTGGTGCCTTGCCAGCTTTCATATGTTTAAGAACATTTCGAACCTCCATCTTCAAAATTGGCGGAACTTCATTATTAAATCGAATATCATACTGTTCCTCTCTGTTTTCATCATAAAGGTTTGACACATAATTTGACATTCATGTAGAATCTGATCTTTTTCTATTATTATTTTGCCATCTTTAGTTTTTAGACAGCCTGCTGATATACTTGTTCTTTTATTAGTAAGTTCCTGAATTCTTTTGTGCGTTAGTTTGGTATTTTGACTGTTGTGTTCTTTTTCAATTTCTAAGTAATTTTTCTCAAGCCATGCTTCATTTGCCTCTCTACATAAAATTCTGACTTGACTGTGAATTTCTTTATATTTGGCAGGATTATTTTTGGTCAGTCTTCTTGTTTCCATTAGTTGTAAAATTTCTTCAGTCATCCATTTCTTACGACCCACCTTCTTTAATTTTGGAATAGTTGTTTCTGCAGCCAAACTGATTGAATTCTTCAACATTTCCCATTGATCATCCACATCCTGAAATAGGATCTCTAGATCAGACAATATATCAAATCTGTTCTGTACTTCTATATTGAATTTGTTTTGTATTTCCTTGTCATTACTCAATGTACACAAATAATATTTAGTGTTTCCTGTTATATACTTGACTTTCTTCAGCTTTAACCTCAATGTTCCTGTAAGTAGTCTGTGGTCACTATAACAATCAGCACTGGGATTTAGTGCGTTTCTAAATCTTCTGCTAATCAGAATGTAATCAGTCTGGTTTCTAATCCTGCTATCAGGACTCCTCCATGTCCATAATCTTATAGTGTGTTGTTTAAACCAGGTGTTCCCTATAATCATTTCCTGCTCTTTTGTCCACTCTACAAGTCTGTATCCTCTTACATTTCTTTCTCCTAAACCATAGTTTCCTGCTCTGTATCTGTCACCTTGATTTCCTACTTTTCCATTGAAGTCCCCTATTATGATGTTTATTTCTGAATTTTTACATTTCTTTAAAGCAGACTCTATGTCATGAAATTCCTCTACACTGTCTTCACTGGATGTCCCTGAAGAGGCATATACTTGAATAACATTTATGCTACAAGGTCTCCGCTTAATTTAACTATCAGAACACTATCTGACACGGCCCAATATCCTTGAACAGATTTTTATGTTTGCCGGACCAAGATAATTGCTACCCCCACCCCACCCCCTTTGCCATGGCAGTGACCATATTGGCCGGGGACCGCAGCCATTATCTCTTGAAAGAGATCTTCTGCCTACCGTCGCGAAAAAGGAGACCATAACCAACAACTATCTGTCGCCTGCCCTCACAATTTCATCAACCACATGCTTTCCGTGGCTTCTTTTGAACACTTCTAATAAACGAATACCAAATAATACCACATAATCCACAGGAAACCACTAAAAACAACGTCTCCCGAAGAAATATATTGTGAGGTTTTTTGTGGGTTTATAGAGAATTACAGAAGTTCCAATGAGTGAAGTTCTATAAAGTATATCTCTCTATAAAAGATACAGGTTAGTAACAGCAAGTGTTGTCTAGAGGTATTGATATTTATTCTCGCATAACCCTTGTAGAGAAACCATTCAGAATTTTGGCTAACCGAGTACCCCCACTGTGAGAAATTAGACACAAGTTAAGTTCTACACAGAATTATTTATAGATGATTTCTCTTCTAGGCCATATATATAGATATAGAGATCTTGGCAGTTAGCCACAGTAACCAATGAAAGCAGTTCTCTCATCTTCCAGCTGACTGTGCTCTGGTCGCCAACCTCATTTTTGATCTCATTACTTATTTCAAGTGACACAAGACACTTGGACAAATGATCACATTGACAATTGTACCATTGCAGTAAACATAAACAACAACAACTGTATTTTACACTGGTTGAACAAGACAACATGAGAAGATCTTGACAACAGTTGGACAAACATTCACAAAGAATGATCACACCAACAGGTTAGACAAGTCATACATCATGGAAGATACTTGACAACAACCACACAGACTTTCACAATCTCTGTAACCAACAGCAACAGTAGAGTAACAGTCACCATGAAGATGCTTGACACCAGTTGGACATTTCTTTCTCAACAATGTACAAGACAATCACAGAGACATGTATCTCAAAAACTGTTCTCTTACTACTAATACTTTATTAATGTTTGATGAGGTCAAGTGAAGACTCAGGCTTCATATTCTGCCAACAATTTACATCTCAAATATGTTTATATGCAAATTATAGTGACATTATCTATGAAAACCCAAACACATCACTCAATATCCCCACAGAAACATCAATCTAAATACACCCTCCTCCTTCACATCTCTACACCATAAGTTATCCTACACCACACTTTAGACTTAAATCCTTTCTTCGACTGTTAATGAGGGAAACACAAAATAAGCCATAAATTGGGGCAGGCATAGGGACGTTCTGCTCCACTGGTCTGTTTTATCCTTTTAGCACCTATAATGGTGTTGGACAGCTCAGGTTACAGTTCTCCCCATGATGGTTTTCCAATTCAGGCTATTCCCTACTGTCACAATCTTGAAAGAAATTTTAAAGCTCTATCTTTTCACTGGTGAGTTCATGAAGTTGACACTTAGGACTGTTCTTTTATTTTTCCAGTAGAGGAAGATCTAAAAAGAAACAATATGTCCTAGCATTCTTCTTTCTGTCTATCTCACCTAAATTTGACTGTTCATGAAGTTGACACCCAAGACTGTTCTTTTGCTTTTCCAGTGGAGGAAGATCTAAAAAGAAACAATATGTCCCAGCTGTCTTTCTTCACAGTCCATCACTCCTAAGATTTCTGATGGAACTGAATCACCACACCGACTTAACACCATTCCATTTTGTGAATTTGCTCTATTTATTAACTTCTGCTCCTTCAGCTTTCAGCCATTATTAATATTAAGCTGTGATAGGGTCAGCTCCAAGTGCACCTTTAATGTCCACTCTTAGCCAGTAGTGACATGCTGAAGACCAGGTGATCTCTCCTCTTAAGGTTTCTTCTTGAATTTATCTTGAAGATATAGCCTGGAGCTTTTACAAAATTGGAGAGTATCCCTGTCTTAGGCTTTTAAGAAAGACTTTTCTTCAGTGCCATCTGTATAGGCCAGAATTAGTGGATTCAGGCTGAATCTTTGCAACCTGTTATTCATTTTGGTCTTTTTGGAGTCTGACTTTTCAGCTGGAGTTGAAGACTAGAGCTCAGGACTTCCCCTAGAGTTGTCCTGGTAATTGAAAGGGCCTCCTCCATCTTCCTCATTCTCTGTTAATAAACAAAGGCACAACATGTGTTTTACATCTATTGAACCATTGTCACAGTTATACAGTACTATCACAGATTCGGAGAGGAATGGGAGGGGAAAAGGAGTGTGATATTCGAACACCCGCCTCTCACTGATGATGAAGTGCAATTTTAATTGGGGGTTTGGGGTGATATCCTTTCTCCAGGTTCATCCCCAAAACCGTGAAGTCATAGGCACATACTCCTAATCAGAGGCAGCTTCACACAATTATCTTGTAAATTCTCACAATGAGTAGATCACAGGGACCGGTGTACCATGAGAACAGACAATGTGATTAAGCACCAAGAAGTAGGCATTGTATGGCAGAAATCATGCACTAGAATTGCCTTCACATGTGGAATACACATAATGAAAGAAAACATAAATTTTCCCTGACAAATAGCATGAGCCTTCCCATGTATTCATCTGACAGACACTGTAGGTTAATTTCCACAGTGCAATGCAGTCCTGCAAACATGGATTTAATAAGTGTCTTTACTTTTACAAATATGAGAAGTTAATTATATAATTATTATCTCATTCACTCAAACATTCTCAGCCATTATAAGGGAGAAATTACATGCAGTATATAGCATCACACATTCTGAAACATAACTGCCAAAGGTAACTCTCAAGAGCGATGTACAGTTTGGTTAAGAATGGTCATGATAGGCACTCAACGAATGTTCAGAATGCACAAAGGTTTTGCCATATGCATTGAGCGTGGTTTACAGTCATAAGCATATGCAAATCATCAAATCAGACAGACAATAGACATGGTAAGAATGTTTCACTGCGGTAGACATGACAGGTTTTGAGCGGCAGTTTTAGAGTCACTGTACCGAAGTCCTGTCTTCTTTTTACATTTTCTCAAGAAAATACTCGGCCATTCGTCTCTCTCTCACTTCATCAGGTTTACACATAACATATTAAATGATTTAGGTACCTGGAGTGCAGATGACCACATCCTAAAGAATGCTTTTGGGCAAATTTTACCACTGCATCTTGAACATGTCCTTACGGGATGGAATCAAGGCTTCGACTGGCGGGCTAATTATGTATTAAGGAGCGTTACCAGCCCAAGGGTTACCCAATCAAATTGAGACCCCACCATTCATCTACCCTCTCTCGATCTAGAATCTACGATTCTATTTTTAGTTAGGGTATCACGACGGCTTACGTGGTTAACTACTGAGTATTGAGAAATGTAAATGGACTGGGGATGCGAACGTCTGAAGACATCATGCCATATATATATATATATATATATATATATATATATATATATATATATATATATATATATATATATATATATATATATATATATATATATATATATTAGTTAGTTAGTTGCATATCCTTTAAAGGACGTTGCAGTCAACACTAGCATTTTTTGCTTTTGTGGTCTCTTGGCAAGTTTACGTTCAGTAGTTTGCCATTGCTTTCTGAACGACCGGCACCCATAATATTTCGTAAACAATCAACGCAAGGCGGTCTGCTGCCAAGTCACCCGCAGCTGTGTTCCCAACGCGGGTATGCGAGGTTACGAAATGGGTCTGTAACACCCTTCGCCACGAAACCGGCATATATATATATATATATATATATATATATATATATATATATATATATATATATATATATATATATATGCGTGTGTGTGTGTGTGTGTTGTGTGTGATTGAGTGAGTGGGCGAGTGAGTGGGTGGGTGGTGGTGAGTCAGTCAGTCAGTCAGTCAGTCAGTCAGTCAGTCAGTCAGTCAGTCAGTCGGAAGGATTTTAGGAAAGAGAGATAGAGAAAGAAAGATAGAGAAAGACAGCGTGAGAAGACATTTGACAGGCTTGTATCATATCACAAAAGGGAGACAGCACGCAAAATGATCCATGCCGCCAGAGATCGCAATTTATGGAGAAGCATGGTCGCCAACGCCAGTCGGCACGGCACTGGATGATGATATAAGAAACATGTGGCTTAATCGAAACAAGATCATAGATTTAATCCAAGACTCTGGTAAGCGTATGGGATGGCGAACCATGACTGCTCATGTCTATTGATATGGCGAATGACGATAATGATGGCGACATCTATTGCGTGTTGTTTAAGGAGCACGAAAGATTCCAGATTTGTCTTGTACCGAATGTTTGTAAAGTCTCACTACACTGTGTGTGTAGAATAAATTTGAAAAATTAAGTTCATAATGTCATCAAAAATGCGCTCAACAGTCCGTCGTGAAGCAATATGCAGCAAATGACTGTTGTTTGCTGGAGTAATTCTTTGCACTACAAACAGAATGGTGTTATCAACGGAAGAAAGAATTTTTTTTGGTTGAACAAGTTGTTTCGAAATGGCGGTCGATACAAACGGATGATTGCTAAATGATTTAATGGCACGTTGCGCAAGGTACTTGACGATACGATGAGACGTGTACAGTCATGTCCTGAAGCCCGTGGTGGACATTTCCAACACCTGTTATAGTGAATACTTTATTGGTACTTTCCACATTTCCCAAACAGGCCATAACAGTGATTATTGTTAACTAATTTAATGAATGTTTAGTACATTCTTTGATGACGTCACTTACTTCATGTTTTATTTACATTTGTTCACCATACAACGTGTAGTGAGACTTTACACACAAGGGTAGGAAGAAACATGTTAACTCTTTCGGTCAAACTCAACGCGTGATGTGAGATTGGCTCTTCCCACAGTGTCCCAAACATCGTCTTCTTTCACTTCTTCATCTTCTGCGTCCCTCTTTCAAGAGGAGTCCATAAATAAACAAGCATGTATTGTTTAGAGCTCATAGAGATAGGAAGAAGGAAGTAGAGACTTGAGGACGCACGTGAAAATATAAACATTGAAAGCTGTAGTTACCAACAGGGATTCCAACCTGTCACCTCTAAAATAACGACGATACCTCTACGCAGGAACTAAACACGAAGCCATTTCCTGCTACCCTTTATAGGCGGAGTTTATTTACAAGCCCATATCGTTTCAATTGGTGTTTAGTTGGTCATGTTGGAAAGATGATGAATGAGAAAAGAGGCAACAAATGGTTATGATGAATGAGAAGAGAGGCACTGTAAAACATGGTGTGTACTAGAAAACATGGTGAGGACTGAAAAACATGGTGTGGGCTGGAAACGATGGTGTGGGCTGAAAAATATCGTGTGGACTGGAAAACATGGTGTTGATTGGAAAACATGGTGTGGGCTGAAAATCATGGTGTGGACTGGAAAACATCGTGTGGGTTGGAAAGATTAGCGGTAGAAGAGGCAGAAAGAGAGAAACGATCCTGGATAGCTTGAGGCTGTGGCAAGAGGGATATCATGAAATGAACTGATGCACAACACCATGAGCCGAGATCTGTGGAAACACATCCATGCCTCACCGGGGAACTGCCGTAGCATTGTGGCTAGGCGCTGGCCTTCCGGCGCATTGGTCGTGAGTTCAGTCCTCAGTTGGGCGCATTCGAATTTGGTAAGATGATTGATGGATTGATTGATTGATTGATTGATTGATTGATTGATTGATTTATCTAGGAACCGACATCACAGCATTCAGAGCATTCCCATAAGCGCTCCGTTCCCATCCTCAGCAGCCAGCGAAGAGTTTCAACACCAATAGTACCAGTAGCAATCTGATTATATGTCCTTCTCGCCTTTCCTCTGAGCGTCGAGCGTCGGCCAGATCTCTTGTCACTCCTCGCTGCCTCATTCTTGCCAGACCATGGTGATCTATTTGCTCCTCTGAGGTGTACACGTGCTTCCCACAAGGCCGCAAGTTGATATGGGCTTGTAGATCAACCCGGCTTATAATGGGTAGTATGAAATGACTTGAGTGGTGAAGGCGACATTTGTGGTACTGACCATATTACTGGTGCTGTCTGGTCTATAAAAATATGGATCCAGCAATGTATGCCCAATGCGCCTTCAGACGTGTAAGTGTGTCATTTTTACAACGCCATCTTTCAAGTGTTTATTCGTCATCTGTCAGGTTTTTACTACGCCATCTGTCAGGTTTTTACTCGTCATCTGTCAGGGTTTTACTACGCCATCTGTCAGGTTTTTACTCGTCATCTGTCAGGGTTTTACTACGCCATTTGTCAAATTTTTACTACGTCACGTAGTGAGGGTTTTTGCTGCGCCATCTTTCATGTTTTTACTGTGCCATCTGTCAGGTTTTTACTACGTCAGCTGTCAGGTTTTTACTCGTTATCTGTCAGGTTTTTACAATGCCATCTGTCAAGATTTTACTTCGTCAACTGTCAGGTTTTTACTACGTCATCTGTCAGGTTTTTACAACACCATCTGTCAGGTTTTTACTACGTCAACTGTCAGGTTTTTACTACGTCATCTGTCAGGTTTTTACTACGCCATCTGTCAGGTTTTTACTAAGTTATCTGTCAGGATTTTACTAAGTAATCTGTCAGGGTTTTACTACGTCATCTGTCAGGTTTTTACTAAGTCATCTGCCAGGTTTTTACTCGTCATCTGTCAGGGTTTTACTACGCCATCTTTCATGTTTTTACAACGCCATCTGTCAGGTTTTTACTTCGTCAACTGTCAGGTTTTTACTACGTCATCTGTCAAGTTATTACAACACCATCTGTCAGGTTTTTACTACGTCAACTGTCAGGTTTTTACTACGTCATCTGTCAGGCTTTACTCTTCATCTGTCAGGTTTTTACTACGCCATCTGTCAGGTTTTTACTCGCCATCTATTAAGTGTTTACTGCGCCATCTTTCAGATTTTTACTGCGTCATCTGTCAGGTTTTTACTTGTCATTTGTCAGGTTTTTACTACACCATCTGTCAGGTTTTTACTCGTCATCTGTCAGGTTTTTAATGCGCCATCTGTCAGGTTTTTACTTCGCCATCTGTCAGGTTTTTACTGTCTATCTGTCAGGTGTTTACTGTGCCATCTTTCATGTTTTTACAGCGCCATCTATCAGGTTTTTACTCGTCATCTGTCAGGTTTTTACAGCGCCATCTGTCAGGTGTTTACTCGTCTTCTGTGAGGTTTTTACTGCTCCATCTGTCAGGTTTTTACTACGTCATCTGTCAGGTTTTTACTGCGCCATCTGTCAGGTTTTTACGGTGCCATCTGTCAGGTTTTTACGGTGCCATCTGTAAGAGTTTTACTTCGCCATCTGTCAGGTTTTTACTGTGCTATCTGTCAGGTGTTTACTGTGCCATCTGTCAGGTTTTTACTACGCCATCTGTCAGGTTTTACTGCGCTGTCTGTCAGGGCACATGTTGTTAATGATGGCCATTCTCAAAACAGATTGACAGTCCAATTCTAATGCCTTTAAGGGTTTAATTAGCATCTGCTTCTTGAAGAGCTTACTGAATAATAATTTCATTGCATTGTTCTTAGTATGTTTAAAATGTAGGGGGGTCTGGTCTCAGGTATTGGTAGTACCTGTGGCAAGGATGGCTGTCACGCCAATTTCAGGGCCCATTCCCCACTGGTCCAAGCTTGGCATTCAAGTCATGCCTGTGACTTCTAGTAGCTGTCAGCATGCAACAGTTGCCACGCCCCCCCCCCCCCACCCGCAACGGCTGTGACAGGCCGGCTAAATCAGGCGAGTGTAACCGATTCAGCGTCAAACCAATCGATGAACTACGATAAGTCTACCCAGCATGTGAAGACAGGATTCGGCAGACTACGTGGAAGAAATAATTGATATTTCAACGGGCAAGACGGCGTTTACCTGCAAAGCGTTGTGGAACGTAATGATCATGGCAAGGCACGTAGAGCGTCCTGGTCATCCACTGCATTTATATTCATCTCCAGTCGTCTTGACGTGTCTTGCCACTGGATTAATATGGACTCAGGCGAGAGTTTGTGGTCGACGAATTGCGCAACTCTTCCTCACTTTAATCTAGTTAGTTAGTTAGTTAGTCGACAGATCATCCTCATTGCACATAGAACCATTCAGTCCAAAAGTGCTCGGATCCCCTCCTCAGCAAATCCTGCAGCGTGTAGCGGCTAACGACACCAGTTCTGTGTTGGTTTATCAATCTTCTTTGGCTTCCTGCGTAGTGTTCTTGTTTGGCATCCCCTCTTTTAATTTGCTGTTCTTGCAGTCTGGCCATGGTTGTAGATTCACAGTCATCACTTGGTTCTCGCAAAAGGCTTACTTCTCGTAGAGCATTCAGAATGTCAGCCTGGTCCATGGCACGTCCGCCCTACACAGTAGCCTTACCTGCAAGCTTGTCAGCCCGCTCATTTCCTTGTACTCCCGCATGCCCTGGCACGAAGATGAAACTAATCTTTGCCAGCCGAGACCGCTCCAGAGACAGCAACCATTCTCTTCGGATCCACCCCATCTCTATCCTCTTGAGCATGCTCATTGAGTCGCTAAGAAAACATGCCTTAGTGGATGTCTGTGTCTCGAGCCATGTTATTGCTTTACTTACTGCCATCACTTCCATAGTCAGGCTACTTGTGGACTCAGCAAAAGCACCAGAGTCCTCCTTCACAATTCTCCCTTCGGCCTGAGCCGTAAATGCCCATAAGCTTCTCACATGTCGGACAACTGACCTATCTGTGTAAATGACAGCATCACCGTCTAGGGAATTCTCGTAAATCAACGCTTGTACTTCAGCCTCCATAGCAGCCGGATTTTCTTGTCTGCACTTTCTATCTAGTTGTATGCAAACTGAAAAGGATGTGCAGAAATCGGTTGGCACTTGTACCCACTCCTCACCAGGTTCTAAGTCCTCAAGTGAACACACCTGTTGGAGAATGTTTTCGGCTTGACCCATCCACGACCGTCCTCTTTTTAACCTGCTGCCCTTCACCTTCATAATTTTACTATGCAGTGGATGCTGTGTGTTTGCGTTAACTTTGAGGTAGGCGCATGCTCTGCAAACTTGTATTATGTCTTCAATGGTTGGAAAATCAAGAAGGTAGTGCATCGCCCTGCATGCTGTATCTCTTGTACATCCAAGAATAATGCGCATAGCTTCATTCTGTATCCTTTCCATCCTTTCTATCTGCTTACGGCTGAGAGTCAGGATTGCCATCGCGTACTCAAAAACAGACATGGCCAGCCCCTCGTACAGAAGACATAGATGGCGCTGCTCACAGTTTGCTGTCGCCATCACCCGCATTGCAGCCAAACCTCGCTTGGCCTGTGTTATCACCTGGTCTATGTGCTCATTATAAGCAAGGCTTCGATCAAACCGTATTCCCGGGTAATTCATTGCCTGCGTTCTTTCCACCGTCTCTGAACACAGCTTTACAGTTGGTGTTGGGGTGTTGACAATATGATTATTCAACGAGAACTAAGTCACTATTGCCTTTGTTGGTTTGACCATTGCCCCAGCCTCAACATACCAAGTACTTATGCAGACATGATCAGCACCTATTGATGTCGCCGTATCTTATGCCATCAGGCCCTGGAGCGCTGTTTTTTTATCGTTGAAGCACGGCCTTGATTTCTTTCACTGTCACTGTGTCTTCATCCGAAGTGTTCTTGGCCTTGCACCTGTCTGAGGTGACCTCCTTGGCCAGATTTCGGCCTCCCATGTCTGTCTGGTTGCTCTGCTCTAGATAGCGTTCAAAGAGGGCTATACCCTTGTCCTCGTCAGTCCTCTGCCAGATGAGGTCAGCAGCCTCACTTTAATTCACGCGCAAGTGATTCTTCACCCAACTTTGTCACGCACACACACACACACACACACACACACACACACGTATACACATACACAAACAAACATTTCGAGCCAAAATAGGCCTTTTCAGCCATATTAGAACTCATCGCCGAAAAACTCTCAAGCCTCACTGAATGAAATGAATGGTCATCATCATAACTAATAACCAAACATCACTATGTTTAGAATGTTACAGCTCTATCACTTCGTTTTTACTTATTTATTTGTGAATCAATTTGACATTACATTATACTTCTTCTTTTCTTTTGATTTACAGGATATGGCGCAAGCAACTGATGATAGAGTGGATACGGCGGATAGATAAAGAGAGAGTTCCAGAAATTCAGTATCACAGCCAGTGAATGTTCATATCGCGCGACCGCAATCAGCTTCCCCGTTGATACAATTCCCAAAGTTAAAATGAACAACACAACAGATGGGGAATACCCATCATTGAGGTCTGCAGCAGATATCCTGGACAAAGCCTCGGTGTGGTTTTCTCTCGTCACGGGACTTCCCGGAAACCTGTTCATCTTTCTCACAGTTACATCGTTTCCGGCGACTGTAGCCAGATTCCACTTTCAGTTGCTGTCAGTGATGGACTCTATTTCTCTGTGCCTTTTGGTCTCCATCAGGGTCATTGACTGGTACGAATTGGTCGTCATCAACAGTAGAAATGTCACCCTAATCTGGAAGATCTACTTCAATAGCGCTTACTTCACAAGCGTCTACGCCAACTGGGTTCTTGTCTATATCGCCATGGAAAGACTCATCGCTCTCAGGTACCCCTCTCAAACTGCAATCTATTTAACGGTTCCGAGGGCTAGAGCGAATGCCGTATTGACATTCCTCTTGATGGGTTCATTTTGTGGCATTGTCACTGTAAAAACGCATTATTTTGGAATAGCTTGGTTAGTTATCTATACAACCTTCTACACAGCTTTTCCCTTGTTGATTGTGTTCGTCATTATATGGCTGTTGCTGGGGACCATGGAGGAGCAAAGAAGGGACAGGAAACTTCGGGAAAAGGAGCGGGAGAAACACAACCACCATCATCACCATCTTAAAGATGGGTATAAAACGCCGCTGTCCGGAATTACCCCCACGGGAACAGCTTTACATACTCCCATAGGAGGTATTACGCCTACAGCTGCGCTCACTCCCACTATGACTAAGTCCGTAAGTGGACTATCCAAGCACAATGCCTACGGCGTGCCTATAAAATATGACAAGCATGTCCCGGGGGTGACAACTTCTACAAGCCGGCACAGCATGACGCTGTCATTCACTGGCAACCCGAGAAAATCGACGGCCTCGGAAACACATCATCATCATGATCCCCCAGAAGTTCTGGCCAGAAAAGCCAAAGAGAAGAAAGAGATAGAGAACTGCTATACGCTCATGATGCTGGCTTTGTCGGTCACTTTCGTTCTGTTGACGATCCCGTATTCGGTCATTGAATACATCTACGTGACATCAGACAGGGTCATCACTGACGTATTTGATGAGAAACAGGCCAAGATGTACCTAATCATTGTCATAGCTCTGGCCTTAATGTTCGTTGAGCATTCGTGCAACTGTTATGTGTTCTTCCTCTGCTCCGGTAAATTTCGGCAACAGTTCTTGAAAGTCGTATGTAGAAAAACGCCGGCTGCTGCCATGGATAACTCTATGGACCGAGAGCAAATAAAATCGTTCGTGTAGCTAGCTACAGGAATTATAACTCACTTATATCACAGCATTTGCTTTTGTAAATTTATCAATAATGAGGTTTTTATTTTAGTGAGATGTCTATGGAGCCTATGAAATGTGATGTCCCTATCATATCACAGTCACATAACAGTAAACTGCTTCTGACAATGTTCTTTTTTTCGTATGTGGATAATTATAAATATCTAGATGTAATTATACGACGGGGCTTGTATGAAAACCTTAAATATTTTGTTTTTAATTTTTGTGAATAAATTCTTAAAAATTTAAGAACAAATGTATCATTTTTCGATGTAGCTACCATGCGCAAAATGCAAGTCCTCCAGCGGCCGATAGAGTGCTTGGATTCCTATAGAAAAATCGTCTCGATATGCCTGACCCGGTGGTGTACAGAAGTCATGCCGTTTTGAAACTTCCTACTTCATCCATACGCTTGGTGGACTGACAGGCATGCATCACCATATTGGACCTTCATTCGCCCCTTCACTGATCAAAACACGGATACGGATAACAAAACGCTGCTCTTATTTGGTGCATGTCACAAGTGGGGCCACCATTTTTAAACTGTCCTTATGACGTTACTGTGTTCGTTTGCACCGTGATGTCACGTGCTTAAATTTTTTGGCATCCTTTACAACAATATTGACAGGTTACAAGACAATGGCATGGTTATTGTAATTTCTAACATACTGTTAAGGTTTTCATTTGAATCCCCCTTGTAGAATGAGATTGAAAATGCACAATACAGATTAAGAACAGAATAGGACATGCAAAACTGCATAGCAGAAAATGAAAGGTAGCTTATGCAATAAGTCACTATCATTGAATGTAAACTAGAGAGTGCTAAAATGCTATATAGAACCAGCTTTGCTGTGTGGCAGTGAATCTTGGAATGTAAATGAACAAATTAGGAAGAACTCGGAAGCAACAGAGATGTGGTTCCTGAGACGAATGTTGCGAAATGCTTGGCCTGCCAGAGTAAGTAACGACTGCCTGAAAGAGGCTAATGAAACTAGAACATTATATTCAACAATAAGGATGTGACAAACGGCTTTCTTTGGCCACGTGAAGAAAAGAGAGACATTGGAGAACATCATGACGACTGAAAAGATCGAGGGGAAGAGAGTCAGAGGCAGACCAAGATAAATGATGCTGGATGGACTGAGACGGTGGCGTGGAGGAATATCATTAGCAGAGTTGATACAGAACACCAAAGACCAAGATCTGAACATGAACGCCTATTCCAGCTGGCAATGCACTTGATGATGATGATGATGAGGAGGAGGAGGAGGAGGAGGAGGAGGAGGAACAAGTAGGCTAATTTGATGTTTTAGTGTTTTGAGAGCGAGTCTGATATTATATACTCCTTATTTTGATCTAGAAAGCATACAGCAATGTTTTACCTGTTGTGAATTTGAATAATGAAGTACCTAAGAACAGGCTGCACAATTTATTGCCTGACACATCTCACTGCAACTCGACGGGTGCATACTTCAGAAGTCACTCAACATAAAACAAAGCCATAGAGAAACATGAATGCCGGTTTCTTATGGAAAGTAGGAATCAGGAGAAGAAGAACCTTTGAATTTGGAAATACTGTTCTTCTTTTTCTTTCACAGCTGATCCCTGTGCATGGACTCGGTACCAGGTCACTTCAAACCGTTCTATCTTTAGTTATCCCATGCAGCCCTTATTTATATGCTGCACATATTATTCATTTCTATGTCTACTTATCTTCCCCGCGTGTTTTACGTCTTCCTCTGTTTCTTTTTCTTTGTGGATTCCAGACAAAGTTCTTTCTAATTTTCTGGTGACAAGATCATTCTAGTGCATTTTTTGTAATATTCACTGGCACAGGAACGGAGCATAATGGGGCGACCCTGTGCCATGAAGATGGAACCCCGACTAACTAACTAACTAATTCATTAACTAACTAACAAACTAACTAACTAACTAACTAACTAACTAACTAACTAACTAACAAACTAACTATTCTCAGGTTTTCTCAATGTATGTCATGTCCAGTCCCAGCGTCTCTTCTGCACCTGTTGGTTCACTGGTCTAGTTCTCTCCATTAGCTCCACTTTGGTGATTCTGTCGTGCCATTTTATTCCTATTTTGCGCAGGCACAAATTAATGCTTGTTTGTAGTTTAAGAAATTATCTTTCAAATGTTTATAATTCTTCTTCTTCTTCTTCTTCTTCTTCTTCTTCTTCTTCTTCTTCTTCTTCTTCTTCTTCTTCTTCTTCTTCTTCTTCTTCTTCTTCTTCTTCAGCGTTCCGAGCCATTGAGGTTCTTTGCTGCAGATACAATCCGTTTCCATTCGTCTCTCTGGTTGACCTTCTCTTGCCAGTCGCTGATTCCAAGTGTTTGTAGGTCTGTATATAAATTATCTGTCCACCGTCTTCTTGGTCTACCTCGGGGTCTACGGTCATTTATTTCCTGAGTGTAAGCGAGTTTTGTTTCCCTATTGTCTTCCATTCTTTCTATATGCCCCAGCCATTGTAGTCTATTAGCCTTCATGATACCAGTGATTAGCGGGGACTTAAACAGATCATAAATGTTTTTGTTACTTCTTCTTTTCCACTCTCCACTTTGTGTATCCCTAATGGGTCCAAAGATGCGTCTTAAAACTTTGTTCTCAAAGGTTTGTAACAAGGCTTCGTCTTCTTTCGTTGTACTCCAGGTTTCAGAGCCATACAGCACAACAGGTCTGATCAGTGTTTTGTATATTGTGATTTTGGTGTTACGAGATAGCGCATTTGATTTTAGCAGATGTTGTAGTGCATAGTATATCTTATTTCCAGAATTGATTCTAGCTTGTAATTCTTCCCTTATGATGCTGGAGCAGTTGAAGATTGTACCCAGGTATTTGTATGTTTTAATGTTCATATTATCTATTTGTATGAGGCTAGAGTTTTTAGCCATTCCTTCTCTTGAAATTACCATGTATTCTGTCTTATCTTGGTTGATAACCAGCCCGTTTTTAATTATACCTCTCAAAATAGTATAACTATACCTTTCAAATGTTTATAATTATACCTTTCATGTGTTTATAATTATACATTTCCTGTGTCTGTAATGTCAATAATAAACTTCATATTCCATTTCGTAATTTATGTACACATGTCTATCAGTGTGCTTGCTGCTCTATTTATCTTGCATATCAAATCTATAAGTATGTATGATTCTTGCTTTACCTCTGTCACATTTAAAACATATAATAAATGACATTGGAGTTCTTGTGATAAGTATATTTCAGGAATGTGACAAATAATAATTAATATATAACAGTAATATATTCTTTGACACTGTATCGCATATTTTCTACACTTTAATATTTTAGATATACATTTCCCTAAATGGAACGAGATTTTCAAAGTCAGCGTGTCTTTAAGACAACAAACTACTATTTTCTTGTGAATAACAGTATGTCAATACGACGCCAATGTTTCGGTAATTTCTATTGCATTGAATCACATGTTCCTAGTTGTTAACACTTGGCCCTCTGCTCACTCCCCTCTGAACCAATTTCGCAAGATATTGAACCGCATGGCCACGTAGACCCCTTGGTTTATCATAAAAGAGACATTAGGAAAGATTGATCGTGGTTCCGCACACGAAAAAAGCGACTGCATAATAATGATTCGGAACATCACCAGGCCATCGCGGATGTACAAGCATTGAAGTGCAAGCTCAATTCTAAAGAACAAACACGTGCCTATAGACATTAAAAATACCTCTACAACACAATCTTCCTGCCAACTCTATGCTACCGATGCCAAACCTAGACAATGACAGGATAACAGGGAAAAGGAAAATCACAACAACGGAATTGAGACACCTGATAAGAATACGAAATGTATCAATAAGGGAGGAAATCAGAAATGATGAAATCAAGACTAAAAAAGGGGTTATAGCAGCGTTAGATTTCCTTAGAAAACAGCTAAGTTAAGTAGTTCGGCCACACAACTAGGTTACCAACTGGCAGTATATCATAACAAGCAATGATATACAGGCCATATGTAATCAGAAGAAGAGGCCGACCATGTAAACGATGAACACAGGGAATAACAGAGTCCACGGGAATCTCGATATGTGAAACCTATAGGTGGGCACTCTCTCGCTGTTTATGACACACCTCGACACCGCAAGGTACAAGAGGAATGAATGGATATTAGATGAGACCTCCTTGTACTTATGATAAAAGCGACGTTTGGAAAGACTGATGTGGTAGAATATGAAATTTTAAAAAAAAAAAACAGTGTACATAACAAATACGTCCATCATGTGCCATGCCGATAAGCGTGGGCGGTCATGATTCGCCATTTCATTCGATCACCAGAGTCGTGGATCAGCTCAGTGTTATGTCTCGACCTTGCCACGTGGCCAGGCCATCCAAGTATTTACTTCTCGGTCTTACCCTTGTTCGCTTCCCCTCGATCTTGCCAGTTGTCACCAAGTTCTCCAGTTTATTTCTTCTCATAACATGCCCAAAAATGTGTGACTGTCTTCGTCTAATGTCTTTAATCAGTTTACGATTTTCATTTGTTTCTTGTAGCAATTGGTCATTTGTTTTTCTGTCTGTCGGTGGTATTCTTTGCATTCTTCTCAGAAACCACATTTCCACAGCCATCAGATGTTTTTCAGCTTGGCTGCTCGTTGTCCACGCTTCACATCCATACAAATGTACATGCTCTTTGTAGCACTTCAACACTCTTTTTCTCGTTTCAATTGATATCTTTTTATTCATCAGTATGTTTTTATCTTGCAAAAGGCTACCTTCGCCATGGCGATTCTTGTTCTAATCTCTTCAAGGCATCTCCCATCAGATGTTATGATTGTTCCGAAATATACCAAATATCAAATCTATAAACATGTATGTACACTGTATCTGAGATAAGTATCTCTCAATTCTTCACAGGAGTTACCCCTACCTGACTATTTTTATTTCCTCTTGTTATATCCTGCTGCAACCGTTATTTCTATGATCTATTATTATGCGGTCGAAGTTCCGCACACGTAAAAGCCACTGCAAAAGAATGATTAGAAGCTTCACAATGCCGTCTTGGATTTAAAAGTTTTGAAGTTCAACGTACAATATACAGCCTTAGTCAACTAACACGATTCAATTTATTTACATCTGTATTTCTCTATTACTTGTGTCTTTTTTAAAAATCTGTTTAACACTCATTGTGCCAGGTCTTGCCATTTTACTTCACTGTTAACTCTGTCAACCCCATGCAAATGTAATTTTATAAATATCTCCAATTTGTAAAACTTTAGAGTAACCATTTTTGGAGTCTGCATGCTTTAAGGTAATGCGGAAATGGGAGAAATGGAGTTAAAGGAACAATTAGAGGCAGTGGGGGAGTGAGGGACACAGTGGGAGGATGAGAGTGTGAGAGAGTGAGAGAGTGAGAGAGATAGTGAGAGAGAGGGAGAGAGTGAGAAAGTGAGAGTGTGAGAGAGTGAGAGTGTGAGAGAGATAATGAGAAAGGGAGAGAGTGAGAGAGAGTAGTGAGAGAGAGATAGAGAGAGTAAGAGCGAGAGAGGGAGAGAGTGAGAATGTGAGAGAGATAATGAGAGAGGGAGAGAGTGAGAGAGAGTAGTGAGAGAGAGAGTAAGAGCGAGAGAGGGAGAGAGTGAGAGTGTGAGAGAGATAATGAGAGAGGGAGAGAGTGAGAGAGAGAGAGATAATGAGAGAGGGAGAGAGTGAGAGTGTGAGGGAGATAATGAGAGAGGGAGAGAGTGAGAGTGTGAGAGAGATAATGAGAGAGGGAGAGAGTGAGAGTGTGAGAGAGATAATGAGAGAGGGAGAGAGTGAGAGTGTGAGAGAGATAATGAGAGAGGGAGAGAGTGAGAGTGTGAGAGAGATAATGAGAGAGGGAGAGAGTGAGAGTGTGAGAGAGATAATGAGAGAGGGAGAGAGGGAGAGTGTGAGAGAGATAATGAGAGAGGGAGAGAGTGAGAGCGAGAGAGGGAGAGAAAAAAAAAGAGAGAGAGAGAGAGAGAGAGAGAGAGAGAGAGAGAGAGAGAGAGAGAGAGAGAGAGAGATTTATATCGCAGCAGAACTGGACAGAAGAATGTGAGAAACAAATATCAATCAATCAATCATGTGCCATGCCGGAAAGCGTGGGCGGTCATGACGCGACTTTTCACTCAATCACCAGAGTCGTGGATCAACTCAGTGTTCCTGTCTCGTCCATGCCATGTGGCTAAGCCATCCAGGTATTTTCCTCTCGGTCTTCCTCTTGGTCTATTCCCTTCGATCTTGCTATTTGTCACTAAGTTCTCCAATCCATTTCTTCTCATAACATGCCCAAAACATTTTGACCGTCTACGTCTAATTTCTCTAATCAATTTACGAGTTTCATTTGTCTCCTGTAGTACTTGGTCATTGGGTTTTCTATCTGACCGTGGTATTCTTTGTATTTTCCTCAGAAACCACATTTCTGCAGTCATCAGATGTTTTTCAGCTTGACTGCACATTGTCCAAATTTCACATCTATACAAAAGAACAGGCTCTATGTATCCCCTCAAGACTCTTTTTCTCGTTTCAATTGACATCTTTTTATTGGTCAGAATGCTTTTCATCTTGCTAAAGACTACCATATTGTGTCTTTTTACAATTTAATTCTAACCCCAGTTGCTCACTGTGTACAACAACAACAGCTACTAATTGTTGCAGATCCTGCGCATTGTCTGCAGTCAATACTCTATCATCTGCATATCTAATGTTATTGATGTTTCGTCCTCCAATGTTGATTCCATTTATATCTTCTACATTTTACACCAAAATAGCCAACCAAAAATATGAGTTTCAGGATCTTACTAAAACTGTTGTTGCTAAGATGTTAAGTGGGGGAGAATGCCACTTGATTAATGTTTCAAAAGAACTTGTAAAGTCTTCTACAGCTGATGTTAAAGCAGTTAAAATATCTGAAAGTATTTTAGCACCATTTGTTTGCTGTGCAAATTAAAAAACACTATACAGTTGGCATAAGTTGATTAATGAAAAATGGATTAATCAAAGTGGTTATGGAGGTGCAATATAGAATGGCATGAAATGCGGTTCCGGTGGTTCTACTAACATCAAAAGATTTTTTGAAGCCAAGCAGCGAGAAGTAACAAAACCACCACCAACATTTTCAAATGCGTGGCAAACAGTTGTTGACCTAATTACAATACATTCAATAGTATCCATTTCAGCTAGATGTAACATCATATGTGATGCTGCTGACTTTGCTGCAAGATCTATTCACGCTGCAAACAAGGATATAATTACACTATATCACGGCAAACAGTGACTCGTTCTATTTTGGCGCAAGGAAAATTGGCCAAACTGCAGTTTCACATATTGTTTCAAAATATGGCACAAGAATCAGAATGTGCAATTTCGGGAATAGTTGACTGTTGGTCTGCAAGACAAACATATCTTTTGCCATATGGGGGAATTATTGCATGTGCACTAGATCAAAATTGGGAATGGATTACTTTTCCTCTGTCTCTTATAAACATTGATAGTAATCAATCTCATACAGCACAATTTACACACAGATTTTTTGCACGTGAATTTCTTGCCGAATCTACCACATTCTCCAGTCCATTGTTTGTGTGTACTGATAATGCAGCAAGCATGACGGCAGAATTTGATGAACGGTTTGATACCTATACAGAAATGCACCGATCTGATTGTACTGAGCACAGGTTATCAACATGCATTATTGATAGCTTCAACAGAGGCGTGATTTCAGAACCTGATGAGTTCATGGATCAACCTTCATGTATTGAAACATATTACAATACACGTCAGATAAAGGCATCACATACCATACCAACAAAATCTGTAACACGTGAATGGCGATCAAATTACCAACATTTCAATGCCCATTAAAAAAAAAATTACTCGCATTACTTTAATGAAGATGATGAAGAATTCTTAAACCACATTCTGAATATTGTTCAGATTAAAGGAATGCTGTACATACATGAAGAAATTCAAAACTTTTTTGACAAACTAGAAATGGATGGTGCTACATCTCATTTAATTTTGCTGTTATACTTCCTCCTAGACTATCAGTTGTACAAAGTTATTGTTGATATTGACGAAGAAACGTCTAGCAGCATGGTGAAGAAATATTGTCAGAACTTTCAGAAAGTTATTGGAGAAAAACTTTAGGCATATTGCGGCAGTTCTCTGGAAGTTACTGCAGCATTCCTTACTGGAGTTGACATTAAAGCAAAAATAAAAGACATGGTCACGTCACTTGTTACTAAGAAGAAAGGGAATGTGGACATCAATAAATGGGCCAATGATTGGATCGCTTTTTCTAAGCCTGTTGTTCCAACTGTTCTTTCATTCATCAATAATTTAAATCTTTCTTCTGAATTATCTGCTGTATGTGAAGTAGCAGGAATTGTAGAACAAAAGCAAAAAGTGATTTTGACTTTTTTTTTGATTTTTTTTATCCTCCACCAAACAAAACATTTAAGTCTGATTACCCCAGAAACAAATGCCTTGAGGATGAAGTCACCATGTTTCAAAAATTACGGCAACCAACGTCACAACCATTAAATTATTGGAAAAATTAACATAGGTTTCCACTTCTAAAAGTAAGTGCGAAAATTGTTTTGGCCATACCACTGTCCTCGGCAGCTGTAGAGCGCTTATTTAGTGCAGCTGGATTGTTGTTGAGTAAGTTACGAAAACGGATGTTACCAGCTCTCGTTATAAACTATGTCTATATCAGATTTGCAGGTAAGATGAAAATTGTGGAAATGGTTCAGGGATTTCCTGGATTAACTGAATTATTAGAAACAGTTGATCAACAGGAAATTGATAATGTGCTGAATGAGCAGAGTGACTCAGAAACAGAATGTGAGTGTCAGAATGACACTGCATCGTCATATTTAGATTAAACTTTGTTTTAATAAAATACTCTTGAATATTAAAATTAATAAATTCTGTTGTTTTACATGTCTCGTTGTACATGTAATCTTATTTAGTAAACACTAACCCTAAACTTTCATAAATTTCATAATTTTATTTGAACTGTATTCCATATTAATATTATCATGGGAATCCCATGGAATGGGATAGGATGAAACAGGCATAAATTACCATGAGATGGGATGGGACTGAAAAATGTGTCCCATGGACAAGCCTGCAAATATTCTTATGTCCACAAAACAACAGACAATATATAGCATGTTCACATCAACCCTGTGCTACCATTTTCGAACTTGGACATTATTCAAATCACATTTACGCAAAATCAACGCCTGTGAGATTAGATGCTTGAGGAAAACTGACACTTTATCTATCCTAAATCGAATAAGAAATAATGTTATCAAACATACATCGGGATCAACACCTTGTGCCACATTTTTGAAAGACAGAAGATCCAATGATTCGGCCTTGTCGTTCAGAACGAAACACCATCATCTACCAGCACTGGCGCTACATAGAAGATCGGCGACGAGAGCAAGGGAACGTCCGAGAAGAAAATGGATTGGCGACATCAAAGACAAACGGAATGATACTATCCTGTGCCACCCATTGGGTGTTAGAGCTGAAATTATTCCTCCCCACGACACTTGATGGCAAATGAGGAAGATGATGATGATGATGATGATGATGATGATGATGATGATGATGATGATGATGATGATGATGATGATGATGATGATGATGATGATGATGATGATGATGATGATGATGCTGACTTAAATACATGCATACTTGCCTGCCTTCTTATCCTCAGCTTACATTTATTTTCAGATATCAGATATTGAAGAGGATGCGATTCTCATATTTACATGCGTACATAACATGACGTATTCTTGCCAATGGTTCTATTGCTGTTTGTGAATTCTTCAAGCTTGATCAAGCACTGTTTGCTCAATGTTGTGTTAATATTTTTTTCATATTCTTGTTAAGGCTTCAATATAAAGTTTATTTATAGAAATTGTCACCTTTTTGTTTGGTCTGGATTGATTTGTGTGTCAGCGATTGGATGTGATGGTTTGGATTGGATTAATTTGTGTGTCAGCGAGTGCGAGTGATGGTTTGGTCTGGATTGATTTGTGTGTCAGCGAGTGGATGTGATTGTTTGGTCTGGATTGATTTGTGTCAGCGAATGGACGTTATGGTTTGGACTGGATTGATTTGTGTGTCAGCGAGTGGATGTGATGGTTTGGACTAGATTTAATTGTGTTTCAACGAGTGCATGTGATCCTTTGGGTTATTTAATTGATTCAGTGTCGAAGGATAGTATATCACCATATATTCCCTCCTTTTTGAAAAGAAGGGCGATATGCCGCCATACTATTTTCATCGCGTTTTTTGTTTCGTTTTGCGGTATCTTCCGCAATTTTAATGTTCAGTGAATAGGCATTTACGTTGTAATCCTTGAACGTTTGATTATGTACTACGCTTGGTCCAAACCTACCTTTTTGTTCAGCATTGAATCAGTTAATATTTTATATCAGAAAGGCATCTTATATATATATATATATATATATATATATATATATATATATATATATATATATATATATATATATATATATATATATATATATATACATATATATATATATATATGTATATATGTGCGTGTGTGTGTGTGTGTGTGTGTGTGTGTGTGTGTGTGTGTGTGTGTGTGCGTGTGTGTCCATCAAGAATGATGATGACCATTCACTTAATCCAGTGAGGCTGAAAGTATGGAGCCGTGAGTTCTAAGATAGCTGATAAGGCCTATTTTGGCTGGAAATTTTCTTTGACAATGTGGACAAAGCTCCCCCGATGGTGTTTCCACCTTGTCGTGGTGGGGGAGCTTGAGTTTCTCAATGACCCTGAGAGCTATGCCGGCGGTAGCGTAGCTACCAGCAGGGCCTCCCAAGCCGGACAGGTCAAAGGGTAGAGAACAGACAAAGAGAAACACCCTGGTCCTCCAGGTTGGGGGTTGAAGCGTGGGGTTAACATCCCCACCTTTGTAAAAACCTTTCTTTGTTACGAAACAAATACATGAGCCTCGATATCGGACTGACTTATCTGGACAACGACCTTGGAACGTTAAAGGACTTTTGAGATTTGGAACATGGAATGTACGGACACTATATCGAGCTGGAGCGGCCGAAGAACTAACCCGGGAGCTGATTGAATATCAAATGGATATAACAGCAATTCAAGAAATAAGGTGGCCAGGAGAGGGTACTTTAGAGCAAAATGGAATGATTATAATATATGGAGGAAACACCCAAAATAAACATGAATTAGGAACAGGATTTGTCATCAAAAAAGAGTTATGGGGGAACGTTTTAAACTTTAAAGCTTTTAATGACAGGATTAGTAAATTACGAATAAAAGGTAAATGGAAAAATATAACGATGATTAATGTACATGCACCTACTGAAGAGAAAGAAGATGATATTAAAGAAGACTTTTATAATGATCTGGAAGATGTCATAGAAGAAACCCCCAAACAGGACATCCTGATTGTGCTGGGAGACTTCAATGCAAAAATAGGTAGAGAGCAAACTAATAAAAAAGTGGCCGGTATGGAAAGCCTACATACAACTTCAAATGATAATGGATGGAGAGTCGTCAACCTGGCAGAAGCCAAAGGACTGCAGATTAGCAGTACCAGACTACAAAGAAAGGATATACACAAACAAACTTGGAAATCATGTGACAAGAGAACCTATAATCAAATAGATCACATTTTAATTAACAACAGAAATGCATCAAACATACAGCAAGTCAGAAGTTATAGAGGAGCTGAGTGCCACAGTGACCACTTCCTCGTTGGAGCAAAATTTAAAATAAAACTTAAGAGAGCTTTCTATACTAAATTACAAAGATTACACCCAACATATAACAGAGAAAAACTGCAAGACATTACAGTCAAAGAGAAATTTACAGATGAAATAAAATGTAAACTTGAAACTCTGCAAAACCCTTTGGAGGAAAGCATTGACCAAACTTGGTTGAACATCAAGAATACAATTCAGTCTACCGCAGAAGAATGTCTCGGTGTGTTAACCACGCATAGAAAGAACAGATGGTTCAATAAAAAATGTGAAGAAGCAGTCATTAGGAAGAAGAATGCCAGACATGTATGGTTAAATGACATCAATAACATCCAAAAGGAAGAGCATTATAGAAATGAATGTAAAGAGGCTACAAAAATAGTCAGACAGCAGAAGCGAGAATATATGAATAATATAATCAAAGATATGGAAACTAATCACCAGAAAAATGAATCCAGAAAATTTTTTAAAGAACTGAAGTCAATGAAACGAGGGCACCAACAAAACACATATGGTTTAAAAGACAAAAATGGGAATATGATAAATACCAATGAGGAAATGTGCAACACATGGAAAGAATATTTTATTGAATTACTAAATTGTGAAGCTCCAAGTAACATTTTCTCACAGGAAGAGGTTCTAACATGCGAACCACAAATTGAAGAACCTACATTTGAAGAAATCCTATATGTAATCACACGACTTAAAAACAATAAGGCAACTGGGACTGATGGAATTGCTGCTGAATTTATAAAGGCAGGTGGCCATGCATTACATCTAAAGCTATACGAACTAATAATAAAAATCTGGAGGACAGAAGAATTACCCCATGACTGGAAAGAGTCATTATTGATACCTATCTTTAAGAAAGGAGACAAGTTCCAATGTGGAAATTATAGAGGAATATCACTACTGTCCACAAGCTATAAGATACTATCCGCAGTATTACTAAATAGACTAAAACCATATTCAGAAGACATATTAGGTGACTACCAGGCGGGGTTTAGACAAAACAGATCAACAATAGATCAGATATTTATCTTACGACAAATAGCCGAGAAACATTGGGAATATAAAAGAGATCTCCATAACATTTTTGTGGATTTTAAAAAGGCTTATGATAGTGTCCATAGGAATAGTCTATGGAATGCTATGCAGGAATTTGGAATACCAAGGAAGTTAATCAACATGACCAGACTATGCATGGAAGATACTTATAATATAGTAACATATAAAGGCAGGAAATCAGACCCCTTCCAAATAACATCTGGCTTGAAACAGGGTGATGCACTATCGCCGCTACTCTTCAATCTGGCTCTAGAGAAAGTTGTAAGGAAGGTAAAGGAGGAATGTGATATTGGAGGAACATCCAAGCTGCTTGGTTATGCAGATGATATAGATATTATAGGGCAAAGTGAACAAAAGACATTGGAAATATTGACTCACTTAAAGGAAAAAGCCCAACAGATGGGGCTGGTTATCAACCAAGATAAGACAGAATATATGGTAATTTCAAGAGACGGAATGGCTAGAAACTCTGGCCACATACAAATAGATAATATGACCATTAAAAGAACGGAAACATACAAATACCTGGGTACGATCTTCAACTGCTCCAACATCATAAGGGAAGAAATACAAACTAGAATCAACTCTGGAAATAAGATATACTATGCACTACAACATCTACTAAAATCAAAGGCGCTATCTCGTAACACCAAAATCACAATATACAAAACACTGATCAGACCAGTTGTGCTGTATGGCTCTGAAACCTGGAGTACAACGAAAGGAGACGAAGCCTTGTTACAAACCTTTGAGAACAAAATTTTAAGACGCATCTTTGGACCCATTAGGGATACACAAAGTGGAGAGTGGAAAAGAAGAAGTAACAAAGACATTTATGATCTGTTTAAGTCCCCGCTAATCACTGGTATCATGAAGGCTAATAGACTACAATGGCTGGGGCATATAGAAAGAATGGAAGATAATAGGGAAACAAAACTCGCTTACACTCAGGAAATAAATGACCGTAGACCCCGAGGTAGACCAAGAAGGCGGTGGAGAGATAATACATGTACAGACCTGCAAGCACTTGGAATCAACGACTGGCAAGAGAAGGTCCACCAGAGAGACGAATGGAGACGGATTGTATTTGCAGCAAAGAACCTCAATGGCTCGGAACGCTGAAGAAGAAGAAGAAGAATGTGGACAAAGAATGCTTGACGTTCCAGGAGGAGGATCTCCTCTTGTAGTGTTTCTGTCTATCCTCTTTTTTCACAGTTCTTGCAGTTCTGCTTGCTTCACAAGCACCCTTGCGTAATGATGGACGCCACGAATTTCGCTCTTTGGCAGCAGTCTCCCAATTGTCGTGATGAATTCTAAAAGATTTTAGTGAGATCTTCAGTGTCTTTAAAGCATTTCCTCTGATCGCCTTGGGAGCGATTACCACAACGCAGCTCGCCGTGAAAGAATTCGATTAGGGAGCCTGTAATCTGGCATGCGAGTTAAGTGACCAGCCCAGCGAATCTGATTCTTCATTAATAGAGTGTGGATACTGGACATGTAGGACTTCAGTGACTGCGATCTTGTCTTGCCATGTAATCTTCAATAGCTTCCGAAGGCAGACTGTGTGGAAGTGGTTTAATTTCATAGCGTATCGCTGATAAACAGTCCAAGTTTCACAAGCAGATAGCAGTGTGGATAAATCGACTGCTTTGTAGATTTTCATCTTTGTTTTCAGGTTTAGTTAGTTAGTTAGTTAGTTATCAGTTGGGGTATCTTCGTTGCACTCCGGACATGTCCATAGGTGCTCAGATCCTTCCCCCCCCCCAGCATATGCATCAGCGTCCGGTGGCTAATAGTGCCAGTTCTGTGTTGGTTGACGAGGCGCTTTGTTTTCCCGATGTACCTCTCGCGTCTGGCTGTGCCGATTCTTACTCCCAGGTGTTTCATCCTGGAAAGCGATGTGGAATCACTGGCGTCAAAATCCTCTGTTCTCGCCATATCTTTAAGGGCGTAAATAACATCGGCACGATCCATGGGCTGGCCATCTACAGGGGGTGTAGAGCCAGCCAATTTATCAGCTCGTTCATTTCCCTCGACTCCCGCATGTCCCGGGACGAAGATGAAGGTGACTTTGCGGACAACAGACTTCCGCAGCGACTCAGTCCACTGTCTACGTACAGATCCAGCTTCGACCTTCTGAATCATGCTCATTGAATCACTTAGTACACACACGTTGGTATAATGCTGTGATTCCAGCCATATGAAGGCCTGTGTAACTGCCATCACCTCCATCGTCATGCTGCTCGTGGTCATAGAGTGGGCACCACTGGATTCTTGAACGGTTCGGCCCGCTGAACGGGCTGTAAATGCCCACGCACTTCTCTGCTGCTTTACAACAGATCCATCTGTATAGATGAGCACTTCGGGGCTATCTGAGTGATCATAGATGAGCGCGTTAACCTCTGCATTGACAGCGGCAGGGTTCTGCTCTCTGCACCGTCTGTCGAGTGTGATAATGCAGGAGAAGGTACACTTAAAAGCTGGAGGCACCGGCACCCATTCCTTGCCGGGGTTGATACTGGTAAGACTGCAGACCTGTCCGACGACATCTTCCGCCCGACCCATCCATGATTTGCCCCTCTTTAGCCTGTCACCCTTTTCTCTGAATACAGCGTCATGCAGAGGGTGCTGCTCATCTGCACTTATTTTTAAGTATGCACGAGCTCTCCAGATCTTGATCCTGTGTTCCATTGTCGGGAAGTCAAGGAGGTATCTCATTGCTACACAGCTGGTGTCTCTCGTGCAGCCCAAAATGATGCGCATGGCTTCGTTTTGTACCTTTTCAAGTCTTCCAATCTGTGTAGGGCTGACAGTGAGGATGGCCAGGGCATACTCGATGCGTGAAAGCACAAGTCCTTGGAACAGAAGTAATAGCAGTCTTTGCTCGATATTGGCAGTCGCCATGACTCTCATTGCTGCCAAACCTTTTCGAGCCTTCGTTATGACATAATCGACATGATTTCTGAAGGACAGGCTACGATCAAGCCTCACGCCAAGATATGTCATTGACTGGGTTCTACTCAGAATGCTCCCATCCATTCTTACTGCCGTCAGGTCTGTTTTCACAATATGGTTGTTTAGTGAGAACCATGTAACCGTTGCCTTTGCGGGGTTGACAAGGGCATCGGCATCAGCACACCATGAGGAAATTCGATCTAGTTCGCCCTGCATATAGTTGGCAACCGCCTGTCTATCTCGACCCTGTCGATACACGAGGATGTCGTCAACGAATGATAGAGTCCTACCCCTCCCATCCAACTGTTGTTCAGTGATCGGCACCGTATACACGTTGAATAGTACTGGTGACAGTGGTGAACCCTGCGGCATTCCTGGACATATCGTTATCGGCTCAGAAGACCAACTCCCGCATCTTAGCACCACCTTCCTTTGGAGTAGAACTGCAGATATCCATCGTACAAGGTGAGGGTGCACTTTCAGTCTGAGGAGGGTTTGCATCAAGTGCTCGAACGATACTCTGTTATATGCGTCCTCTAAGTCTATGGCGGCCGCACATGTCTCTTCTCTGACCTGAAATCCTTCGTAAACATCTTGAGCAAAGACCGCCGCATTCAGCCATGACTCTTTGTTGCGTCTGTATCCTCCAAGTGTGGGCGGGAAACAGCCGAGCTGTTCCAAGTCCCAAGCAAGTCTGTGTGCTACAATTTTCTCCAGTAGCTTGCCAACAGTATTCTGCATCGTAATGATTCTGTAGCCGCTTATCTTGGGGTGGTCTTTGTTCGGTTTTGGCAGCGGCAGCAAGTAGCTGTGTAGCCATTCTTCTTTGACCTGACCCCTCTGGATACTGGTGTTGAATTCTCTGGCCAGTTCTTCCATGTCATCATCTGATATCACCATTAGGTCACCATATCGGATGCCGTTTGGGCCTGGGGCGGTGTTAGGTGATTTCTTGAGCATCGCACGCAATATGTCAACTGTGATTGTCCATTCTTCGTCTGTCCCGACCCCCTCGCACACCTGAGAGAGTGTTGTTGTGGTCCTCTGTCTGGCCGGCTCGTCTTTCTGGTCAGTCTGTTCTATGTAGCGTGCAAGAAGGGCCTTACCTTTATCCGCATCCGACTTTTTCCATGCGAGGTCTGTGCCTTGAAAGTCTGGAATACCCCTACGTTGTGCAGCACCGTTCATGCTCTTGTGGAGGCGCCAGAATGTCGTAAGAGATTGCTCGGAGCACACCTTCCTGCAGAACTCGTCCCATTTGTCGGCCTTGGCCTGTTTGGTGCAGGATTTGAATAAAGTCGTCGTCCTAATGACCTCAGTCTTCAGGTTCGCCAACTCAACCTGTGGCATGTTAGCCTTTCTGGCCTTTTGCCAGTCTTTGACAGCCTGCCTCTTTCCCAGCCACACCTTCTCGACCTCTCCATTCCACCATGGTGGCTGCAGCCATCTTTCTTGTCTCCTACGGGAGGAAGTTAGTTTCCTTCTTCTGATCTTGCTTATGGCGTCTTGACCAGTGGTGTCGTACGGGAAGGCATTGGTCTTGTTTCTTTGACTCATGGCCCCGTCTTTCTTGATCAGGATGACACAAGGGTAGTGGTCACTATCGTGGTATCCCAGTGTGCCCCACCGGCACCTTGGTGCGATGGTGGGCGACACCAGAGCCAAGTCAATGATGCTGTCAGAGTCGCCTGGTCGAGTGGCTATTCTAGTGACCTTCCCATCATTCAGACAGATTAGGGCAGCAGATGCCAGGGCGTCCTCCAAATCTTCTCCCTGTCTATTGGTGATGCAATTCCCCCATTGACTGCCTCTGGCATTGAAGTCCCCGCAGTAGATGATATGCCTTTCATCCATATCGAACAAACTCTGCCATTGTCGCACGTCGACCTTCCCATTTCGCGCATAGACGTTAACGATTACAAGCTGCACTGGTGTCATTATTCTTAATACCTGCACTTGCAGGGCATCACTGTTCCAGGCGGACATATCGGTCTCAGACACTAGTATGTTGTCGCGGACCAGAATGGCCTGTCCGAGGTGCCGCCTGTTAAAGAAACCCTGAAATCCCGCAACATTGACTGTTCCGTCGGTGAGCTGTGTTTCTTGCAAGACTACAATATCGTTTCCGTAGAGTAGTTTTTCAAGAATGGGTCGGCGTTGACTAAATGATGCACAGTTCCAGTACAGTACTCGAACATTTCCGATACCCAATCTGTCACATTTTAAGCGCCTTCTGCGCGCGCCCGCCCTCTTACCACGTTGTGTCCTAGCTGGTCGTCTGGCCGTCATGTTAGGCTTAACTATCGCCACCGGGCGCCGATGATACGCCGAAAGAAGACCGGACGCGCGTGCACGAACTCCGTTGCACGGTCCGAACTCCATTTCACCACGAAAAAAACACTTAATCCATACACATTTCGGAAAAAACACGTTCCATTTTACGGGACGAAGAAATGTCCCGCCATCTTGCTTCTAGGGAACTCCTGTGTTTCAGGTTTATTCTATTTCTGTCCCACATATTCTTGTACAGTCTGCCAAAAGCCATGCTGGCTTTGGAGATTCTTGCATTCACTTCGTCAACAATTGTGGCAGCTTGGGACACAGTGCTGCCAAGATAGGTGAATTTGTCCACAACACTTAGTCTATGACCATTCACTTTGATATTCGGCACGGTGTGATTAATCCCTGGCTGATACATAATTACAGTCTTCTCTAAGTTGAAATTGAGCCCAAAGTTGGCACAGGCATGTGAGAAAGCTGAAACATTATGTTGCATATCTGCCTCTGATTTGGAATATAGAGAGCAATCATCAGCAAACAGGAGGAGCTCTCTAAAGGTGTCGCTGTTAGTTTTGGTTTAGTTTTCAGCCTTATGAGATTCAACAACTTTCCATTCATGCGGTAGTTGATGTGTGTGTGTGTGTGTGTGTGTGTGTGTGTGTGTGTGTGTGTGTGTGTGTGTAATAATAATTATAATAATAATAATAATAATAATAATAATAATAATAATAATAATAATAATAATAATAATAATAATAATAAAAATAATTACAAGCTTTGTTTGTAATTAAGGGATAACACACAGAGCCTATTAACAATATATGTATGTCTCTGAAAGGACTAGTTTGTTTTTATGTAAATATAACACATCGTGAACAGCAACTAAAAAACACCTAGCAACGAAAATACCAACGGAAATTCATTAATTCAGTCGGCTCCATGGCCGAGAGGTTAGCAGCTTTCTCCGCTAACCGCGAATACTCTCGTCACGTGACGCGACGAGAATTAGCAGTGGTTCGAATCGCAAAAGTGACTTATGAGAGTATGGAGCCGGTCGCTCAGAAAGTCGTGGCGTGCTGATGAGCGTAATCTAGCCTAGGAATCAACATACAGCAGCAAGATGCTTGTGTTGACCGCAATATCCTGAAACAGGATGGAAACGCGGGAAAAAAAAAAGTAGCATGTCCTCTGCAGAACCTCGCTCCCATAACAGCCTTCCGGAATACCTCTCGATCACAAACAAGATGCCCTGCATCCGATACACCCATCTGAAGATCATCCGCCACATCCTGCACCCATCATCTCTTTGGCCTTCCTCTTCCTCTCTTCATTAACCCTCCATTATTGTTCTCTCCAAATTTTCGTGACGTTTCAAGTGACCAAAATGTTTCAGTTTTCTTTGTTTTATCATCTTTACTAGCCAACCTTCTTCAATATTCAGCTCTTGAAGTATGGATGCATTTGTTCTTCTCTTTACCCAAGATAACCTTAGAACTCGTCTATAACATTCATAGTCAAAGGCATGTATGCGCTGTTCAGCTTGTTTAGTAATTGTCTAGGTTTCACATGCGTATGTTGCAATGGGAAAGATGCATGCTCTTAAAAGTCTAATGTTTTTAGTTCTGTCTGTCCCTCTCCATAATTTATTCAGTTGTTTTAATCTTTGAAGAGCAATTGATAGTCGTCTTTTAATTTCTTTCATTGTGTCACCTTTGTTGGTAATCAATGACCCAAGATATTCAAAATTTTCCACCACCTCCAAGTTTTCCTTATTAACATATATTTCTTTCTTCATAGTAGTTTTATCTGTATGCATTATCTTTGTTTTTGCTATGTTAAGATATAAGTTGTGATTTTCACTATTCAATAGGGTTGAGGCTATTAGGTTTTCTATAGCATTCTGTGTTGTGGATAGCAATACTGCATCATCAGTATACCGAATCTCTGGTATGTCATGACCACGGATATTTAGAGCATCAAATAGCTACATATGTATGCAACGGAAATATCAACAAAAATGGCACAGAAAATAGCAACAGAAATAACAACGGAAATAGCAACAAAAATAGGAACGGAAAAGCAACAAAAAGAGCAACAAAAATAGCAACGGAAATAGCAACAAAAATAGGAACGGAAAAGCAACAAAAATAGCGACGAAAGTAGCAACAAACATAGCAATGGAAATGGCAACAAAATTAGCAAAGGAAATAGCAACAAAAAAGCAACGAAAATAACAACAAAAATTCCAACGAAAATAGCAACAAAAATAGCAACAAAAATAGTAACGAAAATAACAGCAAATATAGCAACGAAAATAGCAACGAAAAAAAAACAAGAACAACGAAAGTAGCAACGAAAATAGCTATGAACCTTGACTGCAGTATTACTGGTATTGCGTAATGGAGACACAAAGGATGTGCACAAATCTTGCGGAGATACAAGTACATACAGCATATAATAACATCAATATCGTGTGCCATGCCAATAAGTAACCACCGCAGCGAGAGAAGAGACCACAAACGCTGTCATCATAGTAGACGCCAGGAACATGCTATTGAAGATAGCAAGCGGAATGCTTGCTTGCTTGCTTGTGTTCGTTGGCTTGAGCTCCAACGCGAAGTCCTGTATGTTGGATGAAGGCATCCTGTTGTCCAACATCAGTGTGATGTCATACAGGACCTGAGGTTTGCGTGAGTATCCGTTGTTCCATGTCTAGCTTATTGGTGTGCAGACTGGTGGTTCCTCGCCGTACAGGCAGACACTCTCCGACTTCGGAGGAATCGGCGATCCTACTGACTTTAGCCAGGACCCCGAAGGGACCTGTTGCCCAGGACGCTCGATGAGGACGCGTCAATAGGTCTTGGCCAGTATATAACCCGGCCCTGGTGCCTTGGAAACACCTCTGCGTCCCAGCAAGCGGAATGAAATGGACTGGAAGATGAACCTGACTGTCTGTAACGTAGAGATCCGTGACAGAAAGTATTTGGAGACTCTTGACAGTCGATATTCAATGTTGCGATGGTACTGCTTGATGATGATGATGATGATGATGATGATGATGATGATGATGATGATGATGATGATGATGATGATGATGATGATGATGATGATGATGATGATGATGATGATGAACTGCAATGAAATACAAGAATGTACAATTAACTCGCTCATATGTTGAAGCAGTCTGCATTTTTTCCTTCATCAGAAATCTCGAATATTCAAAATAGGTGATCTAGATAAAGATAGTGTGTTTCCCCTCCTCCTCTCTCTCTCTCTCTCTCTCTCTCTCTCTCTCTCTCTCTCTCTCTCTCTCTCTCTCTCTCTCTCTCTCTCTCTCTCTCTCTCGCTCTCTCTCTCTCCCTCCCTCTCTCTCTCGCTCTCTCTCTCCCTCCCTCTCTCTCTCCCTCTCTCTCTCCCTCTCTCTCTCCCTCTCTCTCTCTCCCTCTCCCTCTCTCTCTCCCTCCCTCTCTCTCCCTCTCTCTGTCTCTCTCGCCCTCTCGCTCTCTCTCTCCCTCTCTCTCCCTCTCCCTCTCTCCCTCTCTCTCTCTCTCCCTCTCTCTCTCTCTCTCTCTCTCTCTCTCTCTCTCTCTCTGTCATAGATTTACAGCAATTACTACATTCAAGTTTCGCAAACTAAAACAAGAGGTAAAAGACAAAGTGCCAACGATTTGCCCTGAGATGTACTCACCCGGACACTCCGGAGTAGAAAGCAAAGAACGAAGGGACCAGCAGACAAACAATGCACCTATCATGCGGGAAAAAGCTTCCACACCGCCGATATCGTCAATGCAAACCGACCCAGACGTCGGTGTATTCGAACGGATAGTAGCACCGCTCTTAAACTTCCGGTACGTAAATGCCGTGACGACGGTTCAACCCCTTCACCGGCATTAAGTAGGCCTTCAACGCTGACCTCTCGTTCAGGAAGCAATGGCAAACTATTGAAAATGACAATTACCTGGCAAATCATCCTGGGATTGATTGCGAGTCATGTAAAGGACATGCATTATTTTAAAAATTACCCTTGCTCTTAACATAAAAGGTTACATTATGCAGCTATCATACAGTATGTTAAAACCAAACCAGTTACCATCTTCGCAACCAACATCGACTACTGTTTCTCCAGTGCAATCTGCCATTCTCGTTGAGTATAAAGGTTTTCTTACATCCCTCTCTGGATGTTATCATTCCATTTAACCCGTCATCGTCCTCTTTACACGTTTACTTTCCAGTCTCATCCCCCGGGGGGTTAGTTAGTTGCATATCCTTTATAGGACGTCGCAGTCAACCCCTGCATATCTTTACTGTCTGTGATTCGTGGGCAAGTATACGTTCCGTAGTTTGCCATTGCTCTCTGAACGACTGGCGCTCATACCATTATATAGATACCAAAGCAAGGCTGTCTGCTTCCAAATCGCCCGCAGCTGTGTTTCGAACGTGGTATCCGGGAGTATGAAGAGCATCTGTATCCCCTTCGTCACAGAGACGTGCCCTGAGGTAAATCACCACAAAACACGAACAGGGCACCCCTGATGGAAATAATGTTGCGGTTATAAAGCCTTCCTCACCACAAAATAAAAGACACAGGTGTAAAAAAAAAAATAAAGTTAGTTGCATGTCCTTGACAGGACGTCGTAATCAGTTCCCGCATTTTCTAGTTGTTTGTGATTTATACTAAGCAAGTCTTCGTTCAGTAGGTTGTCATTGCTTTCTTAACGACAGGCGCTTATACCAATGTTAAATATCAACAAAAGTCTTCCAAATCGTCTGCAGGTTTCGAACACGGTAAATGCGGGAATGCGAGTCTCGTTCGCTACCCCTTCGCCCAAGACGTCGTCGTACTGATATAACCACGTACACAAAGGTCACTTAGCTGAAGAATGGAAGCGGTCTGGAGACCTAATTTCAATGACATGTTAGTTGTATCAGTGTCTGTTTGTTGTGTGTATGTGTGTATGGTTCCTTCATTGTCTGTTGTGTGTGTTTGTTTGTGGATGTATTAGTGTATATTGTGTGTGTGTGTGCGTGTTTGTGTGTATGGTTGTATCAGTGTCTGTTTGTTGTGTGTATGTGTGTATGGTTCCTTCAGTGTCTGTTGTGTGTGTGTGTGTGTGTGTGGATGTATCAGTGTCTAGTGTGTGTGTGTGTGTGTTTGTGTGTATGGTTGTGTCAGTGTCTGTTGAGTGCGTGAGGGAGAGAGAGGGAGAGACAGAGAGAGGGAGAGAGAATGGGAGTGTCACATGATAAAGTAACTTGTCAGTTGATCAATGATAACCAAACCCGACATTATTTTGCTAACACAATTTACTCTGTTATGGTTAACAAACTGAGGGAAATACGTCGGTACAGATTCTCGACACCTGGTCAGCAGTGTGTATGAGATCAAAGGGAGTCACGTAGAGTTGTCTACACACAATCGACAGTTGATGACAGAATGTTGTTCGAGAGGTGTGTACTGGCGACATTTGTCTACAAAACGGAAGTTGGTCGTTGCAAGTGATAGACAGAATGCCTGCTAGAGGTCAGAAGGATTCTGTAATGGGAGAAAGGTCTCTGGTTTACAGACAACCCGGATATTTGTTGGATGAGACAAAGAACTCCCCAGATGAAAAGGAAAATTGACAGCTCATTGACTCTGGTTAGTCTGGAAACAGGAGGACAAAGCCAGATTCTGGACTGATTGGCGTCTGGACTTTCCGGTGACTCACTCAAACACCTATATAAAACCCAGTGCAGTAAACAGGTGGATGGAGTCGAGGAAAACATTCTGTAGTGTTAGAATTGGGGATAATTCCGAGTTGTGGTATATTAGAGGGACTAGCCTATCTTAGTAGTGATAGTTATCCACGGACATAGATCCAATCGGATTGCCTAGTTTCTCGAGTAACAACAGGAATAGACATATGGTAGGCAATTAATTATATCTAACTTACGAGTATGATTAGGGATAGAGTACAGTACTGTGTAGTGAAATAATGTATTATGATTAGTGATAGAATGTTCTATAAGTGCGGTGCTAGAAAGTATCATAGGAGCGTCGGCACTAGTATTCTATTGTGTGGCTTCAATTAGCTTGTGTTATATATCATTTTACTCGGGAAGTTGAGGACAATGTAGTGGAATAATAATTAGAGAGATTAAGGATGGTTGAGAGGGAGGAGGGGAATGTGTAATGGTAGGATCTTACAGTAGGGCATCTGCTGGGTTTCTACCCGTTCCTTTAGTCTTTCCTGGTGTTGCCATGTCTCAGATCATATGATTGAGTTATTTGTCCGTATGACAGAGATCGGATCTCTGTTATAGATCTGAGTGCTGTTATTGGCCTACAATCACCTAATTACGGTCAGGACTGAGTTGCCCTCACCATGATGTTATCTGCTCTACAGGTTCCATGTACAGTTCCCCTTGAGTGTTCCACGTGAGTGGGAGAGGGTTTACTTCGAAGAAGCAGTTTCAAAGTTTGACAATGATGGCTCAGCATCTGAAGACAGAGGTTGCTGAGAGGCCGCTACATAGGGCTTATACCCAAGTTGGTTTGCGGGAACCTGGCTTCTGCTGAGCAGGACATGTTGACGAGAGGGAGGTTTAGCCAAGTGATAGATGTACCAATAAACAGTCAGAACATTGCATAATTTATACTGATACCCAGAACAGTTAGATTGTGGTGTTAATATGAGGAATCTTTAGAACCAGTGACTCTAGATCCATTAAGATTTCTCCACTAACAGTGACAATAGGATTAGAATTTCCTGATTAACAATCCGTTAAATAACCGAGGAAGTTCATAGTGTGAATCAGACTCTAATTAGACAGTGTTTGTCAGGGGTGTCCAAGCATCCTAGTGGTTCCAGAGACAACGGAGGAAGTCTTCACGTGACCGGAGGAGCATCACCTGGGTGAGGCTACCTGTATGGGATACATGGTGCTGGTGTGTCTTCAGCACAGGGATGAGAATGAACTACTCTTGAACACTGATCTGAGTCTATAGACGATTTAGAATACACGTCACACATTCGACACCTTATACACACATACACTTCTCCTACATATACTCTTTGCTTTAATAAATTTCTTGTTTTTATTTGTTGAAGCGAGAGTTGTCAAGTATGGTATGTTGGGGAAGAAAGAGAGGGGGCATGATCCAGGGGTGAGTAAGAGTGAGAGGAAGGTGTCTTCAGATTGAGGGAGTGTGTGGACGGAGTCTGCTGGATTTCTCCAGAATAGAGATATTGAATTAAAAATAATGTGGGTATCGATTCTCTTCACTCCAGGGACGACACTAAAGTGGTAAAGAAGAATAAGTAACTAATACGACATTCATTCTTTACACACACTACATTTATTGGGGGCTCGTAAACGTGATCTTTGGACAGCGGGATCTTTAGACAACGGGATCTTTTTACACGGGATCTTTAGTTAGAGGATGGAGATATCCTATTAGTGAGAATCCAGCTAGAGTGAATGTGGATAGGTGTTAGGACTTATCTTACCTGTTCACACTTCACACGTCTGCAAAGGTCTGTGGTCCTGATTCTACTCTTGTCACTGAGTGATTGTGTTGTGTTGTGTTGTGTGGTGTGTTATAGATATATAGATTAATAGTATTTTGTCATTAGCTATATATTGGTTTAGAGATCATCTATACTCTATCTGCTGAGTTACCTCTCTGTAAAATGGCCACTCCTAGATTAACTACGGCAGAACTTAGAGCAAAGGGGGAAGAAATAGGATTGTCGGGTTCTGCACTAACAGATTACATACGGGAATTGGAGAGGGAGTATCGTCAAGCAGAAAGGGAATATCGGAATGCCGAGTTGGAATTGAGAAGGATGGAGGTAGAGCAAGCAGCAAAAAAATTGGAAGCAGATCAAGCTGCTAGGCAACTTGAGGCTGAGCAAGCCATGAGAAGGCTGGAAATAGAAGCTACAAAATTGGAAGCAGAGCAAGCTGCTAAGTTACTTGAGGTTGAGCAAGCTGCTAAGCAACGGGAAGCGGAGCAAGAAGCTCAGAAAAGGGAGCATGAGTACCGGATGCGGGAATTCGAGCTCAAGAGGCAATCTGGTGGGGAAACTGAGGGAGCAGTGGGAGGTTCCTCTCTCCCTGGCTCAACACCAGTAAGTGGACATAGCTACCATGCTATGAAGTTCCCTCTAGCGATCTACGAGGAGGACAAAGAGAAGATTGACCAGTACCTTCAACGCTTCGAGGCTATGTCAGTTGCTATGGGTCTGGAGCGTGACAAATGGAATCTCAAGCTATCCCAGGGTTTACGCGGAACCGGTTACGAGGTTTATTCTCGCCTGCCACCAGGACATGAGAACAATTATGACGAGTTGAAGACGGCTTTGCTGAAACGTTTTGAAGTTACGTCCCATACCTACCGGAAAAAATTTCGAGGAGCGAAACGAGAACCGGGGGAGTTGTTCGCCGCCTACAGTCTGCGTCTGAAAGCATATCTCCATAAGTGGATGGATTTGGCTGGGTTTGCGCATGACTATGAGAGTCTGGAAGAGCTCACGGTAGTCGACCAGATGCGGAAGCAAATGTCGAAACCTCTCAGGACATTCTTGGGAGAACAAGGGGCGGAACGAATCGACATGGTGACGAAATTGGCGGAACGGTTCGTCGAGGTCCATGGGGAGGCAGCAGAAAACATTTCTACAAACACCAAAAGTCAGGAAAAACATAACCTGAAGAAAGCAAAAAGCACAGGAACTAAAAAGGTGGAACCATATGTCAAAACTTCAGAGGAGAGTTCGGAGAAAACGAAGGGGGAAAGCAAGAAAACTTCGAGCTCTACACAAAATCGACCATGGTCGGAGAAGTGGTGTTCGATTTGTAAGTCACCTTCTCACAATACGAGGGATTGCAAATCGAAGGCTAAGAACCCTCACTTCGCGGCATGTCAAGTGACTTCAACGCAGGTGGATACTGACAATGCCAAGGTCGACAAGAATGCTCACCACCAGGAGAGCTCACTCAAGTCCGGCACAAGAAAATCTAGGACAGGGAAATGGTGCAAACACTGCAGGTCGAATACACACAATGCTATTGACTGCAGGGGAAAGTCAGGAGACACTCAATTCGTCGTGTGCCCCGGAAAACCTAAGGTGGAGCCCACCGAACAGGTCGAGGCCGAAGAAGAGACGCCAGACCAGGAAAAACCACCTGTAGTGGAATTGGTAGAAGTTAACGGTCGTCAAGTGGAGTGTTTATACGACACAGGACTGGACGGGGAGGCCGTGATTTCTGCGGATCTGGTACATCCAGAACAATTCACAGAAGAGTGCTGTAGCCATGAAATTGCCCATTGCCAGAGTGGAGATTCGGTCAAGATATGTCACCGGCACCATCAAGGCCGCGGTGTTGACTGATCCCATTTTTCCCGTAATCCTCGGTTGCCGGTATGTCTTTCTGGGAATGCCCAGGGAGCCAATCCATATGGGAGCAATTCAGACTCGCTCTCAGACGAAAACGGATGAGGCAGAAGCCAATGTGACTAACCCACTGCCAGGGGAGTTGCGAACTGCCCAGAGTGAGGATGCTACTCTACGTCCTTGCTACAAAAAGCTGCAGAAAAGTGCTGATCCACCCAAACGGGGGCAGTACTATATGAAGAATAGGATACTCTACAGGAGAGCCGGAAGGGGAGACAACCTACATGGTCAGTTGGTGGTCCCAAAGGCCCATCGTTCCCAGATTCTTCATATGGGGCATACCATCTCATTCAGTGGGCATATGGGTATTGCCGCCACGATGCAGCGAATTTCCTGCCATTACTATTGGCCGGGAATGACAGGTGATGTGCGTCGGTATGTGAAGTCATGCCGTGAGTGCCAACGGGTGGCACTGAAACACTGGACAGCGCCTGTGGTCTTGGGTGAAATGCCCATCATGAACTCTCCTTTCGAGAGGGTAGCCATTGATATTGTGGGTCCACTTCCTAGGACTAGGAAGAGGAACATGTATATACTCACAATGGTGGATTGCTGTACAATGTGGGGTGAAGCCATACCGTTGACCACGATTGACTCGAAAAGAGTGGCGGACGCACTGATGGAGGCCTTTACTAGATTAGGCTTTCCTGATCAAATACTGACGGACAATGGGTCCCAGTTTTGTGGAAAACTTATGGAGGAGGTATTTATGGTGTTCCACTCTAACCATATCCATACCAGCCCTTACCACCCTCAAGCCAATGGACAAGTAGAGCGTTTCAACGGCACGTTGATGACAATGCTCAGGAAACTAGCGCAGGAAAAACCTGATAGGTGGGATGAATATATCCCAGCAGCACTCTTTGCCTATCGGGAAGTTCCTCATGGCTCAACAGGACTACCACCTGCTACGTTGCTGTTTGGTCGTCCAATCAAAGGACCGTTGGAAGCCATGTTGAGGAGTTGGACTGAAGAGGGGACATCAGAAGAAGTGATCTCTTCTTACAGATATGTGGAGGAACTGAAAGAAAAACTTCACGAGGGATGGACTCTGGCGAATCAAAACTTGAAAAAAAGCCAGAAAAAGACATGCGGCTTACTACAACCGTAGGTTGAAAGACAGATCTCTAGAGGTGGGAGACAAAGTATTGTTGCTACTCCCAACGGGAAACAACAAACTGGAGATAGGTTGGCAAGGACCATTTCCCGTGGAAAGGGTGATATCCAGAACGAACTATCAGATCCGGATAAGGGGAAAGTCGAAGATTTTCCATATCAATCTCTTGCGGAAATACGAAGAGAGACCAGGAGAAAAAGCAGCTCACCTCATGGCAATGGCAGTTGCAGTGGAGACAGAAGTGGAACCAACGAGGGAAGGGAATATCCCCTGGTACACCAGGAAACCTACAAGGATGTACAGGTGAACCCTGATCTGACTTCCCAGGAGAGGGAAAAGATAACCCAGGTTCTCGAGTCTCATAAGGAGATACTGACTGATAAACCAGGACGAACGAGATTGGTGGAGTTCGAGATGACTTTGACCACTCAAGAGCCTGTTCGCCAAAAGGTTTACCCAGTGCCATTCTCTAAAGAAAAGGCCCTGGAGGAGGAAATACAGAAACTGTTGGAGGATGACGTGATTGCACCTTCCACATCCCCATACAATGCGGGGGTAGTTTTGTTACGAAAACCAAGTGGAGAACACCGGTTGTGTATAGACTACCGACTTCTGAACAGTCATACACAATTTCAGGTGGAACCTGTGCCGAATCCAACTCAGTTATTCGCGAGGCTCCATAAGGCAAGGTATTTCTCTAAGGTGGATCTGAGTCGCGGATATTATCAGATTCCGGTCAAACCAGAGGTTAGACCCCTATTGGCCTTCAGTACCCCCAGTGGGCATTGTGAATTCAAGGTCATGCCCTTTGGACTCAGCAATGCACCTAGTGTGTTTACTCGCATGATGAGGACTTTACTAGATCCTTTAAAGGATCCGTCCATCATCTCATTCATGGATGATATTCTGATTTCCAGTGACAGTTTGGATGACCATTTACAATCCTTGGAAAGTGTTTTCAATAGGCTCAAGGAAGCAGGGCTTACAGCTCGCCCAACCAAGTGCATGATCGGTTACCAGACTCTGGAATTTCTAGGTCACACCATCACTCCAGGACACATTGTCCCAGAGGAAAAGAACCTAGAGAAAATCAGAACTGCTCCAAGGCCAAAAACGAAGAAGGGTGTGCGATCGTTTCTATCGTTGTGTGGGTTCTACCACAAATTTATCCCACATTTCACAGAACTGGGAGCTCCTTTAACAGAAACCTTGAAAAAGGGATTCCCGGACCAAATAGTTTGGACACCAGAATGTGAGAGTGCCTACAGTCAGTTGAAGGAGGCCTTGGTCAGCAAACCTGTGTTACAGCTCCCGGACCTTTCCAAACCATTTGTGTTGAGAACGGATGCAAGTGGGATTGGGATTGGGGCAGCTTTGTTACAAGAAGGAAAAGACGATGCTTCAGTTTTGAAACCAGTGGCATACGCAAGCAAGAAACTTCTCCCGGCTGAGAGGAATTATTCGACCGTTGAGAGAGAGTGTTTGGCTCTTGTATGGGCCGTACAAAAATTCCAACCTTATTTGTATGGAGTTCAGTTTCGAGTTCAGTCGGATCATCAACCTTTGATATTCCTGGCCACTTCTCTGAAGCTCAACGCCTGTTTGATGCGGTGGTCGTTGCTACTTCAGCCATACCACTTTACAGTGGAGTATATACCTGGGAAGGAAAATGTTGGAGCTGATTTCCTGTCTAGACATCCAGCTCCTGAAGAAGAGGAATAGATCATCTGGATCGAACCTCCAAGAAGAAAGAGTTGTTGCGGACTACTCTCTTAGGAGAGGGCCTATGTCACAGGATAAATAAACTTGTCAGTCGATCGATGACAACCAGGCCCGACATTATTTTGCTAACACAATTGACTCTTTGATGGTGAACAAACTGAGGAAAATACGTCGGTATAATTTTCTGCACCTGGTCGACAGTGTGTATGAGATCAAAGGGAGTCACGTCGAGTTGTCTACACACAGTCGACAGTTTGATGACAGGATGTTGTTCGAGAGGTGTGTACTGGCGACATTTGTCTACAAAACAGAAGTTGGTCGTTGCAAGTGATAGACAGAATGCCTGCTAGAGGTCAGAAGGATTCTGTCAAAGGAGAAGTGAGGCGCCTCCTTCCCTCCGCTAGCCTACGGGACACCCTTGGGCAAGGTGGAGTACCCGTCTAGCCCCCCCAACAGGGTAACGTGAAGCCATGGGAGCAGGTGGTGGATTGGACTTGGGAGCAGCCGACAGATAGTTGTTGGTTATGGTTTCAAGTCAGTGACGGTGGGCAGAGGATCTCTCAGTAGAGACAATGGCTACGGTCATCCGATCAGTATGGTCACTGCCAGGAAGGAAGAATGGTAGACTTCCCTCCTTATTGATTCCCGGGCAGAGGAGGCTCGTCAGCCTTGGTTGGTATCTCTTCTAAGAGAGGGAACTCTAAATCTCAAACCTCCGCTGCCTTGCGGGTATACCCATATGGGAAAGGCTTCGGGAGTAAACCCTGAGGACAAATCCGGAGATGGAGTCCCTAAGGCAGTTCCATGTTGTAAACAACATAGTTCTGGCAACTCCTGCGACGGCACCGATGCCAAGTTGCATTGGCTACTGCCTTTCCCTTGGTCAACATCGGCGACGTGGAGAGGGGGAACCTGCTACTGGGCAACAGCTGGTTCTCCGATTTCCATTGCCCAGGCTTGTGCCCTGAAGAGGTCACTTCAGCACCGCGTAAAGCGGTGACACAACACGGGAAGTAGCATTTGCCGGTTATAAGTCTTAATGCTCGATTGGCGTAGAGCAAGGCGCCAGGGGCTACTTCCGACGGTGGGAGAGATCATCGTATCTCACTAGACAGCTACCGCCCGCCTAAGTTGGGCAGCCCCCAGTCAATAAGGTGTTGTCTCGCCACGGTTCATCTGCTCCTGAGGGTGTGTGGAGCTTAGGGGGAAATCCTGACACATGGACCGCAATCTATACACCTAACAGCAAGAAAAAAACAAAACAACCGGCCCTAAGGCTGGGAACATGGAACGTAAGAACCATGACCCCTGGCATCTCAGACGATCTAAATGAGATTGTGGATGCCCGCAAAACTGCAGTGATAAACAACGAACTGCTAAGACTGGGGATAGACATTGTCGCCCTGCAAGAGACCAGACTCCAAGAAACTGGAAGCATCAAGGAGAGGGACGTCACTTTCTACTGGCATGGCAAGCCGTGCGGAGAGACCAGGGAGCATGGAGTTGGCTTCGCTATCAGAAACAAGCTGCTCAATTCCATCATACCACCAAGTGATGGCACTGAAAGAATATTGAAGCTCCAACTACAGACAGAGGCAGGCCCGGTTAGTATTATAAGCGTTTACGCCCCAACACTAACTGCAGCATCAGAATCTAAAGACAAGTTCTATGACGACCTTAGCAAAGAAGTCAGTGAAACACCAGAGAAACAACATCTTTTTATCCTGGGGGATTTCAATGCCAGGGTTGGCTCCGACCACGAATCTTGGCCTTCATGTCTAGGACAGTTTGGCGTTGGGAAGATCAATGACAATGGACAACGTCTCTTGGAATTCTGCAGCCACCATAATCTGTGCGTGACCAACACCTTCTTTGACACGAAACCTCAACACAAGGTGTCATGGAGGCACCCCAGATCAAAGAACTGGCACCAACTCGACCTGGTGCTCACTAAACGCAGCAACCTCCGCAATGTACGGATGACTCGCAGCTATCATGGTGCTGACTGCGACACCGACCATTCACTCGTCTCCAGCAATGTGAAGATAAAGCCCAAGAGAATCTACAGAAGCCGAACAGAAGGAAGACCACGCATTGACACCAGTGGCACCCAAAATAAAGAGAAGGTCAACAAATTCATGCAGGCTCTAGCGGATACTCTGCCCGGCCCCACAGACGGAGATTCCACCGAGAGATGGAGTCATTTTCGCGACACCATCTACAATACAGCACTATCAACATTTGGCAAGAAGCAAACTAAGTCAACAGACTGGTTTGAAGCACACTCTGAAGAGATGCTCCCAGTCCTGGAGATAAAGAGACATGCATTCTCGATGTATAAAACATCACCTTCAGAGAAAACACTGCAGGCATTGCGAACGGCCAGAAATAGAGTACAACAGATGGCAAGAAGATGTGCGAACAGGTACTGGCTACAGCTCTCTGCTCAAATTCAAACTTGTGCAGACACTGGAAATATAAGAGGAATGTATGAGGGCATCAAGCAAGCTGTCGGTCCATCAAAAAATAAGATGGCCCCTTTACGATCAACTGAGGGGGTAATCATAAAAGATCGAGCGAAACAAATGGATCGCTGGGTAGAACACTACTCAGAGCTATACTCAGTGGATAACACTGTCAGCGAAGAAGCTCTGGAAGCCATCGATCAACAGTCCGCCATGCATGCCTTGGATAACGAACCTTGCCTCACAGAAATCAGCGAAGCACTAGACTCTCTCAAATCCGGCAAGGCACCTGGAAAAGATAGTATTCCACCTGAAATTTTAAAATGTAGCACAGAAACAATCATCCCAGAACTGTATGCAATATTACAGCTCTGCTGGAGAGAAAAATCAATACCACAAGATATGAAAGACGCAAACATCGTTACCCTTTATAAAAACAAAGGCGACAGAAGCGACTGCAACAACTATCGCGGCATTTCCCTTCTCAGCATTACAGGCAAGATTTTTGCCAGAGTAATCCTTAAAAGATTACACATTCTTGCTGAAAGAATCTACCCCGAATCGCAGTGCGGATTTAGACCCAACAGGTCCACCATCGATATGATTTTCTCACTCCGGCAGCTCCAAGAGAAGTGCAGAGAACAGAGGAAGCCATTATATATTGCCTTCATCGACCTCACAAAGGTATTTGACCTCGTGAGCAGAAGCGGCCTTTTTAAGGTCCTTGAAAAGGTTGGATGTCCACCCACCCTTCTTAGTCTCGTGAAATCATTCCACGAAAACATGCAGGGGACCATTTTATTTGACGGCTCAACATCCCAGTCATTCAGCATCAGCAGCGGAGTAAAGCAGGGATGCATGCTTGCTCCTACACTCTTTGGTATCTTCTTTGCTGTTCTCTTAAGGCAAGCATTTGGGACTGCCACTGAAGGCATATACCTCCACACAAGATCTGCTGGCAAACTTTTTAACCCATCAAGACTCAAGGCAAAGACCAAAATAAGACCAAGATGCGTAAGAGAACTACTTTTTGCAGATGATGCAGCACTGACTACTCATACAGCAGAAGATCTCCAAAGGCTCATCGATCGTTTTGCAGCTGCGTGCAAAGACTTTGGGCTCACCATTAGCCTAAATAAAACACAGGTGATGGAACAAGATGCTGATGCGCCTCCGTCAATCAAAATCTCTAATTATGAATTGAAAGTCGTCCACGATTTTGTGTATCTGGGATCGACAATATCAGATAATCTTTCATTAGAGACAGAAATCGACAGACGCATTGGAAAGGCAGCCACAACATTTTCCAGGCTAGCTAAAAGAGTTTGGGAGAATAATAGACTAACAGAGCGTACAAAAGCTCAAGTATATAAAGCTTGTGTTGTTAGCACACTACTCTACGGGTCTGAATCCTGGACCCTGTACTCAAGACAGGAAAGGAAGTTGAATTCCTTCCACATAAGATGTCTGAGACGTATCCTGGGCATAACATGGAAAGACCACATAACAAACAAACAGGTGCTTGAAAGAGCAGATATTACCACAGTGCACACCCTCCTCAAGCAGAGACGCCTCCGGTGGTTGGGCCACGTATCTCGAATGGAGGACGAACGTATTCCCAAAGATCTCCTTTACGGAGAACTAGCCATAGGAAAGAGGCCAACCGGAAGACCCCAAATGCGATATAGGGATGTGTGTAAACAAGATATGAAAACCATTGGAATAGATCCAGACACGTGGGAGAGAGTTGCAACAGACAGATGCTCCTGGAGAAGAGATGTACGAAACGGACTGGTGCTCTTTGAGCGCAATCAGATCCAAAAAAATGAGGAGAGACGGCACAGGCTCAAAGAGCAGTCACTTACTGCGGGACTTGCCTCGTCTCACAGATGCGGAAACTGTGACAGAGATTGTCATTCTCGAATTGGACTATACAGTCACCAGTGGTGCTGCCAGGCACCTCCCAAGCGGCACAACTCTATAGTCCTTCAGGACTGAAAGAGGCCTACTACTACTAAACAGATGGATGGAGTCGAGGAAAACATTCTGTAGTGTTAGAATTGGGGATAATTCCGAGTTGTGGTATATTAGAGGGACTAGCCTATCTTAGTAGTGATAGTTATCCACGGACATAGATCCAATCGGATTGCCTAGTTTCTCGAGTAACAACAGGAATAGACATATGGTAGGCAATTAATTATATCTAACTTACGAGTATGATTAGGAATAGAGTACAGTACTGTGTAGTGAAATAATGTATTATGATTAGTGATAGAATGTTCTATAAGTGCGGTGCTAGAAAGTATCATAGGAGCGTCGGCACTAGTATTCTATTGTGTGGCTTCAATTAGCTTGTGTTATATATCATTTTACTCGGGAAGTTGAGGACAATGTAGTGGAATAATAATTAGAGAGATTAAGGATGGTTGAGAGGGAGGAGGGGAATGTGTAATGGTAGGATCTTACAGTAGGGCATCTGCTGGGTTTCTACCCGTTCCTTTAGTCTTTCCTGGTGTTGCCATGTCTCAGATCATATGATTGAGTTATTTGGCCGTATGACAGAGATCGGATCTCTGTTATAGATCTGAGTGCTGTTATTGGCCTACAATCACCTAATTACGGTCAGGACTGAGTTGCCCTCACCATGATGTTATCTGCTCTACAGGTTCCATGTACAGTTCCCCTTGAGTGTTCCACGTGAGTGGGAGAGGGTTTACTTCGAAGAAGCAGTTTCAAAGTTTGACAATGATGGCTCAGCATCTGAAGACAGAGGTTGCTGAGAGGCCGCTACATAGGGCTTATACCCAAGTTGGTTTGCGGGAACCTGGCTTCTGCTGAGCAGGACATGTTGACGAGAGGGAGGTTTAGCCAAGTGATAGATGTACCAATAAACAGTCAGAACATTGCATAATTTATACTGATACCCAGAACAGTTAGATTGTGGTGTTAATATGAGGAATCTTTAGAACCAGTGACTCTAGATCCATTAAGATTTCTCCACTAACAGTGACAATAGGATTAGAATTTCCTGATTAACAATCCGTTAAATAACCGAGGAAGTTCATAGTGTGAATCAGACTCTAATTAGACAGTGTTTGTCAGGGGTGTCCAAGCATCCTAGTGGTTCCAGAGACAACGGAGGAAGTCTTCACGTGACCGGAGGAGCATCACCTGGGTGAGGCTACCTGTATGGGATACATGGTGCTGGTGTGTCTTCAGCACAGGGATGAGAATGAACTACTCTTGAACACTGATCTGAGTCTATAGACGATTTAGAATACACGTCACACATTCGACACCTTATACACACATACACTTCTCCTACATATACTCTTTGCTTTAATAAATTTCTTGTTTTTATTTGTTGAAGCGAGAGTTGTCAAGTATGGTATGTTGGGGAAGAAAGAGAGGGGGCATGATCCAGGGGTGAGTAAGAGTGAGAGGAAGGTGTCTTCAGATTGAGGGAGTGTGTGGACGGAGTCTGCTGGATTTCTCCAGAATAGAGATATTGAATTAAAAATAATGTGGGTATCGATTCTCTTCACTCCAGGGACGACACTAAAGTGGTAAAGAAGAACAAGTAACTAATACGACATTCATTCTTTACACACACGACAGGGAGAGAGAGTAGGAGATAGTGAGAGGGGGAGAGGGAGTGAGAGAGGGGAGAGAGCGACGAGAGAGAGTGGGATGTAGTGAGGGACAGATGGAGACAGTGGGAGAGAGAGAGTGGGAGTGAGAAGGAGAGAGATTTGGAGAGAGGGTAGGAGAGATTAGCAGAGATGGGGAGTGGAGAGAGGTGAGAGAGAAGGAGAGAAAGACAAATTAAATATATTTATATAATGGAGGAGAGAGGTGTAGAGAAAGAGGGAGAGAGAGGGGGAGAGCGGGAGAGGAAGAGAGACAGCGGGCTAGGTGGAGAGTGGAAGAGAGATTGGGAGAGAGAAAGGGCGAGAGAGGGAGAGATGGGGAGAGGGGCAGAGAGTTAGACAGACAGATAGACAGGAAGAGGGGGAAGAGAGGAAGGGGTGGAAAAGAGATGGGGAGAGAGGGCGTGAGAGCGACAAATTGAAATGTATATTTATATAATGTGGAGAGAAAGAGAGGGGGATAGAGATAGGGAGAGAATGGGAGAGAGAGCGCGTAGGAAGAGAGAGAAACTGAGAAGGGGAGGGTGACAAATTGAAGATTACATGTATATAGTGGGAGAGAGCGTGGGAGAGAGAGAGAGAGAGAGAGAGAGAGTCAAAGAGGGGTAGAGAGTGGAAGAGAGAGGAAGATAGAGGAATGGAGTGGGAGAGAGGGGAGAAAGAAAGGGAAATAGCGGGAGACATAGAGGGAGAGAGGGAGAGAGAGCGAAAAATTAAAGATTATATTTATATAATGAGGAGAGATAGCTGCAGAGAAAGAAGAAGAGAGAGGGGGAGAAAGGGAGAGGAAGAGAGATAGAGAGAGAGGGTTAGGGGAGAGTGTGAGAGAGAGGGAGATTGAGAGAGAGGAAGAGAGAGGGGGAGAGAGAATGAGAGAGATGGGGAGAGGGAAAGAGACAGAGAGAATGAGAGGGTGAGAGAGATGGAGAGAGAGAGAGGGAGAGAGAGTGCGAGAGGTGGGGAGAGGGGGAGAAAGAGAGAGGGAGAGAGAGGTTAGGGGGAGAGTGTGAGAGAGAGAGGGGAAGAAAGAGTGAGAGAGATGGGGAGAGGTAAGAGACAGAGATAGGGAGAGAGGGAGAGAGAGGGAGAGAGAAAGAGAGAGGGAGAGAGATAGGGAGAGGGAGATAGAATGAGAGAGATGGTGAGAGGGAGAGAGAGAGTGAAAGATATGGGGAGAGAGAGAAAGAGTGAGATATATGGGAAGAGGGAGAGAGAATGAGACAGATGGGGAGAGGGAGAGAGAGTGAGAGAGATGGGGAGAGGGAGATAGAATGAAAAAGGCAGAGAGAGAGCGAGAAAGAAAGACAGAGATGAGGAGAGTGAGAGGCAAAGAGAGAGGGTGAGAGTGTGAGAGAGATGGAGAGAAGGAGACAGAGTAAGAGAAAAGAGGAGAGGGAGTGAAAAAGAGAGAGGGAGAGAGGGTGAGAAAGATGGAGAAATGGGAGATGGGGGGGGGAATGGGGAGAGAGGGGGAGAGGCAAAGAATTGGTAATGAGAGGGGGGAAAGGGGGAGACAGCGACAAACTAAAGATTCCATAATGGGAGAGAAAGAGGGAGATAGTGAAGAGAGAAGGAGAGAGAGTGAGAGTGAGAGAGGGAGAGAGTGGAAGAGAGGGGATAGACGGGAAGAGAGGGAGAGAGTGTGGAAAGAGAAGGAGAGTGGGAAGAGAGAGGAACTGAGAGGTGGAGAGAGGGAGACAACGCGACAAATTGAAGATTATATTTATATAATTGGAGAGAGAGGGAGAGAAAGAGGGAGGGAGAGAGTAGGAAGAGAGTGGGAGTGAGAAGGAGACAAAGATAGAAAGGGGTAGAGAAATGGAGTGAGAGGAGAGAGAACGAACGAACGAACGAACCAACTTTATTTTGAAAGGGTAACAAATTGGGCACGCAGGCCCGTCTTACATTCGGCCCTTTCGGTCACTCATCTTTCATTCATCAAATGTGCATGTTACATTTATATGGGGAAAAAACATTGTCCAATTGATTTTGTAAGCATAAACAATGCATATTACGCATGGTACATTCACATGGGGGAAAAAAACATTGTCAAATGAAAGTTGTAAACATAAACAGTGCATATTGCAATGTTGTGAGACACATCCCTTATCCACCCTCACACCCCGCAGCCACCCACACATCCCTCAGACACCCACACATCCCCCACTCACCACTCCCCACCCACCCACACATACCTCCACGCACTCACACAGACTTAGGCAAACATACATGCCGCCACCCACCCACCGATTCCCCCACCCACACACATTTCCCCACCCACACATACACCCCCACGCATCCCATAACCGACACGCACATACCCACCCACATATTCTCCACCACCCACCCACACACCCGCAACCACCCAGCAGAACATACATCACAAAACCACACACACATACCCCCGTCAACCCACACATCCCGCACCTATCCATACACACATCCTCCACCCTTACAATTTTCCCCACCCACCCACCCACACACACATCAGCCAACCTACACCCACTCATCCGCCCAATATCCGCCACCTCTCAACTACACATTTTTCACCTATACACACAGGCCCGCCCACAAACACATCTCCCCACACATATCACCCACCCATAAACACCCAAAAACACACACCTCCCACCCACACACACCCCACCAGCCACATATACCCCACCCACACACATCCGCCGCTCACACCCATCTTCCCATAAACACACACTTTCCCCAACCATATACTCATCTCTCACACACATCCACCCACTCACGTACTCATCCATCAACCACTCACACCCAGACATCACCCACCCGCCCATCAACACATGCATCTCTCATATACCCTACCACCCACACACACCCCAACCACCCAGCCAAACACAGAGAGAGAGAGAGATGGAGAGAGAGAGAGATAGAGAGAGAGAGAGAGAGAGAGAGAGAGAGAGAGAGAGAGAGAGAGAGAGAGAGAGGTAGAAGGGGTGCCAAATTAAAGATTATATTTGCATAAGGGCGGCAACCAGAAATTAACGGTATTATTTCTTCTTGTATCCCCTGTTCAGCTAGATGGTAGTGGGCAATTGTTATAATTTACAACAGAATGTACGGAAGCAAATCATGAACAATTAGCAGACAAGTGAGGAATTTTAAAATACCTATCAGAAAATGTTCTGGCAAGTAGATGCGACCACTGTGATATTCCCAACATCACCCATTGAGTGCTCGTGGGTCTGTGATACTAAAGTTTGTTGCATATCCTTTACAGGACCTAGCAGTCAACTCCAGCATTTTTTTTTTTTTTTTTTTTTTGGCTGTTTGTGATTTCTGGACAAGTTTACGTTCAGTAGTTTGCCCTGGCTTTCTGAAAACCTTTATAGAAACCAACCCCTGGCGGTCTGCTTCCAAATCGCCCGCAGCTGTGTTTCGAACATGGGATGCAGAATTACGAATTGCGTTCGTAATCCTTTCACCATAGAGCAGGCCTTAATACAGGGTGTGTTTTTAATGACTTTGCAGTTTTTGAAAATATTGCCTTTCCGAGTTTTGTATCCACACTCTGTTGAGTTCAAGCAACATAAACGGTAAATACAAAACTTGTAACGGCAATAATTTCAAACACCGCACAGTCATTAAATATACACCCTATATTATAAGGCTAGCATGATATACCAAATACACTCCAAAGCGCATATAAGAGTCGTTTTCTTTACTTACTCTACTGGGTACAATGATGTAGAGACGGCTACTTTAGTGTTGCGATGACTTCCACACATAAAAACACCACAGCACTCGCTGTGATGCTAGACAGCTCCATAAGACAGCTAGGTTCGGGAAAGCGGTGACCTGCTCTGGTGAAGGACTGAACTGCGAGTTACACCCCAAAATGGCTAGAGTTGTTTAGAAATCTGCATGCCCGCAATTATTGCTTGTTCTTGGGAAATCATGTTCCCCGTGATGCACGGGTTCTATCCACGTGAAAACCCATTCTAGTTCACCTTAACGGTTGCCGGGTACATAGTGCCAGCCCGGAATATCCACGATGAGAATAATCCAGAAACATCTCAGTCCAACAATCTAATCCGCTTCTCCCAAGCTATAAATAACTCAAGACCTAGATAATTTTGCTAAGCCCCGCCTACGGGGATTTCCCTACTGCGAAGACACGCGAGTTTGTCAATTTCGTCACACACACACGCACACACACACACACACACGCGTGCACACACACACATACACACACGCACACACACACTAAAACACACATATAAACACGGGCCTGAGATTTTGTGATAAGTAGCACATTTGTTGTTCATTGTTTCATCTTTCCATTTTTCTCATCCCATTTTTATGCCTTTATGTAGTCATTGGAGTGTCTTTGGAGGGTGATGTTGTGTTTTATGTATGTATTTGTTTGCTGATGAAAGCTAGTCGCCGCCACGTCCTGAGTTTTCCGTAATTGCATTCTGTATGTGTTATTCGATATTGTTTACAATTCCACAGTTATGCCACAGTTCCACTCATTGTATTAAAAAATTAGGGCACAATGGTCGATGTCGCTTCCCTCCCACCCCCCACCCACCCACCAACTCTCCCTCTTCCCCAGCTAAGCCAGATTTCAGATTTAATTATCACAAAACAAATAAAAGTGAACAACTCCAACAGATGTAGTTCAAATAATAACAATCACAACATCAATATCACCATTAGGAAAAACAGTAATATGCGAGCAAAACTAGAGCCACTGACTACACAAACCTGCGTGTGTGTATACGTACATAGTGTATTTTAATGACTGTGCTGTGTTTTAAAATATTGCCGGTCCAAGTTTTGTATTCACCTACTGTAAAGTTCATGCAACATAATAGGTAAATAGAAATACACAACTTGGACAGGCAATATTTTCAAACACTGCACAATCATTAAAAATACACCCTGTATAAGAATAGAACAAGAATATACCTAAAAACAGAGAGTCTCCGTGGTGAAGTGGTTACGCCTTGCGTTCCGAAGGTCGTGGGTTCGATTCCGGGCTACGTCGGTCGGTTCACTAGTACAATTTTCTAGGAGACTCTTGTAAAAGGGAGGAGGGGGGGGGGGAGTGTCGTCACTACAGCTAGGCAATCAGTGCTCTGTGCGACGCTTCGCTGTCAGCAGGGTTCCCTGCTGAGAGAGATCTAACCAGTATGGGATAGAACCCAATGCAATGAAGTCGATCTCTTGTCTTGTACACACATTTAAACCCTTTATATCAAAATACAACAAAGGAATTCAATAACTAACTCATCATCATCATCATCATCATCATCATCATCATCATCATCATCATGTGACTCTTCACAGATCTCGGTCCTTGATGTTCTGAATCAATTCTTTTGATGATATTCCTCTACGCCGCCGTCTTAAATGCAGACTGCATCACGTAGCTGGTCTGCTGAACAACGCCGCTCTCTTCACGGCATTCTTAAAATATTCTCGATCCTTGTCTAGTTCCCCTTCCGCAACCGTGTCCATGCCCAAAGTGTTTTCGTTCTTCTCCTGGACTTGGGGACGTAAATTAAAAATACCTCTGAAGTCGGAGTGGGTTTACCTAACGGTGAGAGACAATGGTAGTTCAAAGAGAGCGAACGAAAACAACAAATAAAAATAATAATGTCATTTGTCCACTGTTATGTTGGTCGACTGCTGCCTCTTCTTCCAAAAAAAAAAACACGTCTACTATCATCCTTCTTCCCACACCAGCGTGACGTTTGAGTTGAGTTGAGCTAAGAACCGACATTGCTGCACTTAGGGCATTCCCATAAGCGTTCCGTCCCCTCGTTCAACAGCCAGCCGTGGAGTGTCATACTTCTAATCGTTCCCACCGCTATCTGATTGAATGTTCTCTTGGTCTTCCCTCTCAGTTTTAAGATTCTTCCAGAACCCCTGCCGATCACCCGCCATATCATTCTTTCCACGTACGGGTTCTCAAACTATTTCCCCGCCTTTTCCACCTGGTCCCACAGGCGCCCGACCACCTCTCCCTTGCCCATAGCTAATCTGCCACCAAGAGGTGCATTCCCTGCCAGCCTATCAGCCTGTTCATCCCCCCCCCCCCCCCGCACTCCCACATGGCCAGGGCAAAAACTTCATATAATTCTCACAATCTGTAACCTCTTAAACGAAGATAGCCATTTCACACGAAACATTCCTTTCTCCACCTTACATAGCATACTCCTTGAGTCCGTAATGCATGCAAGTGTGACGTTTTCTATGGTCAAAGTATATCAATTTCCGAGTCATGATACTTTCTAAGAGCGAGTTGTCTTCCGTATTCAGATAGAGACGGGGGGAAATGGGAATTGCAACAAGAAATCACTTAATAAGTTCTTTAATAGCAGAAGGAATGGCAAAATCGAACAAAGCATAGTCTGGATAATATGCATCGTACAGTTTCTGCAGCAAATCTTTGGGAATTTTTGAATAATAACTATTTAAAAACGTGTCAGTCTTATGCAAAGTGTGTGAACTGTCTGGCATTCTGGGAAACTCCACCAGTTTCTCTAAGTTATTTACCTCCAGGATATACCGAGTGTCTTCATTGAACGTGGTAAGCTTCCCCACAAAGTCGTAGTTCATCTCGCAAGGTCGGCACAACTCATAGAAAGGCTGCCAATGGGAGTTGGTAGGGACGCGTCTTGCTGGATCTACCAGATACCTCACGAATTCCTCAAATGTAACTCCTCCTTCTATAGTAGAGTTTGTACGGTAAATTTTCACCAACTTGCGGCTGAGGTACTCGAAGGAACTGCTTGGAGTCTTTATGAATTTATTTCTATACGCTGACAGCAATCGTTCAAATGGGTCTCTGACGAACACGAATTTGAAATAGGTGTTGATTCTGTGGAGAACCTGCTCCAGAGGGAGGGCGTCCAGATGGAGGTGTAGGCGGTTGTATTTGGAGTGGATGTCTGGTGGATGTATGAGGTTTGGGTTTGTGCCGTTGAACAAACCAGCGATGATGGCGAATATTTTGCCCAAGTTGGTAGAGGCCACCTTTGCGATCTGGCAGTACAACAGCTGTGAATGAATTTAAAAACAATAAATGATACATTTATATATATATAATAAGATAGTCTATCTGTTCTTCTGCATTAATCACATTCTTCCAAGGGTCCTTCACCGCATCTGCCTTAGCATGCATCATATCACCCTTTAATGATGCTGTACCGGCTAATCTGTTTGCCTGTTCATTTCCAACCACCTCAGAGTGTCCTTGAGAAAAGATCCAGTGAATGCTTACAACAACGCTATATATATATATATAGTTAGTTAGTTAGTTAGTTAGTTAGTTAGTTAGTTAGTTAGTTAGTTAGTTAGTTAGTTAGTTAGTTGGTTGGTTGGTTGGTTGGTTGGTTGGTTGGTTGGTTGGTTGGTTGGTTGGTTGGTTGGTTATTTAGTTAGTTAGTTAGTCGAGGTTCCAACTTCAAGGCAACGGGTCGTCCCCATTATGCTCCGTTCCTGTGCCAGTGAATATCACACAAAATGCTCCCCACTGTCCAATGTGAAAAGTGGAATAGGCAGGAGTCTCGGCAATCCAACAGCCCGCATAGGTACACTGTGCATAATGCCGCCGCCAGAATGCCAAACAAAATTAATCCACGAAAACCACAGTTCATCGTCGATGGACTCGGCAGTCACCAGAAAGACCTCATTGACCTGGGTTTTCTCACATGACTCGGTCTTTTACCGCAGGGCGACCCGCCGAAAGTGTCGCATAAAGCACGAAGTCCGCAGCTTAAGCGCCGATTCCCGAGTCTCCTGAAAAATACTCTCGTGAACCGAAAAGGCAACTCAGTCAATTCAGCAATAGCCGGTAGCCATTGTTCAGAACATGCAGATCACTGTACAGGACAGATGTAGAAGCATTCCCCGCGAATATCACAGCTCACAATGTCGCCCACGCACTCACTCAGTAGCAGGGCGACGGAACCATCTACTACCAGGCCAACATGAGGAGAATGCGTTTGCAAACCGCAGCTGCAAGCATAAACAGGCCACAGGCCTTAACGGTTCAACGCCTAACCGCCATGTTAGCGACCGGAAGTCATGCACACACACACACACACACACACACACACACACATATATTTATTTATATATATATATATATATATATATATATATATATATATATATATATATATATATATATATATATATATATATATATATATAGCGTTGTTGTAAGCATTCACTGGATCTTTTCTCAAGGACACTCTGAGGTGGTTGGAAATGAACAGGCAAACAGATTAGCCGGTACAGCTTTATTAAGGGGTGATCTGATGCATGCTAAGGCAGATGCAGTGAAGGACCCCTGGAAGAATGTGATTAATGCAGAAGAACAGATAGACTATCATGGTCTAGAGAGAATGTAAACAATATAAAATAACACACAGTAATGCAGCTTTACAGAACAGAATTTCGAAACATAAGGACGTTGCGGCGACTAGCCTTCATCAGCAAACACATACATATACTAAACAAAACATATATTCGCGGAGAAGACCCTCCGGTGAGTACATTAAAGCATAAGGACGGGATGAGAAGAATAAGAAGATGAAAAGATTAAAGCAATGAAGAAAAAATGAAAATTTGAAGAAAAAAAAGATAGCTGGTAACGACTTAGATTAAGTAAATAAATCTAAAACCCAGATAATAACATAACGATTAACAGAAGAAGATAGTACACTTAGTTGCAGTTGGGAACATCATAAAATATGAATAACATTTGGTGGGACTGCGGTATAGCTGTGGAAATGTAAACAATATAAAATAACATAAAGTAATGCAGCTTTACAGAACAGAATGACGAAACATACATGACGTTGCGGCGACTAGCCTTCATCAGCAAATGCAGCAGCAAGAGGTGGTCAGAGGATCTGGTCGACAGTCGACACTCAGAGGTAAAACAAGACGGACATATAATCAGACTGCATCGGACCCCATTAGTATTGGATCTTTTCGCTGGCTGTTGAAGATGAGGACTGAGGGGCTTATGGGAATGCCCCGAGTGCAGTTATGTTGGTTCTTGACTCAACTCACGTCAACTCAGATAAGAGAATTCATTTTCTTCGATTTAATATAGGTTGACCTTGTTACAACGAAATCTGTCTGGTAATAAATGATAACACATTTTAGAAATTATCCTTGTTTTAGAAAAGAAATTTGTATTCAATACAGGCCCTGGAGATGTGGATATACAGGAGAATATGTCGTGCTTCATTCTGGGGGGGGGGGGGGGGGAGAGAGAGAGAGAGAGAGAGAGAGAGAGAGAGAGAGAGAGAGAGAGAGAGAGAGAGAGAGAGAGAGAGAGAGAGAGATCAAGTAAAGGGGTTCTAGAAACCCTGGGAATGAAAACAAAGTTAATAAATGAAATAAAAAGAGATACTTTGGCTACGTTAAAAGATATAACACTCTTACAAAACCCATACAAGCTAGTAAGTTTAAGGCAAGAGAGCAAGAGGCAGACAATAATACAAGTGGGAAGATAACATCAAGAGATGAACGAATAGTAGTCTGACAGAATGTACAATCAAGGCAAGAGACGGGCAGTGTTGGAAATGCATTGCACCCAACCTTCATTGTGGAGACTTCTCCGGATTGATTGAAGTCAGTACTTGGCATTTTTTTAAAATTATTATTTGCGCTCGCTCGTTTTGAACTCATTCGTAGTCCATATACACTACTTCTAGTAGCACTGGACTGAATTTTGTGTGTGGGTTAGCTTTCTCTTTTACCCGTGTCTCTCAGCATCATTCGAATCAACTCCTACTTCAGAGGTACTTTTGGTTTACGTCCCAAGTCAAGGACAAGAAGTCAACATTTTAGTCCAACTGTCCGGTGTAGGGGTTGAACCCTATACCTCGGCATCAGCATACCGGATGTTTAAGAACACGTGATCGTATTCACTCGGCCATACTGACACTGGTATCTGACATGACGATACTACATATATTTTAACAGATTCGACACTTGACATTCGACAAGCTGCCCGGGCAAAATTTCGAGCTAAAAGTCTACCCAAAGTATTTCAGGATCCTCGCCGGCGATACGAGTTCGTGCACTGAGTTGAGATTCTCCGGACTCAGGCTTTTGTTAGGAGTAGAACGGAGCACTTATGGGTTACATCCGTCTGCCGTGATGTTGATCCGTCGACTAAACTAAACTAAACTAACCTAAACATACCAACCTTATGTTTATCATCAACTAAAATCTTGGCAAGCTGGTCAATGGGCACACGCGTTTGGTTGGTGTTCATTCCCAGCTGCCTACAGATCGTCTGCGTGTGGTTCCTCCACCACTGAGGTCGGAATTTGTGTGGGATGACCTCCTGGGATGTTAGAATGGCATCGTTAGTTTCCATGTTGATTGACAGAAGAAGGGCTAGAGTTAAGGATAGAAGAAAGTGGAGTAGGGGGGGAAGGAGAAGACGGAGAAGAATATGGAGGAGGTGGAAGAGGGGTGGAAAAGACAGAGGAGTGATAGTAGAAGACGAATTAAACGGAGAAGGAGGGTAAGGAGAAAGAGGAGGGGAAGAGGAAAAGAAGAAGGGGAAGGAGGAGTAGGAGAAGAAGAGGAAAGAGGAGGATGAGAAGTGGAAGGAGAAGTAGGAGGACGGTAAGAATGAGGAGGAGGAGGAAGGGGGACAAGAGGAAAAGACGTAGAGGAAGAAGATTACTTCTCTTCTTCTTCTTCTTCTTCTTCTTCTTCTTCTTCTTCTTCTTCTTCTTCTTTTTCTTCGTTTTCTGCTGCTGCTCCTCCTCCTCCTCCTCCTACTCCTCCTCCTCCTACTTGGTTCGTCTGGTCTAGAACAAACGCTGGAACGACACTCTACACTCCTCAGCCCCATTTGATATGTTGATCAATTTGGTGCTACTTATGTTAATATCTGTTGACCAGATCTTGAAACTGCCCACATACACAAGTTAGATGTACGTTGTAGACTTGTCTAATGACTGGCTGATTCCGGCTGTCTCGCATTGGCGATTCCTACCCAGCGTGCTGTACTCCCAAACCCCATTCTCACTTTTCTCTAAAATCTAAATTAGTGTGTTTAGTGATCGTGTACATTGCGACAGTACTCATTGTAGAATGCACTTACATGTAACCGTAATCAACCGTACAAGGGACAGAGTTAAACTTTTTGATTGCCGCTTGCCTGATGGCCATGTGGTCTTAGGTACGAACTTATTTTGGCGTGAAATTTTTAAACTGCCCAGGATTTCCAGGTCAACACAGTCAAAAACAGTGTTTCCCAACGTGGGGCTCACGCCCCACAGGGGGGCAATTCGATTGTTAAGGGGGGCAATTCGAAAATGGAAGAAATCGGCTGGATATAACAAAACGGGGAGACTTGAAACTGAAGTTAACTGAATTGGAACCTGACATAAAATCTCTTTGCAGCAAGCATCAAGCGCAAGGATCTCACGAAATGTAAATAATTACTAATAATTAAAATAATATAGAAAAATCTTTCATTAAAATTATTTTGTACTTGAATTTCAGTTCTCCATTATATGTTTTGAAAATTTACTTACTGTGTTTGCTCAATGATTTCCTAGTGATTTCTACCTAAAACCTATCGGTCCTTTGGCTACGAGCAGGTGCATTTGCTGCTCTCCCCCCAGTAATGCGCCTGGTCTGGTCGGAGGTAGGGATGATCAAATAAAAACCCATCACATATCTTCACCTTAGATGTGGGCCTGGTGGACCACTGTGGGCAATAGCTCACAGTGAGACTAAGGGTCCACACAAACAAAGGGGGAGGCGGGGGAACCAGCTTGTCTGGGGTAACCGCCAGACCAAAGAAAAAAAATTCACCCAACACAACCGACACACAAGGACGCGGAACCTGAGGGGGGGGGGGGGGGGGGGGGGGCTCTAGCCCCTCTGGGAACCGTGTGAGCCCTTCTAAAAAAATTTTTAAAAAATTCAAGTTTCTTTAATGAACATTTCAATTTTTGAATATTAAAAATGATGCATATGTTGGGGTGGGGGGTGGGGGCATAAGAAATTTTAGAAAGGCTTAGGTGGGGCATAGCACAAAAAAGGTTGGGAAACACTGGTCTAAAATGTCTTGTTTTTTTCTGCGGCGTTCAAAGCTTTCTGTGCTTGGTACATAGCATCCATTCTACTTGGTAGTCGTTGGCCCAAGTGTCACGGGACTAGAAAGCGGACAAAGTTTGCTGTGCATGGTACATAGCATCCATAGTAGTTAGTGGAGCTGGCCCAAGTGGCGTAGAACTAGAAAGTGGACAAAATTTGCTGTGCGTGGTACATAGCTTCCGTGGTAGTTCGAAGAGTTGGCCCAAGTGGCACTGGACTATAAAGCAGACAATGTTTGCTGTGCGTGGTACATGGCATCCATGGTAGTTCGAAGAGTTGGCCATAGTGGCATGGGAATAGAAAGGGAACAATGTTTGCAGTCCGTGGTACATATCTTCTGTGGTAGTTCGTAGTCCCGTGCCCATGTGGCACCTCTCTCGGCCTGTCTGGTTTACTCCAGAAGAAAAGCAACATCAATACGTCTGGAACTTTACAAGCTCCAGAAGCTGTGTGATCAGCAAAGCGAGGCTTTAACTGTCCGCCTGTCGGAGCTTCGATCCAGTTGATAACCAAGATACGGGGTCTGGCTTGCCCTGACCCCGAAATGACATTTAGTCTTTAGGTTTTACTTCCTCACACTAGGGTAAGGCGTGTAGCCTTTCAATTGCGCTTCTTCTCCCGAAGCCGTTGACACAATGTGGAGTGTCGGTTTTTGGATGCACCGCCCAACATTCATTGGCTAACAGAAAGCAGGTAGTACCGTCTACTGTCATACGATAGCTCAGTTATATCTGCAGAGGATCAAGTTCATGGAAACCTAATATTCTGTGTCAGAAGATACCAGAAGATTACAACAGCATGGGATCGGAACAAATCTCCAAAAATCCACACAATAACAAAGAAAGTATTTAAAGCAGGTTGATAAGTCGATTTCAAGTGCCTCACATAAATCTTTGCGCTGGCATGATAATCGAGAGTATCCAGTGACTGATAGAAAGCATTACCAATTTAGATAAAAAGATGTAACACACAGTTGTACCATAAATCTATGGGTGTGTCGTGCGAAAGGTAATGTACTCATCATCATCAAGTGCCGTGCCGGCTGGCGTAGGCGTTCATGGCTCTCCACAGATTTCGGATCTTTGGTGTTCTGGATCAACTCTGCTGATGATATTATTCCATGCCACCGTCTCAATCCATCCAGCATGATTTCTCTTGGTCTGCCTCTGCCTCTCTTCCCCTCGATCTTTCCAGTTGTCACAATGTTCTCCAATGCCTCTCATCTCATCACATGACCAAAGAAAGCTGTGTCTCTTTCTTATTTTTGTATATAGTGTTCTAGTTTCATTAGCCTCTTTCAGGCAATCGTTCTTAATTACTCTGGCAGTGCAAGGAATTCGCAACATTCGTCTTAAAAACCACATTTCTGTTGCTTCTAAGTTCTTCCTAATTTGTTCATTTACATTCCAAGATTCGCTGCCATACAGCAAAACTGGTTCTATGTAGCATTTTAGCACTCTCTTTCTTACATTCATTGATAGCGACTTAGTGCATAAGATACTCTTCATTTTCTTAAATGCGGCTTTTGCCTGCCCTATTCTGCTCCTAATCTCTGTTGTACATCTTCCATCTGATGTTATAAGTGCCCCTAGGTATTCAAAATTATTCACTTAGTTTAGAATTTCTCCTTCTATTTCTATGTCACATTTTGGTGTCCCCATTTTCTTTGATATCACAATTGTTACTGTTTTCTTGATATTCTTCTTCTTCTTCTTCGTTCATCCGGAGTTTTGTTTTTTTTTCGGACGTGATTGCGTTGTGCCTGTTTACAGCAGAGCTGCGTTCTTGTGCCGTTAGGCCGACACATCCGACTTCTGCGGGCATTTGTTGACCGGGTTAACCTTCCCGGGTTCTTGATATTCAAGGAGAGTCCTTTCTGTGCACTCTCTGATACTACAATGTCCAATAATTATTGTAGGCCTGTTGCATCATCCGCCACCAATACTGTGTCATCTGAATAGCGTATATTGTTTATATTATATCCTCCGATTAGGATTCCTGGCTTCTCTTTGATCTCTCTCATTATTACTTCGCTATATAGGGAGAAGAGATCGGGTGACAAGACACACCCCTGTCGTACTCTTAGCTTTATCTGTTCGTAACTACCCTCTTTATTTCCAATTTTAATTGTTGCTACTTGGTTCCAGTATATATTCTTTATTATTCTTAAATCTTTCCCATCAATGTTGATATCTTCCAACATTTTAATCAGTTCATCGTGTTTTACATTTTTCTCCATGTTTAACATTTTTATGAGACTGCTCATGACAATTGTCAGTGTATGTGTGTGAGTAAAGTGTGGGAGGTTGTTCATACTAGTTTCACTGCTAACTTGAGACATTTTGTATGTGCCTAGATGTGAGGAGGTGTGAGTGTGTGTGGAGGATGTGTGTGAGTGTGGGGATATGTGTGGGTGGGGGATGTGTGGGTGGGGATATGCGTTTGGATGGGTTGGGGTGTGTGGTTTTGGTGGGTAGTGATATTTCTGGGTGTTGGTGGGATGTGTGGATGGATGTGTGGGGGTGATAGTAGGGGTGTGGGAATGGGTGTGGGGGATGTGTATATGGGTGGAGGATATGTGTATGGGATGGATGCGGTGGGTGTGTGTTTATGTGGATGGAGATGTGTGGATGGTTTGAGGAAGTATGTGTGGGTGGCGGGGTTGTGTGGGTAGGGAATTGTGTTGGGTGGATTGGGGATGCAAGGGCGGGTGGGGAGAAGTGTATGGTGTGTGGGTGTGAGATATGTGTGCGGTGTGTTCGTGCGGGATGTGTGCATGATGTGTGGGTGGAGGGTATGTTTGTGGTGGTATGGGTGAGGATATGTGTGTGGGTGGAGGATAGTGGGTGGTGTGGGGGATGTGTGTGATGGGTGCGGGGAATGTGTGTATGGGTGGGGTATATGTGGGGGTGAGTAGGGGATGTGTGGTGGTTGGGGGAAGTATGTGGGGGTGTGTGGGTAGGAAATGTGTGCGTGGATGGGGAATGAGTGGGTGAGGGTGTGTGAGTGGCTTAGGGTTGTGTAGGTCGGAGAGGGAGTTGTATGTGTCGGGATGGGATGTGTGAGTGGGTGGAGGATGTGTGTGGGTAGGGGTATTGTGATCGTGAGATGTTTGGTTGGGGGTGGGTGGGTGGGTGGGGTGTGGGTGCGTAGTGGAGGATTTATGCGTGAGTGAGTTTGTGTTGGTGGACGGGTAGGGAATGCGTGTGTGGGTGGGGAGAGGTGTGTGGTGTGTTGGTTGGGGATATTGTGTGGGTGAGGTATGTGTGTGTTTTGTGGTGTGTGAGTGGGGGTATGTGGGGTGGATGGGTAAGGGTATATGTGTGGGTATGGGTGGGAATATTGTGTGGTATCTGGGTGGGGGATATGTGTGTGGTGTGTAAGTGGAGATGTGTTGATGAGGGATATGTGTGTGTATGTGTGGTGCGTGGGTTGGGAATATTGCGTGGTAGGGGGTGTATGTGATGTGCGGGTGGGGTATTGGGTTAAGGCATGTGTGGGTGGGTGGAAGTTGTATGTGTGGGTGGTGGGGTGTGTGTGAGTGGTTTGGGGATGTATGGGTGGTTAGGGAGATGTGTGTGTGTGTGGGGGGGGGGGGGGGACATGTCAGTTGGTGGGGATGTGTGTGTATGGTTTGGGGATGTGTGAGTGGATGTGCGATGTGTGGGTTGGTGGGAGATTGTGTGCGTGGGGAGGGGAATATGTGGTCGATGGAGATGTGGCTGGGGGATGGGTGGTTTGAGGTGTGGGTGGAGAGATGATGTGTGGGTTAGGATGTGGATGGGCGTGGGATGTGTGGGTTAGTGGGGGAATGTGTGTGGGTGGCGAGTGTGTTTTGGTTGGGGGATCAGATGAGAGTAGTGTGTATGGGTGGGGGATGTGCGCGAGGGGGATGGGTCGGTTGGTGGGGTATGTATGTGTCCCTGATGTGCGTGTGTGTGGGTAGGTGGGGGTGTGTGTGCGTGGGGTGATGTATGGATAAGTGGGAGATGGGCCTCATAACATGTTAATAAGCATTGCTTATGTTTACAACATTCATTTCACAATGTTTATTTTTCTTCCTATGTAAATGTATAATGCTCTTGATGAATGAAAGACGAGTGATTGGAAGGGCCGAATGTAAGACGGGTCTGTGCGCCCAATTTGTGACCCTAATAAAGTTGATTTGATATGATTTGATTTACTTTATCAAATGCCTTCGTATAATCTATGAAGCATAAATATATGTCTCTCTGTTTCTCTATTGACCTTTCTATTAGTGTTCGTAATATATATTGCATTGTTTGTATCCTTTCCTTCCATAAAACCATACTGTTCTTCACTAATTTCTATTTTTATTTTCTTTCTTGTTCTTCTCATTATAATTCTGAGTAGAAGCTTAGTGACATGGTTTATGAGGTTAATTGTACGAAAATCTTCGCATTCAAGTGCTCCTGGTCTTTTTGGTATTGCTATCAATACAGATTTCAGCTTATCGCTCGGTAAATATCCACTGTTGTAAATATCATTCAGCATTTTGGTTAATATATCTACCCCAAATTCTCCCAATACTTCTAATTCTTCTACTGTGATTTCATCTAGCCGAGCTGTTTTTCCTTTCTTCGTATGTTTCATAGCGTTAGCGACTTCTTCTTTTAGAATAGGTGGGCCTTCTAAGTTACTTTCGTCTGTTAATTCTTCCCTTTCTCCATTATTTAATTCTCTTATATACTCATTCCACCTCTTCATTATAGCACATTCCTCCAATAATATCTTTCCTGTTTTTGATTTCAACTACCCTGTATTTATTCTTATTTTTCTTCCTGTGACCTCAGTGATTTGTCTGTGCATACTTTTTTTTATCTTTAATGGAATTTAATTCAATTGTTTTGCATTGCTCGTTTAACCAACATTGTTTTGCCTTCACACATTTATCTCTTATTTCTTTATTTATCTTATCATACTCTTGTTTGTAATTTTTATTCTGTTTCCTTTTGTCCATCAGCATTAAGATTTTTTCATTCATCCATTTTTTCTTAGGTTTTTGGCTTCTCTCCGGTAATATTTCTTTGCTAGTTTGATGAAAGGTGTCCCTTAACATTTCCCATTGTTCATTTATACTCTATATTTTAGCTATTGCATTCTACCTATTTTTGACAGTCACTCTGTATTGCTCTTAAATTTCTTTTTCTACTTTCAGAAACTCTTTATTATGTCTCAAGTTCTTAACCATTTTCCCCCCTCTCTTTAATCTTACTTTTATTTGTTCACATAGTGGTACATGATCACTATTACCGTCAGCACCAGGCATTGTCTTTACATTAATTAATGCATTTCTAAATCTTTTATTAATAATTAGGTAGTCAATTTAGTTGCGTATTTTCATATCAGGGCTTTTCCATGTGTATAGTCGTCTTTTATGGTGTTTAAAACATGTGTTCCCAATTATCATATCATTAATATTTGCCCATTCTATTAATTAGAGAAATTATACATAGACAGTCAACAATTTTTGGACATGTTATGAGAAGAAATGGATTGGAGAACTTAGTGACAGCTGGCAAGATCGAAGGGAACAGACCAAGAGGAAGACCGAGAGGAAAATGCCTGGATGGCTTGGCCATATGGCATGGACAAGACAGGAACACTGAGCTGATCCACGACGCTGGTGATCAAGTGAAATGGCGAGTCATGACCGCACACACTTTCCGGCATGGCACATGATTTATTGATTGATTCTATTAGTTTCTTTCCTCGTTCATTTCTTGTACCTAAACCGTAATTCCCCACTATATCCTCTATTTTTCCCTTTCCTACTTTTGCATTAAAATCTCCCAGTATTATTTTTATTTTTTGTGATCCAATTTGAGCTATTGCCATTTCTATTTCATCGTAAAAGTGTCGTATTTCTTCATCACTACTGCTTGTTGTTGGTGCATATACTTGCATAATATTTATATCTATTGGTTTGCCTTTGATTTTGACCTTTATAAATCTATCTGAAATACACCAGTATCCATTCATAGATTTGGCTGTTTTTTCATCAAATATTATTCCTACACCTTTTTCATGTGTGTCCCCTCCAGAATAAATTATTGTCTGTTTGTCGGTTATAATTTTGCCAGACCCTTCCATCTCATCTCACGTATGCCTAGTATATTTATTTTCATGTTTTCCATTTCTGTTAGAACATTGTTTAACTTTCCTAGCTCATTTAATGTCCTAACATTCCACGTTCCTACTCTAAATTTATTTAGTTTAGTTATAGTTTTAGTTTTGCCATCAGTAGCTGGATGACGGTCTTGTGTCACCTGTGGCTCATGACTGTCTCTACTGGACGAGGATGTCCTAAGACAGCCATTAACGTCGTTCACTATTTCTGAAATGTGTGTCGCCATGAAATCTTGGGAAGATAATATGGTGGTTTCCCCTTGCCTTCCACATTCACATGGTGGTCTTTTAACTCTGCCTTTGACAGCCATTTCCGACTGTCAGGACAAGTGAGTGCCCTGCTCTGCTCAGCTGCAGAGTTGTCCACTTATTCCGGTGGATACTCGGTCCCCAGAGCTGTGGTAGCCACCCCGTGGTGTGTTTCCATGCTCTACCACGGGGAGGTGCAGTTGGGATTTTCCCTTCCTAAAGTTATGGTCTATGACCAAAACTCTCCAGTACTTTACTAGTATATAAAATACCAGAAAAACACATTAGACGCATGTTCATACCGCAACATTACACTGGAAATACCCCTATCTCGGTCATTGATTTAACGAAATGAGTTGCATTAAACAAATTTACTTCAAAGAACTATGTGGGAAATGTCCCCAGTTAGCAAAGGGGGAACATGTTTGTTTTTGTTTTTTTGTTTTTTTGTTGTTGTAATGTTGCATATCCCTTACAGGACGTTGCAGTCAACACAGCATTTTTCAGCTGCTGTTGATGTACTAGGCATGTTTTCACGTTCAGTAGTTTGCCATTGCTTTCTGAACTACCGGCTCCCATACCAACACGTTATAACAAATCGCGACACGGTCACCTGCACAAATCAGTCGCGGCTGCGATTCGAAAGTCTTCGAAACCTCACGAACCGCGTTCGCAAGACCTTGGCCACGGAGCGGGGACATGTTCCCCGTTAGCAATGGGTCAAATGTTCCCTTTTAGCAATGGGGACATATTGCCCCTTAGCGAAGGGGATGATGATAAACCTCAGTAATTGGGTAAATGTCCGCTCCACCTTAGCAAAGGGAAAAATGTTTCTCCTTAGCAAAGAAAACAATGTTCCCCCTTAGCAATTTGGTAAATGTTCCCCCTTAGCCATGGGGGAAACTTTCCCAGTTAGCAATTGGGTAAATTTTCCCTCTTAATAATGGGAAGAATGTTCCCCTTAATTGGGTAAATGTTCCCCCTTAGTAATGGGGTAAATGCTCCCCTTTAGCAACTGGTGGTGTTTATGGGTCCCTTTTCCATGGATGTTGAGATCGTATGAGTGTGTGTTGTGTGTGTGTGTGTGTGTGTGTGTGCATGTGTGTGTGAGTGTGTGTGTGTGTGTGTGTGTTTGTTTGTGCGTGTCCCCCCCCCCACCCCCCACCTCTTCCATAATTAAGAACAGTTGTAAAACATGGCCTGTCCATTGCAGGTCATTGCCAACATCGCGAGGTTGATGTTCAGGGCAATTCAACGTTCAACAGTCTGGCAATGCTGTCTGAACGAGAAGGCAACATTTAAGCGGGTTATCGTAACAACAAACATTAACTATGCCACTTGCCTTATCGCTGACCACGTCAGCATTTTGTGTGGTGACGACAGATACTGCTCTCTGTTTGCCAGCTGGGTCCACTTCTAGACAGGCGAAAAGTAAACAGTAACATTATTTTGTTTATAAAATTATTCCGTGTTTTTCGTTTCACGAAAAAGTTTAAGCACAGGCGTCGCAAACAATTTATGGCACTATTTATTGCCTAGTATATTTCGTCGCATCTGATCTAGTGAATACAGCAGATTTATACAGGGTGTTTGTAAAGTCTCACTACACTTTGTACGCAGAACAATTTTGAAAACATGAAGTACATGACGTCATAAAAAAATGTCCTCTACAGTCCATCGTGAAGCAATATGCAGCGAATGGCTGTCATCTGCTGGAGTAATTCTTTGCACTCCAAACAGAATGATGTTATCAACGGATGAAAGAATTTTTGTTTTAGATTAACAAGTCTTTTCGAAATGACGGTCGATACACAGGGATGGTTGTTCAAAGAATTACAACAAGATTTCCTGATAAACAACCTCCTTATCGCATTACGATTAGAAATTTGTTGAAATATTATATTCATTATTATAATGAATACTTTATTGGTACTTTCCAGCTTCCCAATTACAGCGTTAGACCATAGCAGTGACTATTGTAACTACTTTAATTATGTTAGCACATTTTTATGACGTCATATACTTAATTTTTTTCAAAATTGTTCTTCATACAAAGTGTAGTGAAACTTTACAAACACCTTTCTTCCGCATTTCCATCCTATTTCATGATATTGCGGTCAACACCAGCATCTTTCAGCTGTATGTTAATTTCTAGGCTAGATTACGCTCATCAGCACGCCACGACTTTCCGAGCGACGCTCCATACTCTCATAAGTCACTGGCGCGACTCGAACCACTTATAATTCTCGTGCGCGCACGTCAACCACGAGAGTATTCGGGGTTAACGGAGAAAGCTGCTAACTCTTCGGCCAGGGAGCCGGCTTTTACAAACACCTTATATATCATATGAAATGAATAAATTAAGAATACTTTAGATGACAAAATTAAAATATATAGTTATTCATAAAACACATATTATTCATTTATTCACTTCACATGAAATATAATTCTGCGGTATGGACATGGAAAGATGCAGGGAAATATGCCAGGCAATAAATTGTGCAACATATTGTTTATGGCTTCTGTGATTACATTCGTTAAGGGAATACATTATTTGAATTATTCCAGTTTATAAAAGCACTCTTGGTGTATGTGACCTGCCACGTACAGATAGGTGGCCGATTATTCTACTTATTCTTTCGCTCTTCATCCCCCATAGGGGCGTCAGTCTTCAACCACCTTACTTCAAGCGCTCTTATACTTGACTCTACCATGTCCTCTGCGTGTTTTTCATTGTTGTATATATTTCTCTTCTCCGTATGTTTTAAGTCTTCCTCTGTTTCTTTTGCCTTGTGGATTCCCGACAAAAGCCGTTCTAATTATACTGTTCTCAGATTTTCTCAGTGTATGGTCTAGACTAGACGATTCCACCGTCTTTTCTTTACCTCTTGTGTCATTGGTATGTATCTAGTTCTCTCCATGAGCTCTCGTGTCACTGGTATGTATCTAGTTCTCTCCATGAGCTCTTGGTTCACTGGTATGTATCTACTTCTCTCCATAAGCTGGTTCACTGGTATGTATCTACTTCTCTCCATGAGCTGATTCACTGGTATGTATCTAGTTCTCTCCATGAGCTCTTGGTTCACTGGTATGTATCTACTTCTCTCCATGAGCTGGTTCACTGGTATGTATCTAGTTCTCTCCATGAGCTGGTTCACTGGTATGTATCTAGTTCTCTCCATGAGCTGGTTCACTGGTATGTATCTAGTTCTCTCCATGAGCTCTTGGTTCACTGGTATGTATCTACTTCTCTCCATGAGCTGGTTCACTGGTATGTATCTAGTTCTCTCCATAAGCTGGTTCACTGGTATGTATCTAGTTCTCTCCATGAGCTGGTTCACTGGTATGTATCTAGTTCTCTCCATGAGTGATTCACTGGTATGTATGTAGTTCTCTCCATGAGCTCTAGGTTCACTGGTATGTATCTAGTTCTTTCCATGAGCTATTGGTTCACTGGTATGTATCTACTTCACTCCATGAGCTGGTTCACTGGTATGTGTCTAGTTCTCTCCATGAGCTCGTGGTTCACTGGTATGTATCTAGTTCTCTCCATGAGCTCTTGATTCACTGGTATGTATCTAGTTCTCTCCATGAGCTCTTGATTCACTGGTATGTATCTAGTTCTCTCCACGAGCTCTTGGTTCACTGGTATGTATCTAGTTCGCTCCATGAGCTGGTTCACTGGTATGTATCTGGTTATCTCCATGAGCTGGTTCACTGGTATGTATCTAGTTCTCTCCATGAGCTCTTGGTTCACTGGTATGTATCTAGTTCTCTCCATGAGCTGGTTCACTGGTATGTATCTAGTTCTCTCCATGAGCTCTTGAGTCACTGGTATGTATCTACTTCTCTCCATGAGCTCTTGATTCACTGGTATGTATTTAGTTCTCTCCATGAGCTCTTGATTCACTGGTATGTATCTAGTTCTCTCCATGAACTCTTGGTTCACTGGTATGTATCTAGTTATCTCCATGAGCTGGTTCACTGGTATGTATTTAGTTCTCTCCATGAGCTGGTTCACTGGTATGTATCTAGTTCTCTCCATGAGCTCTTGGTTCACTGGTATGTATCTAGTTCTCTCCATGAGCTCTTGGTTCACTGGTATGTATCTAGTTCTCTCCATGAGCTCTTGGTTCACTGGTATGTATCTAGTTCTCTCCATGAGCTCTTGGTTCACTGGTATGTATCTAGTTCTCTCCATGAGCTCTTGAGTCACTGGTATGTATCTACTTCTCTCCATGAACTCTTGGTTCACTGGTATGTATCTAGTTATCTCCATGAGCTGGTTCACTGGTATGTATCTAGTTCTCTCCATGAGCTCTTGGTTCACTGGTATGCATCTAGTTCTCTCCATGAGCTCTTGGTTCACTGGTATGCATCTAGTTCTCTCCATGAGCTCTTGGTTCACTGGTATGCATCTAGTTCTCTCCATGAGCTCTTGGTTCACTGGTATGTATCTAGTTCGCTCCATGAGCTTCTCATTGATGATTCTTTCGTACTATTCTGTTTCCTCGCTTGCTTTGAACTCAAGCGCAGTCTATACACACTCATTCTATTAGCACTGGACTGCATTTTTCGTATGGATTAGCTTCCCCTTTTAATAGTGTCCCTCGCCGTCAGGCAAACTCACTCCGACTTCAGAGGTACTTGTAATTTACGTCTCCAAGCAAAGGATAAGAAGTCAGCATTTTAATTCATTTGTCCAGTATAGGGGTTGAACCTCTTACCTCGGCATCAGCACGCGGGATGTTTAAAAAACGCTCATTCTTATCCATTCGGCCATGCTGACCTCTCTTATTCCTACTGTTTTGTGTTGCTACCAATTAGTGAATGTGTGTAGTTTATGTGTAATAGTGTTTGTTTTTCTCCGTGTTTCCTGATCCATATAATAGTAATGACTTAACCTTCCAGCTGAATGCTCAAAGGTTGGTATGGCTGATTCACAGATCTGACCTCGTGTATTTGTGAGGCCGTGGATTCAAATGTGAGCCGCTCCAATGCTCATAATAATGATTAGATCTCGTATGTCAATAATAAGGTAGCCATTTGGTGTATGTCTGTATGCTTTGATTTTTAATGTAAGAGGAGGCTTCACATGAAAACCTTAAAAGTGTGGTAGACATTACAATAACCATGCCAATGTCTTGTAACCAGTCAATAGTATTGTTAAGGATGTAAGAGTGTTAAGCACGTGACATAACGGTTCAAACGGATACGGCTACGTCATAAGTACAGTTTAAAGATCGCTGCCCCACTTTTGACATGCACAAAAGCATGCTCGGCATGCACGCCGAGTAGTGACCGGTGGGCCGATTTTCCTACAGGAATTCAAGCACTTTTTCGGCGCCGGAGGACTTGCATCGAAAGCTTTGATGACTAAACCCAAAAGAAAATGTGTTACATTTGGTCTTTACTTTTTCAGAATATCTTCACACACAAACAACAACAAAATGTTTAAGGTTTTCATTTGAATCCCCTCATACTTTATTCTCTCTTGCTCTGCATTTTTCTTCCCTGTATTGTCATCGCTAGACCATCCATAATAAGTGCTACACCGCTTTGTAGACTAAAGATTATTTTATGTTCACAGATATTATCACTCCCGTCCCCTTTCCACCTGGTCTCACATCCATTCATAAGATATTAATATCATTCTTCCGATTTTTTGTTTGATATTCCCCAATCTACAATCTGCTATCATAGTTTAAATATTTCATGTTCCTGTTTTAAGTAATTTTGATCTTGTACACACAATCGCCTGCTGACGGTCTGGGGTCACTGGTTCACGTCACATGCCCTACATCGAGGCTGTTCCTGTGGAACACCCATTTACGCCGGCTATCTGATAATCTGTGAACTGATGGATGAATGCTTTCTAGGCATTTGTTAAGAAAATTGTCTGCCAAGATCAATATCAAAATTTTCTATTCCTACAAGAAACACATGAAAAGTTATTAGAGAAATTACACGTACAAAGTCAAGATTTATTTTTTCCACAAATGGGGAATAAACTAGAAAACTTTGTGACGACTTGTTAGTTGGAAAACAACAACAACAACAACAACAACAACAACAACAACAACAACAACAACGAGAACAAGGTTGCAGGAGGAGGTGGTGGAAGGGGAAGCGGCAGAAGAAGAAGAACAAGAAGAGGAAGAAAAAAAGAAAAGAAGGAGAAGAAGATAAGGGTGGAAAGAGAAAGGCCAGCATGAGGTGGAGGTGGAGGTGCAGGAGGAAGAAGAGGGGAAAAAAGAGTCTGATATTGTAACTAAGCAGAGACAGTTCATCAGTTACCAGTTTCCGTTCTATCTAAAAGCCGTAACGAGCATGTTATATGTGTTGTCTACACTTGCCTTCAGAAGGGCGCATAAATCTGTCCCTGTGTTCTGGTTGGTTGGCAACACCCGAGGGTGTGTGACTGAGCAATGGACTATCAACGATATCTGTAGTAAAACAGAATCAATACAATATGAATCTTCAACTGCTGTGTCATCTTCACACACAGAAAAACAGTTTCGGTAATTTGAGTGCGCATAATGTAGGTTATTGAAACTGTTAACACATACACGATAAATGACATTGGTTTTAAGTCGTCAAATAATGTCTGACGCTAGAATCCTCAATGAGGTCTAATGTCTGTTTGTCTGTCTGTCTGTCTATCCATCCGTCCGCCCGTCCGTCCATCCGCAAAATCTGTCCGTCCATCAGTCCATCCGTCCGTCTGTCCGACCTGTCTGTCTTTCCACCTGTCTCTCTGTCGGTCCTCCTGTTTGTCTGTCTGTCCGTCATTCCGTCCTTTCGACTGTCTGTCCTTCCGTCCGCCTGTCTGTCCGTCGGACTGTCTGTCTTTCCGTCCGTTCGACTATCAGTCTTTCCGTCCGTTCGACTATCTGTCCGTGCGACCGACGGTCTGTCTCTCCGTTCGACTGTCTTTCCATCCGCTTGTCTGCCTGTCCGTCCGTTCGACTATCTGTCCTTCCGTCAGTCCGTGTCTGTCTTTCCGTCCGTCCGACGCTCTGTCCGTTCGCCTGTCTGCCTGCCGGTCCGTTCGAATATCTGTCCGTCTGCCTGTCTGCCTGTCCGTCCGTTCGACTCTCTGTCCATTCGACTGTCTGCCTATCCATCCGTCCGAATGTCTGTCTGTCCGTCCGTTCGACTGTCTGTCCGTCCTCCTGTATGTCTGTCCGTCCATTCGACTATCTGTCCGTCCGCCTGAATGTCTGGGATTTTATGAGATTTTAAGACACGTGTCCTCACAGGAAGATAAAGAAGCAGAAACAACCAGCGTGCTAACCTGGTTGTCCTGCGGGTTAATACCGAGTGAATTATATGATCGACGAGTTAAGAAGATTGGAGGTTCTGCATGCCGCAACAATTTGCTCAGTAATGGTTCAACGAATGCCTTAAAGAGGCTAACGAAACTAGAACATTATATACAACAATAAGAAAGAGACAAACAGCTTCTTTTTTTTTTTTTTTGGTCATGTGATGAGAAGAGAGGCGCTGGAGAACATCATGACAACTGGAAAGATCGAGGGGAAGAGAGGCAGAGGCAGACCACGAGAAATGATGCTGGATGGATTGCCACGGTGGCATGAGGAATATCAACGACAGAGCTGATCCAGAAAACCAAAGACCGAGATCTGTGGGGAGTCATGAACGCCTACGCCAGTCGGCACGGCACTTGATGATGATGGTTCCTGCTTTAGGAAATCCACAATATCTGGTAAATTTTACCTTCACATCACAGCACTTGATTATCAGGTACCGTCTGTTAAACACAGGGTGTGGTCGACATTTACTGCTGAGCGGCAGTTCCTGTATGGCCGACATGCGGGCGATCAAGTTCCGCCTTCTCGCACGATCACCAGAGTCGTGGATCAGCTCTGGGTTTCTTGTCGCCACTATGCCATGTGGCCAAGCCATCCAGATATTTACTTCTCTGTCTTCCATCTTGTTCTTTTCCCCTCAATCTTGCCAATTGTCATCAAGTTCTCTAGTTTATTTCTTCTTATAACGTGTCCACAAAATGTGGCTATCTAATGCTAATTTCTCGAATCCGTTTACAGTTTTCATTTGCTTCTTGTAGTACTTGCTCATTGCTTTTTGACTCTGTCCGTGGTATTCTTTGCATTTTCCTCAGAAACCACATTTCCACTGTCACTAGAAGTTGTTTTTTTTTCCACCTTGTCTGTTCACTGTCCACGTTTCACATCCATACAAAAATAAAAGTTCTATGTAGCACTTCAGCACTCTTTTTGTTTTCTAGTTGCATTTGCCATCTTTTTAGTTAGTTTAGTTCAGTCGACGGATCAACATCACGGCACACGGGTGTAACCCATAAGTGCTCCGTTCTCCTCCTAACTCAAACCTGAGTCTGGAGAAACTCAGCTCAGTGCACGAACTCCGTAGCACCGGAGAGGATCCTAAAATACTTTGGGTAGATTTTTAACTCGAAATTGTGCCCGGGCAGCGCCGTTAGGCTACTCTTTTTCGATTTCCAACTGCCAAGGGATGTTTTACATGCGCAACAATGCACGATCTCACTACCCAGAGACCAGGGGAAATGTTATTACTAGAAGTCCACTTGAAAAAAATCCCGGTCCTCACCGGGGCCTGAACCCGGGACCTCCAGCACTCGAGGCGGACACCATACCTCGAGACCACGCAGCCCCCTGCCATCTTTTTATTTGTCAGTATGTTTTTCATCTTGCAAAAGGCTACCTATTCGCAAATTGCGATTCTTGTTATAGTCCCTTCAAGGCATCTCCTATTAGATGTTATGACTGTACTGATTCTAGTGTGTAAGAATATTCCCATTTACTTATTTATTACACTGTGGCATTTCTTTTTTTCTAGTCACAACCATAATCTGTGTCTTCTTACAATTAACTTTAACCTTAGTTGTTCACTGGTACAACAACCGCATCTACTAAATGTTGCAGAATTTGCTCATTGTCTGCAATCAATACTGTATCATTCACATATCTAATGTTATTGATGTCATGTCCACCAATGATGATTCCTCTCATGTCTTCTACATATTTAAAAATAGGTTCATTGTACGGAGAGGGGGGAGATCTGGAGATATTACACATACATGTCTCACACCTCTCTTAATAGGCTGATACTGACCTAATTCACTATCAATCTTATGGCAGATTGTTGTTTCCAATATATGTTTTTTACAAGTCTAAGGTCATTCTCGCCAATGCGTAGATCTGCTAGCATCTTCACCGTGTCTTACTTTATCGAAAGCCTTTATGTATTCAATAATGCAAAGATGTAGGTTTCTGTTTACTTCTATAGAAAGCTCAATTAATGTTCTCAGCATAGACACGGCATTTATTGAATCCTTGCCTTCTACGAACCCACATTGTTTTCCCCTATTTCAGTGAAACAATACCAAAGTGCCAATGCCTACAACATGAATGACCTGCCCTTGGGGTTTGCTGTTGCAGCAGTCCATACTGGCAATAAGACACACTGGTCCAATGATAAAACTCGTAGTGTTTCATCAGGGCGACACATGAGACTATAGAAACAATGATGCTCTGGCGAGATTACCGCTGATTGAATGTTTATATTGTATCACTCTCATGTTGTTTGGGATTTTGTTCTCTGATTTCATGGTTATGTTTTTTCAGGGCCTCGTAGTCCCACTGTGTGCCTTTCGTCCAATTGTGGTCCACCATGGCCCGTTTGCCAGTGCTTTGGTGATTCGAGTTTGCAGTTTCGATGACAGTCTCTGCGCCCTGAATAGATCAATTGTAGCTAAATCTACATTTTGATCTTAGCCAAAAGGCCGAGAAGGTTTGGACCAGACGAAAATGGATGGCGGAAAATGGAAAGTAGGGGTTTGTCACAGTTATGACTTTAAAGTTGTTAATATGGTTGCTCTAAAAAGTACTGGAGAGTTTTGGTCATAGACCATAACCTTAGGAAGGGAAAATCCCAACAGCACCTCCCCGCGGTAGAGGATGGAAACACACCACGGTGTGGCTAACACAGCTCTGGGGACCGAGTATCCACCGGAATAAGTGGACAACTCTGCAGCTGAGCAGAGCAGGGCATTCACTTGTCCTGACAGTCGGAAATGGCTGTCAAAGGCAGAGTTAAAAGACCACCGTGTGAATGTGGAAGGCAAGGGGAAACCACCACATTATCTTCTCAAGATTTCATGGCGACACACATTTCAGATATAGTGAACGACGTTAATGGCTGTCTTAGGACATCCTCGTCCGGTAGGGACAGTCATGAGCCACAGGTGACACCAGACCGTCATCCAGCTACTGATGGCAAAACTAAAACAATAACTAAACTAAATAAATTTAGAGTAGGAACGTGGAATGTTAGGACATTAAATGAGCTAGGAAAGTTAAACAATGTTCTAAGAGAAATGGAAAACATGAAAATGAATATACTAGGCATAAGTGAGATGAGATGGAAGGGATCTGGCAAAATTATAACCGACAAACACACAATAATTTATTCTGGAGGGGACACACATGAAAAAGGTGTAGGAATAATATTTGATGAAAATACAGCCAAATCTATGACTGGATACTGGTGCATTTCAGATAGAGTTATAATGGTCAAAATCAAAGGCAAACCAATAGATATAAATATTATACAAGTATATGCACCAACAACAACCAGTAGTGATGAAGATATACAAAACTTTTACGATGAAGTTGAAATGGCAATAGCCCAAATTGGATCAGAAGAAATAAAAATAATACTGGGGGATTTTAATGCAAAAGTAGGAAAGGGAAACGTAGAGGATATAGTGGGGAATTACGGTTTAGGTACAAGAAATGAAAGAGGAGAGAAACTAATAGAATGGGCAAATATTAATGATATGATAATTGGAAACACATGGTTTAAACACCATAAAAGACGACTATACACATGGAAAAGCCCTAATATGAAAATACGCAACCAAATTGACTACATACTTATTTATAAAAGATTTAGAAATGCATTAATTAATGTAAAGACAATGCCTGGTGCTGACGGTAACAGTGATCATGTACCACTATGTGGACAAATAAAAGTAAGATTAAAGAGAGGGGGGAAAATGGTTAAAAACTTGAGACTTAATAAAGAGGTTCTGAAAGTAGATAAAGAAATTCAAGAACAATACAGAGTGACTGTGAAAAATAGGTACAATGCAATAGCTAAAATACAGAGTATAGATGAACAATGGGAAATGTTAAGGGACTCCATTCATCAAACTAGCAAAGAAATATTACCGGAGAGAAGCCAAAAAGCTAAGAAAAAATGGATGAATGAAGAAATCTTAAGGTTGATGGACAAAAGGAAACAGAATAAAAATGACAAACAAGAGTATGCTAAGATAAATAAAGAAATAAGAGATAAATGTGTGAAGGCAAAAGAAAGTTGGTTAAATGAGCAATGCAGAAAAAATTGAATTAAATTCCATTAAAGATCAAAAAAGTATGTACAGACAAATCAGCGAGCTCACAGGAAGAAAAATAAGAATAAATACAGGGTGTTTGAAATCAAAACCAGGACAGACTTTATTGGAGGAAGGTGCTATAATGAAGAGGTGGAATGAGTATATAAGAGAATTATATAATGGAGAAAGGGAAGAATTAACAGAAGAAAGTAACTTAGAAGGCCCACCTATTCTAAAAGAAGAAGTCGCTGATGCTATGAAACATATGAAGAAAGGAAAAACAGCTGGGCCAGATGAAATCACAGTAGAAGAATGAGAAGTATTGGGAGAATTTGGGGTAGATATATTAACCAAAATGCTGAATGATATTTACAACAGTGGATATTTACCGAGCGATATGCTGAAATCTGTATTTATAGCAATACCAAAGAGACCAGGAGCACTTGAATGCGAAGATTTTCGTACAATTAACCTCATAAACTATGTCACTAAGCTTCTACTCAGAATTATAATGAGAAGAACAAGAAAGAAAATAAAAATGGAAATTAGTGAAGAACAGTATGGTTTTATGGAAGGAAAGGGTACAAACAATGCAATATATATATATATATTACGAACACTAATAGAAAGATCAATAGAGAAACAAAGAGACATATATTTATGCTTCATAGATTATACTAAGGCATTTGATAAAGTAAAACATGATGAGCTGATTAAAATGTTGGAAGATATCAACATTGATGGGAAAGATTTAAGAATAATAAAGAATATATACTGGAACCAAGTAATAGCAATTAAAATGGGAAATAAAGAGGGTAGTTATGAACAGATAAAGCTAGGAGTACGACAGGGGTGTGTCTTGTCACCCGATCTCTTCTCCCTGTATAGCGAAGTAATAATGAGAGAGATCAAAGAGAAGCCAGGAATACTAATCGGAGGATATAATATAAACAATATACGCTATGCAGATGACACAGTATTGGTAGCGGATAATGCAACAGACCTACAACAATTGTTGGACAGTGTAGTAACAGAGAGTGCACAGAAAGGACTCTCCTTGAATATCAAGAAAACAGTAACAATGGTGATATCAAAGAAAATGGGGACGCCAAAATGTGACATAGAAATAGAAGGGGAAATTCTCAACCAAGTGGATAATTTTAAATACCTAGGGGCACTTATAACATCAGATGGAAGATGTACAAAAGAGATTAAGAGCAGAATAGGGCAGGCAAAGACAGCATTTCAGAAAATGAAGAGTATATTATGCAATAAGTCGCTATCAATGAATGTAAGAAAGAGAGTACTAAAATGCTATATAGAACCAGTTTTGCTGTATGGCAGCGAATCTTGGAATGTAAATGAACAAATTAGGAAGAACTTAGAAGCAACAGAGATGTGGTTTTTAAGACGAATGTTGCGAATTCCTTGGACTGCCAGAGTAACTAACAACGATTGCCTGAAAGAGGCTAATGAAACTAGAACACTATATACAACAATAAGAAAGAGACAAACATCTTTCTTTGGTCATGTGATGAGAAGAGAGGCATTGGAGAACATCGTGACAACTGGAAAGATCGAGAGGAAGAGAGGCAGAGGCAGACCAAGAGAAATGATGCTGGACGGACTGAGACGGTGGCATGGAGGAATATCATCAGCAGAGTTGATCCAGAACACCAAAGACCGAGATCTGTGGAGAGCCATGAACGCCTACGCCAGCCGGCACGGCACTTGATGATGATGATGAATATGGTTGCAAACAATTTGTATTATATATCAAATTAGAGGGGACGGCATAAGTAAAACCACTGTAAATAAGCTCATTTCAGATAGCGGAAGTCACTTAATACAATTAATCATCCCATAGCACTGAAAAAATTAAAATCATTTGTTGAAGATTTTAGAATATAATTTTTAAAAAGTCTTAAAAGTCAAGAGGATCTACTTCATTGCATCGGGTTTGATCCCATATGGCTCGGTCTCTTTCCGCAGCGCGGGCTGCCGAAAGCGCCGCATAGAGCACGAACTCCGCAGCTCCAGCGACGGCCCCCCAGGAGTCTCCGAGAAAAATACGTTTAAAATATAATGGCTAGTTATATATTCACCAACCCTCGGGAGAGGGAGCTAGAAAACCCTAACGGTAGAAGATTGCAGTACAAGGGACAGAAATAGCCCTTGTACTTACATTACACATCTCTTGCAAAATCCCTCCATGCTGGCCGTTCATTTTACTTCTTCTTTTGTAAACAGAATCACGAAAATAAATCTATCACATATGACATGAAAGAACATTTCAACAAATGAAATTAGGAAAACAACCTTTAGAAATAAGTCATGCGTTAAGTCTATGCAGCCAGGAATAATAAAAACATTTGGCTTTCACCTTAGAACTACAACTGGGAAATTTAATAAAATTGCTGCTTGCAGTGGATAAAAGATTGCATTTAACACCCGGCTGAATTTAACGCTGGGTTAAACTTATTATGACAAGTATGTTGTTACAAAAGACCCGAAGAATACTTGTACCGTTGATTTCAACGTTGATTATCAGGCGTATGTTGCTACAAAAGTCCTTAAGAATAACTTGTATCGTTTTTTTGTCAGCGCGATCTGGTGAAGTCATAATGACACATATGACTGTGCACATGCGTGTATCGTGTGTTTGAGTGTTTGTAAGTGTGTAAGCTTGATATTTACATCGGAGACAAGCTAGAAAGGCCCGATTAACAGGACCTCCACCTATTGAGAATAGCCCATGCCCTCAACTCAAATATATTTCCTGGTCCGCATCGGATTTATAAAACATCTGTTGACCCAAAACTATCAAATACGACCTCATAACGGGTAACAGAAGGAGTGGTCTTCATCGCTCATGATGGACGAATTCTTCTTCTTCTTTCGTTCGCTTGAAATATGTCTATAACTGCAGTGCTGTCTCTTGTATGAATTGAACTGTCTTTTTCAGTTCACACAGCGGTCCATAGAGTTTATCTTCCACTGTCGTCACTCTAGGCCAGAAGGTTTGCCTAGATATGTTATATTTTGGGCAGTCTTGGAGTATGTGCTCTGCTGTCTGTGACGCCAATCCACATGTACACATCGCTGTTTCACCAATCTTGAATTTTGTATACATGTGGTTGCGTAATCTATTGTGCCCTGTTCTGAGGCGCAGAATAATGACTTGTTCTGGTCTATCCATAACGTGGTAGTCATCTTGAGCAGGTTTTGGTGGCTTTCTGACTGATTTGATCATTCTTTTCTTTTGGTGGTATGTTACAGGCACATCAGGCTGTTCTTCTTTGGCTCCTTCCTTAGCCAATTGATCAGCTCTGTCGTTCCCGGGTACTCCACAGTGGGATGGTATCCACTGTATGGTGACCTTATGCTGACTGCTAAGTTCAGAAAGTAGTGTCCTTAGTACTGGCAATTTCCCAGACAGGAGCGCCTCGAGTACTGATTTTGCATCTGTCAATAGCACCACAGGTTGTGTACCATTGCTGGTATTTAGTAATTTCTCTGTTGCTATCTTGATTGCCTCAATTTCAGAATCGTAGTTATGGCAGTACTTTCCTGTCGGTACTCTAGCTGTGTCCCTGGTATTATTTGGGTATTCTATGTACACTCCCGCTCCTCCATTTCGAACAGCATTTTGTGCTGACCCATCTGTGTAGACTCGGATCCAGAGGTCCTGTGGGTATTCTTCATCAAGGAAGCTGAGAGTGGCTGTTCTGCGCTGCACACTGTTCTGATCTTCCTTGTCAAATATTCCTCTCACTTTTGTCTGGATTTGTAATGATAGTCTATGCTCATCTTTCCATGGAGTTCGCTCTGGAATAGTTGTTAGGGGGATACCAACTGTGGGCAGATCGGTGGTTTCTCTGCAGAGTCGTTTGGCCTGGTGGATAAAACTACTTCTTTTCAACCGCCCCATAGCTAGGTTTTCAAATCTGTTCTTCATAGGGTGGCCTGGCAAGCTGAGGAACTTTTCTGCTTGTATTAGCGTTTTCGTATCTCTGCGCTCACTCAGTGCTTGTGTCCTCCCCATCTTCTCCATTTCCACTATAGGGGTTGATCTCATCCCTCCTGTGGTGACTCTAAGTGATTGATTTTGCACTTTGTCCAGCTCTTGTAGTGTGGTTTTTGCTGCCGAACACCATGCAGTTGACCCGTATTCCAGGTGTGGTCGTATGCTCTGTTGATAAACTTTGCTAAGTATTTTCCCACTGGCTCCCCATGTGGTTCCACTTAGCTTTCTCAGGATGGCTATTTTCCTTCTGGCTTTTGCTGCTGCTTTGTTGATGTGCTTTCTCCATGTCAGCCTGCCATCAAATGTTACTCCAAGGTATGTTGGTTCTTTATCTTCTCGTAGGGGTGTTCCATTTATCTGGATGGTCCCTGCCTTTTGTTTTGGAGAGAGGGTAAATAGGGTGGTGCTGCACTTGTCAGTGTTTATGCTGACACACCATCTATTTGCCCATGCAACAAATGTATCTACAGCTCTTTGTAGTAATCTGGTGGCCACTGATGCATGTTCATTTGTGCTCCATAGAACCAGGTCATCGGCATACATTGCGGCTTTAATTCCATGCGGTAGATTAGCAACGAGATCATTGATGAAGATTAGAAAGAGTGTGGGGGACAATACTCCGCCCTGGGGAACTCCGTGACGCAGTAGTACTTTCTTGCTCTTTAGTCCGTCTATCTGTACTCGGGCTCTTCTGTTGTGCAAGTATGCTTTCACCCATTTGTACATTCTTCCATTGACTTTGCAGTTTCTCAGTTTATTCATCAGACCTTCTTTCCAGACTTTGTCAAAGGCTTTCTTCAAATCTATCCATGCCGCAAGCACCAGCTTCTTCTCTTGGAATGCATCCTCAATTTCTTGAGAGAGGTAGGTTGTCTGATCTTCCGTAGAGTAGCACTGCCTAAAGCCAGCCTGCTGTGGCACAAGGATGTTTTTACTTTCAATGTACCACTGCAGTCTGTGATTGATGATGCGCTCCAGTGTTTTGCAGAGACAGCTGGTGAGGCTAATTGGTCTGTAGCTAGAGGCAATGGAACTATCTTTCCCTGATTTTAGGAGGGGTATCATGTTTGCTTCTCTCCAGGCTTGTGGAACACTGCCTAAGGTCCAACTGTTATTGAAGATCTGCAACAGCTTTGCTTTGGCCTCTGTTCCTAGGTTCCTGATCATTTCATTGGAGATACCATCAGCTCCTGGTGACTTTCTCATTTTCAGTTTTGATATGGCTAGCTCCAGTTCGCTGATTGTGATGGGTGCCTCCAGAACCTCATGTACTATTTCCTTCTGTCCTGTATGTTGCCGTTTCTCTTGAATCTCTTGTTGTTTCTCTGGACTGATTTTGATATTGCTATCTTGTGCGAATGAGTCCGCAAAATGGTCAGCTGCTTGCTTTCTTGTTAAGATGTTTCCATCTTTATGTAGTGCAATTTTTGAGTTTCTCCCTGTGCCCTCATCGTTAAGTTGTTTTATTAGCTTCCACAATTTCCTTGTGTCTCTTTCAAAGTTCAGAGACTCTGTTTTTTCCTGCTAGCTTTTCCGTCTAGCCTGCAGCTTGGCCCTTTGAAATTTGGCTTTTGCATGCTGGAATTTATTGTGGTGCTCTTGGCTGGGTGTGGCCTCTGCTTGCTTTCTACATACTTCCACATCATTATGCAACTGTTCCAGTTCATTACTCCAGTAGGGTTTATATTGTTTACGGGCTCCTCTTGGTACTGTTTCTCGCGCTGCCTGTAGTATGCATTTCCCAAACTCTTCAACTACTTTATTTATGTCTTTCTCAGTGTTCAGGTTTCTAACCAGTATGCTGGTGCGATGCTTGTACACTGCCCAGTCTGCTTTCTTGTATTTCCACCTCGAGAGGGTGCTGCTTTCACTTACAAGCTCATTTTCTACAGTTAGAAAGACTGGTCGATGGTCACTGCCACCTAGTTGTTTCCCAACAATTCGTGTAATGTTCCACTCCAGGTCTGGTGAATGAAAAGCCAGGTCAGGTGTAGTTGTAGAGTGCCATGATCTCGAGTAGAAGGTATGTGGGTCGGACGGCTTGTTAACCAAGATGAATCTATTCTCATCCTGCCAGTCTTCCAGTCTCTCTCCTCTCTGGTCCATGTGATCATAGCCCCAACTCTGCGAGTGGCTGTTGAAATCGCCGCACACAATAATTTTTTCTGTTAATGGTAGTGTGTCCAGTGCCTGTGGACGGTCACTTGGACAGTAGTAATTGATCAGATGTAGGTCTGTATAGCCTGTTTTAAGTTTAAGTGTCTGATACTCAGCCCCTTCCATATGGACTTTGATTTGGGAAGCAGTGATGTTATTTTTTACAAGGGTAAGTATCCCACCTTTTCGCCTGTCCTTTCGGTCAGATCGGTAACACTGGTAGCCTCTGATTTTGAAGGCTATATTTTCGTTGAGGTGAGTTTCTTGCAAGCAACATATGCTTACTTTTTCTTTGTCCAGGATGTTTTCTAATTCTACTTTTTTGTTGCTGACTCCCTCCGCATTCCAGTGCATTATTTTAAGTCTTAGTTTAGTATGGCCAGCTGTTCTATTCTCATGTCCCCTGGCTCCACAGGACATCTGAGAAGGACCTCCAGTAGTTGGGGTTGGACCCTTTCGAGACATAGGGCCCGGCACTGCACCTGCCTGGGGGTGATGGACGAATGATCAAGTATGTTATAGAGAGCGGTTGTGGCGTAATGGCTACCGTCCCAGTGGGGAGTGGGGGGGGGGGGGGTCCAGAGATCGATTCTCATTGGGGTGAATCGAAATTTTTTTTTTTTATTAAACTGGGCTCCCAGGTCGATCCAGCCTAATAATTCATTCATTCATTCATTCATTCATTCATTCATCCAGTAGCATGTCCTTTGCAGAACCTCGCTCCCATAACAACCTTCCGGAAAACCTCTCTCATAAGCAAGATGTCCCGCATCAGATACACCCATCTAGAGATCATCAGCCACATCCTGCACCCATCTTCTCTGTGGCCTTCTTCTTCCTATCTTCTCGGGCATATACCCGTCCATTATTGTTCTCTCCAAACTGCCATGGCCTAATAATGGTATTTTTATATGTATTTTTCCAATTCTTGGTGCTTCAATGCTTGCAGTCTTGCTTGTGTAAACATGGAACAGCACAGGCGCAAAGCCTTGTGGTATTCCCGGGGTAAATATGCACGCCTCCCTCCGAGGTCCATGAACCTTTGCAGAGAGCAACCCTACGCGAGTGCAGTGTAACTGCTATCCAATTCATCACCCGGGGACTAACATCCTTCTGCATAAGAGTCTGCATTAAGAGATCATATCTGCCTGATATATGCCATATATATCAAAATCAAATATTGCTGTTTTTGACCTGGTGGTATGTCTTTGGCTGGCAACTCTCCAGGCCTCTTGGGGGTAGCTTGTCCCTCTCCACGTATTCTTGCAGATTAACTGATTCGGTGCCAAACAAAAAGTTGGTTTGGACTAAACATGATACACAATCAAATGGACAAGTATTATAAAGTAAATTCCCATTCACTGAGCACTGACACTGCTAAGATGCCACGAAATAAAACAAATAACACGATGACCATAGTAAGACGATATATCGTCCAGCTGTCTAAATGAGAGGTCATGTGTGACGACATATTATCCTTCTGCACTAATCAGTTAACGGCAATTATATTCTCCAACACCTTGCCAAATGTATAATATTCTGCAGTGTGATAGTTCTACAGCCACCGAGTCTTGAATGGCTCCTCAGTTCTTCTTTACAGATGCCAGGATAATCATGTTTCGTAACCATGTTAAGATCTTGTGCATATGAAGTCATGCTACCTCGATCCGCTGCTTAGCTGGACCCCCTAGTTGGTTCAGGAAACGGCCTTTTGTATGAACAAACAAAAGACATCTAACACATGGGTTTAAAAAAGTATCTTGAAGCATGAAGCATTTTTTTTAATGCATAAATAGTTAGATATGTTCAGTGCTGGTATACTTTGTTGTTCTTCGTGGTCCAGCAGTTTTGTTATCACCCAACCAACGGACAGATTAAACTAATAGTTGTATGCACAGACAGACTGACAGAACCATAGACAGACGGACGGGTGGACAGACCGATCAACAGAAAAACAGAAAGACAAACCGGTCGACAGAGAGACAGACAGATAGATCGACAGACAGGCTGACAGATAGACCGACTGACAGAGGGACCGATAAACAGACAAATAGATCTCAAGACAAGATCTTAAGCAAGTAGGTACTAGGTAGGTAGGTAGGTAGGTAGGTAGGTAGGTAGGTAGGTAGGTAGGTAGGAAGGTAGGTAGTTAGGTAGGTAGATAGGTAGGTAGGTACATATGTAGTTAGGTAAGTATTCAATTATACTGTAACCTACTCACCTCTAGAGAACCTGTTCCGAGGGCTGTCTGCTCCAATCTGGCAGAAGTACACGCGAGTCCCGCCCATATTAACATACACAAACATCAGCAGAAGACATGGCGTCATCAGAATGATGCCGATACTAAACACCTTTCGTAGTCTCATCTTTGCCTCTGTCCAGGTGAGTCTTCTGACAAAGTCTTCAGTCGAGTCCTTTAAGACAGCCTGGTTCTGCGAAGTTCTTTTTTTTTTTTTTTTTTTTTAAAGTCGATTCTTTTATGGCCGCGTGTTTCTGTGACGTTCTTAAGTCGAGTCTTTTAAGACAACGTGTTTCTGCCAAGTTCTTAAGCCGATCTTTTTCAGGCAGCCTGTTTCTGTAAGGTTCTTTCTTAAGCGAGTCTTTTAAGGCACCGTTTTTCTGCGAAGTTCTTCCTTCAGTCGAGTTTTTGCAGCCTGCTTTTGCAAAGGTCTTCCTTAAGTCGATCTTTTAAGACAGCGTCTTTCTGCCAAGTTCTTTCTTAAGCTGTTCTTTTAAGGCTATGTGTTTCTGTGAAGTTATTTCTTAAGCCGATCTTTTAAGGCAGCCTGTTTCTGCGAAGTTCTTTCTGTATACAAGTTTTTTTTCTTTTTTAACGCAGCGCTTTTCTGACAAGTTCTTTCTTAAGCCGATCTGTTAAGAGAGCCTGTTTCTATGAAGTTCTTTCTTAAGTCGAGGCTTTTAGGCGATGTGTCAATGCATTATTCAGGCCAGTCTGTAATGAGATAGTGTATACGCTCTTTGACATTGTTTGGAGGAGTATTTAAACATGATAGAAATGCTAAGTTTACAGATGTATCAATTGCGGAACACTTTTAGGCCACTTAGACAGATCATAAACAAATTCAAAAGTGTCCTCTAATCTCAACTGTTTTTTTTTTTACTTCTATGAGTGCCACGCAATAATTATGAATTTGTTTATGAGCAGAAGATTTTTCTTTCTTTCTTTTTCGTTCACTCGCTTTGAACTCAAGCCTAGTAATATACATGCGATATTCTAAGAATTTGTCTGAAGTATTTAAGTTGATAAACCTCAAAGTTCTTGTTAAGTAACTGTAAAGTTATCCGCGACTCACGCCTACAACAAAACTGAACAAGAAAAGCACAAAAGTCGACTTCATGCACCGATAGTACTCCCATGTGTCTCAGTCTCTCTCCGCAGAGCGGCAAGCAGCTTTCCGAAAATATTACACAGTGTACGAACTCCGTAACTCCAGCGATGACCCCCCCCCCCCCCTCAGAAGTCTCGGGAACAACTGCACTAATGATCTGAACAACGCGGTCCTAGACACGAACCTACGACCTTCGGAGCGCGAGGCAGACAGCCTAAGCACTTCGTCACGAACCTCCCACTCACATCTGTATGCTGCTAATGGAAAGATGCATGCTCTCAAAATGTTTACATTTATTGTTTACTGGTGTTAATGGTTGCGAATCTTGGACAGTTAGTAAATCGGTGAAAAAATCCCTAGAGGCCTTGTTTCTGTGGCTGCCTAGCCTGGATTAGACAAGGGCGATCATGACTCTCCAATCTCCTCTGTCATTTGGTGTTGGTTATATGGTGCGCGCTAGCGAACTGCGCTTGAAATCTCATGAGCACGGTAGGAAGCTGGTGCAACGCTGGGGCTCGTCACTTGTAAATGTGAGGGAAGGATTGGCCACCTGCTCCTCCTTGCTCTCAGCTCTACAAGATGTAACGGCGCCAAAACATCACAGATGCATATACCAACATACTGCTTCTGAACAAATTAACGAGCACTATTAGTAGTTGTTCAGCTGTTTAAACCTTCCACTGTCTCGTTCAAACAAACTGTCATCACTGCCTGTAGTACCTTGCAATGTAGGACAGGAGAATGTGCTAGGGGAGGGGGGGGGGGGTCTTCTTGAACCTTATGAATTAAGACCGCCTGGCTTGGACAGTTGCCACGAAGTGTGGAGATTAGGATTCTTCTAAGGTCGACCTGTCTTCTCCAAAGTATTCTTTTAATAACCAATCTATCACTTTACCGGGGATTCGAACCCGGTTCTTTCGAACTTAAATCCGGTGTTGTAGCCTCTCGAGACGCCTCCTCTTATCTTATTTTGTCTTCCGTAAAGTGATATTTCAATAAACAATTATGTCTTTTTACAAGCGTGCGAAGGCGGACCATACGACAATCAAACCACTAGGTAGCTCAGTACAGTCGATACATTACTGCCTTCATTGTGACAGTCATTTTGGATTCAGGTTGTACATAGCACAACCCCCCAGAACTCACTCTAGAGTCTAGACTGACAGATGACAATATTGTCGTCTATATTAAACCAGCATAGGTCAAATTACAAAATATACAATTCTGAAACCTATGGCGCTATTTCAATGGGTAGATACGAATTATATTCATATTCCGTAGTTGTGGGTTCACGTGGATTTTAGTCCTGTCTAATGAAGAATCCTTTTTTTAGGGGTGTCAAGAAGGACATGCATCAAAGCACACTTGTTCCTGCAGGGAGGCGCTGTTGTCATTTGAAGGTGACAGGTTCAAATCCCGGTCAGTAACTATACCTTTCAATTTTTATGTTGTCTAATGCGTCTTCTAATCCCCATTTGTTTATTTCACTTCTAATAGCGTCAAGCAATACATGTGTTTATTCATGAATTGTCTTAGTAGTCTCATGGGGTTCCCCGATTGATACTATAATATATATATATATATATATATATATATATATATATATATATATATATATATATATATATATATATATATATATATATATAAATTGATACTATGTTGAGTCAAGAACCGACATGGCAGCACTCGGGAAATTCCCATACATGCTCAGTCAACAACTCTTCAACAACCATCGTACAGTCCCAATACTAAAAGTACCAGTTGTAATCTGATTACGTGTCCGTCAGGTCATTCCTTGGAGCGCTAAGTGTCTAACAGATCCTCTTGTCATCCGCTGCTGCACCAATCTCTCCAAGCCAATTATTTCATTATTCACCCGTAAGGCCCTGCCATCCTCTACCTTATAGTGTACCGAGCGGAATCTGTCCGGCCAGTTTGTCCGCCGGCCCGTTTCACAGCCCACCAGCAAGTCCTGAAGAAAAGATCTAAGGAATTCTCCCTATCCTTGATTCATGAATTGAAGAATGTCCCTAGGTATAATTACCTCAGCCGTCTATGAGCCGAATCCGTGGCGAAGGTGTTACAAATGCAATTCGTAATCCCGCATACAGCGTTCGAAAAGCATCTGCGGGCGATTTGGAAGCAGACCGCCTTGCGTTGGTTTCCCTACAATGGTATGAGTGTCGGTCGTTCAGAAAGAAATAGCAAACAACTGAACTTAAAAACTTGCTCAGGAATCACAAATAGCCAAAAGAATGCTGGAGATGACTGCTGCGTCCTGTAAAGGATATGAAACTAACCATAAGCACAGACATTGCCTACCATATTATATTCAGTGTTGAGACTTGGAACAGGCTTGCCATGTATTTTTCATCTCGAGGGTTGACAATTGTGTTACTAACTCCGTAGTATTTATTATCAATTGACCTGCCTAACCAGATACCAGTGTCACATATGACACGCTTTGTCCAAGTTAATAAAGCTGAAATTACGAGGGTAAGTTAATAAGTAAGTCACAAATGGCTATAGAAAAATGACTAAATATGATAACAACTTGAAACCAGTTTATTTTTAGACATATATTGTCCCTTTATTTCTCATCATAATTTCCACCAACATTGATGCACTTACCCCATCGTTTTATCAGTCCTCTCAACCCGGCTGCATAGCCCTGCGTGCTCTGTTTTCTAAACCAGACTTTCACTTCACATTCAACTTCGGCGTCATTCGCGAAATGTCTCCCTCGCCAAGGTGGGTTGTCAGTGTTTATGCTGACAAATGTTTGTCCCGTAAAGCGGTGCATAGCTAGGTAGAAAAAAGTAAAGCGGACGAGTCAATAAGTAAGTCACACAGTTTTGTGGGTTGATCGGTAAATGAAAACAAAGCACGCAGTTCTATGCAGCCGGTATGGGAGGACTGATAAAGCGATGGGATAAGTGCATCAATGTTGGTGGAAATTATGTTGAGAAATAAAGAGACATTGTATGTATAAAAATAAACTGGTTTCAAGTTATCATATTTAGTTATTTTCAACAGCCATTTGTGACTTACGTATTAACTTACCCTCGTAGCACAATGCTAAATGTTGACACGATTATCAAAAGCGGATAATATTTATAACAGTTGGGAATTGGTAATTTCCCCCCCCCCCCCCCTCTCCTCGAATACTTGCTGTAAATAAAAATAAAGGACCCTTTTACTTTCATTATTTTTTTTTCGACTTTTTATTGGGTATATGGTGCTGGGGCTATATTTGTATTGACCAATCGGCGCTCGAGAGCCCAAGTCAGTTTTGAAAATTTGAAACTGCCCCGATACGGATCGACCTCTGACCCTCGGACCGGCAGAACAGTGTCTAGCCGTAACACTTAGTATTTATCTCCGGCAGCGGAAGTAGAGAGCTGGTATCGAACCAACGTCCGAAAGTGCTCTTCACATTGTCAACGTAACGTCGTAACTGTAGAATACGCTGAAAACAAATAACTGATGATTCAACGGACAAGACGGCGTTTACCTGCAAAGCGTTGTTAAACGTAATGAGCATGGCAAGGCACGTAGAGCGCCCTGGTCATCCAATACACTGTATTCGTCTCCGGTTGTCTTGACTTGTCTTGCTACTGGATTCAGATGGACTCACGCGAGAGAGCGTGGTCGACGAATTGCGCAACTCTTCCTCACTTTAATCCAATTTATCGCAAAAGTCATTCTTCAACCAACGTCATAACATATAGCACATCGCGACAGCTAGAAACTTGCTGTGGTAAATACAAGGGGGCTTCAAATGAAAACCTTAAGTCCTTTTTTTCGGTGAATATATTCTAAAAAAGTAAAGACCAAATGTATCATTTCTCGATGTAGTCACCACTACTTTCAATGCAAGTCCTGCAGTGCCGATAAAGTGCCTGGACTCCTGTAGAAAAATCGACCCTGGGGTCACTACACTGTGTGCCTGACCCAGTCGTGAACAGTCTATTAGAGAAGTCATGCCGTTTTGAAACTTCCTACTCAACTTATACACTTGCTGGACTGACAGGCATGCATCACCATACTGAACCTTCATTCTCCGATGTATTTCTGTAGGTTTCACCCGTTCACTGATCAAAACACGGATAACAGAGCGCTGCTCCACTTTGGTGCGTGTCAAAAGTGGTGCGGCCATCTTTAAACTGTCCTTATGACGTCACCATGTTCGTATGTGCCATGATATCACGTGTTTAACACTCTTAACATCCTTAACAACAGTAGTGACAGGTTACAAGACAATGACATGGCTATTGTACTTTCTATCACACTTTTAAAGTTTTCGTTTGAAGACCCCTCGTATGAGGTCTATTGTCCCTTAGAAATATGGCATAAACCGGGGGCGATGGGGGGGGGGGGGGGGGGACCCTAACCTTCACAGTTCACCGCAACTGCACAAGCCAGGCAGCCTTAATTCCTCAGACTCAAGACCTTCCTGCCCTAAACCGCAATGTACTACAGACAATAAATGACAGTTTTTTGGGGGTTGTTGTTAAGCATATTAAGTATTCAAATTATATCGTTGTAGTTGGCCCGTAGTTAGTTATACCCAGCAATTAGTGATCTTACGGGGAGGCACCCGAATAATAACCACAAATGATAGGGTTCGTGTCTGAAAGTCGTCACGCTGGCTTTAGATCGATCGTTTCAAAACAGTGTCCCCATAATTATACACAAAATTCATCGATCTACTTAACTGATTCAATGATAATTAAAATGTAGATTTGGATCAAATAAAAGTGGATGGCAGAAAATGATTAGTAAGGGTGTGTCACAGTTACGGCTTTCTTTATTCCCTTACAGGACGTTGCAGTCAATACCAGAATTATTTAGCTGTTGATGATGTACTAGGCAAGATTACGCTCAGTAGTTTGCTTACGCTCGGTAGTTTGCCAGTTTGTCAGTAGTTATGGCTTAAAGGTCGTTAATGTGGTAGCAGATGTGTTGTTTCATATACCAAATTAAAGTGGGTTATATAAGGAAAACTACTGTATTGATATTTTTTAATTGAGATAAAATTTTCCAATGACAACGTTTCGGCGATATATAAGCTTATGGCTTATATGTAATACGATACGGGAAGTTACTTTAAAGGATTAATCATGCCATGGTGGTCAGCACGAAGACACGGTGGAGTGATGGTCAGCACGGAGACATGGTAGAACGATGGCCAGCACGGAGATACGGTAGAGTGATGGTCAGCACGGAGACACGGTAGAGTGGTGGTCAGCACGGAGACACGGTAGAGTGATGGTCAGCACGGAGATACGGTAATTCAGTGGCCAGCACGGAGCCACTGTAGAGCAGTAACCAGCACGGAGCCATGGTAATTCAGTAACCAGCACGGAGCCATGGTAATTCAGTAACCAGCGCGGAGCCAAGGTAACGCATTAGCCAGCACGGAAAAATGGTAGAGTGGTGGCCAGCATGGAGACACGGAGAGCAATAACCAGCACGGAGCCACGGTAGAGAAATAACCAGCACGGAGCCACGATAGAGTAGAAACCTGTACTGAGACACGGTAATGCAGTAGCCAGCACAGTGTCACAGTAATGCAGTAGCCAGCACAGAGCCACAGTAATGCAGTAGCCAGTGCCAGTCGGCCCTGTTGTCATGAGTTCGAATATCCATCCAGGCGGATTTGTTAAATTGACCTAAGTACCAGGAAATGTACTGGCACGTAAAGGTAGCCTCCGTGATATTAACCACATCAGCCATGGAGTAAGGCCGGTCCATAAAGACATGGAACCAGCAACGTGTACCTGAAGCCAAGTAACAGTATCATGCTGTAACAAGTAGGTCATGCACCAAACCCGGAAGCAAAGTGATGTTTCAGTAACAGTGCTGCTTCGCAATGAAAATACCAGCATTACAAAACAAAGGTATTGTTCTATAACTAAAAACAGGTACAGAACATATAACGTATACAAAAGGTATGGAAGAAAGCTTGAAGGATAAATGCACTAACAAGCTTAATTTTTTTTTTTTTTCAACAAGAAAAAACAAAGCTGCTTCTTCGTGCCTATTGCGATGTAAATGCGTCATTTCCGGCTCTCTCGGATCAGTGTGTCCGAATTCGGTATGTATTTATGTAAGGTTTGTTTTCTCTAGACCAGTGGTTCTCAACCGGTGGGGAATGTTAGGGTTTCCGGGGGTGGAGGGGGTAGGGGGAGGGGGAGATTAAGATTATTTCAAGATTGCGTTAATACAAGAACCGATTACTTGATATTGTTTCCACCTCCATACTTTACAGTTCTGTACTTCTCGCCCTTCTGAAATTCATTTTATAACGTAATTAAACCTGCAAATCATGTTTCGTATAGTCGTCTAGACTTGTTCTCGTATGTGTTATTAAATTTACCTTCCATTTTTACGTATACTGTATAGGAGCGAGGGTGGGGTGGGGAGTTTATAGGAAGGAAATACGAAAAGGGGGAATGGTGTTCTGAAAATATGATGAAGGGGTGCACGGGCCAAAAAGGGTTGAGAACCACTGCTCTAGACAGATTCCATTCAAGGTTGCAGGCTCTGTCTACCCGTGGATAGTTTTCTGTGCTAACAATTTGCCAGGGCAAGGGCCTTCAAGCCTATTCGTTATGATTTCAAACTGCCGTGTGATTTTTTAACGTTCGCAGCTTGAACTTCCGGGTACCGGGATAGAGGTATCCCTATTAAAGGAGAAGTAAGGTGCCTCCTTCCCTCCGCCAGCCTACGAGATACTGTTGGGCAAGGTGGAGTACCCGTTTAGCCTCCCGGTCAGGGTTACGTGAGGCAATGCGTTTGGATGGTGGATGAAGTTGAAGAGCAGCCGACAGACAGTTGTAGGATATTGTCTCCAGTTTCACGACGGTAGGCAGAGGATCTGTTTTTGGAGACAATGGCTACGGTTATCGACCAGTATGGTCACAGCTAACAAGGAAAACACTGGCAAACTACCTTGTTTACAGATGGCAAAATAATATAATTTTTTCGTAATTTAACATATGCTGAAAGCACGTCTAAAGGTGGTGGAAATATGGTTTCTGGGGTAAATGCAAAAAATATCATGGACAGACAGAAAAACCAGAGAGCTTACAGAACACCTTACAGAAAGCAAATTAAAACCGTAAACTGATTGGAGAAATTAGACGCAGACATTAAAAAATTTTGGGGCACGTTATGACAAGAAATAAACTAGAGAACTTGATGACAACTGGCAAGATTGATAGGAAACGAACAAGTGGAAGGCAGAGAAGTAAATACCTGGATGGCTTGGCCGCATGGCATCGTCGAGACAAGAACACACACAGAGATGATCCACGACTCTGGTGATCGTGTGAGATGCCGGAACATGACATCGCAGGCTTATTGGCATGGCACATAATGATGAACTTTAACATGGGAGACTCCTGTTTTTCGCTCTTATCGGAGAAGACACACATTAAAATATCTCAGGATGCGAGCATAGGGGGTTGCTTTCAATAAAGTACAAACAGCAGAAGCTAAATCTGTAAGATAGATAAAAGTGATATGTTCACTAAAGAATAATTATCATTAAGAGGTCTAATTATTATTCGTTCTGTCTGTTTGTATAACAATGTTTTGTTTTCCTTTTTGCTGCCATCTTCTTTTTTGACGAAGGCTTTGTCCCCAGGGGCCATGTTATTATTTGTGGCAGTACTCTAGTCTTATTGTCTAATTCTCCTTTTTTTCAATGTAAATTATATCTATTTTTCATTCATTTAACGTCAGATTTGAATATTCAAAGTTTAGTATTCAGCTTAATTTCTTTTGACTTCCACAAAATGAAACCAAAGCTCTTGCACGTCGACACAGAATCAATTCAGTAAGTGAAAACAAAAAGTAAAACGCCCTTACACACGCCTGAAGTCGCAATGGATACATGGTGCTACACCCATATTGTTATTGACCAATCGGCACTCGCTGAGTGATGTGATCAGTAACATGCCGGCCGCCTTTATTTCTCAAGACATTTCATGGTACACATTTAAGGCCGGGTAAACCTGAGTGCCCGGTTAAATTTGTTATTAAAACAAAAATTAATTTATATATATATATATATATATATATATATATATATATATATATATATATATATATATATATATATATATATATATATATATATATTAAATTTAATTTAACCGATTCAGTGCCAAACAAAATGTAGGATTGGATCAAACATGGCGTGCAATCACATGAGCAAGTATTATATTGTAAATTTCCGTTCTCTGAGCATTGGACTTGCGGAAGAACCAACACATAATACAAATAATACCATGACCCTAGTATAGCGATATATTATCCTTCTGTACACATGAGAGGTCACATGTAGCGATATATGTTTTTTTTTTAAATTGCATATCCTTTACAGGACATCGCTGTCACAACCAGCATTTTTCAGCTGTTGTTGATGTTCTTGACAAGATTACGCTCAGTAGTTTGCCATTGCTTTCTGAGCGACCGGCTCACATATCCCGTAAGTAACCAACTCGACGCGATCCGCTGCCGAATCTCGAGCAGCTGTCTTCATAGGCGGGATTACGGAAAAAGTCGTTAGCTGCTTCGCCAGGGAGACCGGCGGCGATATATAGGGTGCATTTTTAATGACTGTATGACCGTCTGTAAACTTCATACAACATAATAGGTAAATACAAAACTTGGACCGGCAATATTTTCAAACACTGCACAGTCATTAACAAAATATACCCTGTATTATCCTTTGGTACTGAATCAATTAATCCGCCCTGATGAGGGTCACAAACATGAACACCGGGCAGGCAGACGAGTGTCTATCCCATACGCTATCACTGTTTCCTATAGAATCAAATAGTAAAGCGGCGGTCAGTGTGGCCGAATGGATTAGAGCGCGTGTTCTTAAACATCCCGTGTGCTGATGCCGAGGTAAGGGGTTTAGCCCCTACTCCGGACAGTTGGACTTCTGGTTCTTGATTTGGGGAAGTGAATTACGAGGGGAAGTCAACAAGTAAGTCACATATGGGTGTAGAAATATAACTAAATATGATAAAAACTTGAAACCCGTTTATTTTCATACATACATTGTTCCTTTATTTCTCAACATAATTTCCACCAACATTGACGCACTTATCACATCGTTTTATCAATGGCTGTAGAAAAATAACTAAATATGATAACAAATTGAAACCCGTTTATTTTCATACATACATTGTCCCTTTATTTCTCAACATAATTTCCACCAACATTGATGCACTTATCCCATCGTTTTATCAGTCCTCCCAAACCGGCGGCACAGAACTGCGTGCTCTGTTTTCTACACCACGTTTTCACTTCACATTCAACTTCGGCGTCACTCGCGAAATGTCTCCCGCCAAGGTGGGTTTTCAGTGGACTTAGCCCCTAGCGATTTCCCGTAAAGCCTTGCATAACTGGGGAGAAAACGTTATGAGGGCGAGTCAATAAGTAAGTTACACAGTTCTGTGGGATGGCAGGTAATGAAAACAAAGCACTCATTTCTATGCAGCCGGTTTGGGAGGACTGATAAAACAATGGGACAAGTGCATCAATGTTGGTAGAAATTATTTTGAGTAATACATGGACAATGTATGTATAAATATAAACTGGTTTAAAGTTGTTATCATAGTAAGTTATTTTTCTACCGCCATTTGTACTTATGAACTTACCCTCGTACAAGTCGGAGTGCGATCTGATGGCGAGGGATACTGGTAATGGGGAAAGCTAATCCACACGAAAAATTATGTCCAGTGCTACTAGAAGAAGTAGTGTATATGGACTAAGCTTGAGTTCAAAGCGAGCGCAACTACAACAAAAATAGTCAAGCGAAATTATATACTAAATTGATATACTATACCGTTTGCCCGCATTACGATACATGACTAAAATAGCCTGCTGTAGGAATACAAGTCCATCGTATCATTGCAGGTAACTGTACACTGCTCCAAGTGAACAGCCAACGCTCAGATAAAGTATGGTATACGAAGTTGATCAGATTAAACAAAACAGGCTGCACGGCCCGCTAGAATACGGTAAATGCCCACGCTGTCAACCATTCTTGTCTGTTTCAAACGCAGTTGGTACATGTCTGGTCATGTGAATATTGACACGTGAACGTATGTCTGTCAACATTTACATTGTCGTGTTGCTAATGAAAGTGAACATGGTATGCATATACATTCTTTGGTTGTGTAACCAGAGAGATGGCAAGTTACTGAAAGTAAACTTGCCAAGAAATCGCAAACCGCCAAAAAAAAAAAAGATGTATCACGAATAGCGCTTAAACGTCTTTTGCGCTGATAGCAGGAGTTGTGGCTTTATTCTTCAAATATGATTTAACATTTGACTTCACATTTAGTAAGACCCAAAAAAAAACAAAAAACAAAAGAAATTACGTTGGATTGTCTTGGATAATGGCATGGAGAAATTTAATCCATAGACAAGAAGAGATCGATCATTGGGGATGTATGAGCGACTAAGTCAGCTGGCAGGACACATGATGATGATGATGATGATGATGATGATGATGATGATGATGATGATGATGATGATGATGATGATGATGATGATGATGATGATGATGATGATGATGATGATGATGATGATGATGATGATTGGAAAACAAATAATGTAAAACGGGGGTTTTAAAAAGATGGACTTCATTGCATCGTATTTTGTCCCAAATGGCTGTCTCTTTTCCCAGGGCGTCCTGCCGAACTCGTCGCACAAAGCACGAACTCTGTAGTTCCTGCGACGACCCCCAAGAGTCCCCGAGAAAACTTCACGCTTAAAACGAACGACGTAGCCTGGAATAGAATCCACAACTTTCGTAGGGCGAGGCAGTTGACGTAACCATTTCTCCATGGAGATTCAAAACAATAAAGTAAAGGGTTCTTTAACACGCCTCGAGTTGTAATAGGTATATTGTTAAAGTCCCATATTTGTATATACGAGATGAAGTCAATAAGTACGTCATAAATGGTTGTTGAAAAATAACTAACTTGATTTAGAAAACAGAGCACGCAGTTCTGTGCCGCCGGTTTTGGGAAGACTGATAAAACGATGGGATAAATGCATCAATGTTGGTGGAAATTATGTTGAGAAATAAAGGGACAATGTATGTATAAAAATAAACTGGTTTCAAGTTGTTATCATATTTAGTTATTTTTCTACAGCCATTTGTGACTTATTTATTAACTTAACCTCGTGCCTTATGAAACCATATGGGGATAAAAAGAAAGAAAGTAAACGATTCTTTCCGACGCCTTGAAGTGTAATAGGTATATGGTTCAAGCCCCATATTTTTATAGGCCATATGAAAACATGTTTTTTTTTAAAAAAAAAACAGAAATTAGAGGATTATTTCACTCGCCTTGTGGCGAATTCGGTATGTGGTGCTAGCTTCATATTTGTACAGCCCAATCGGCGCTTGAAGATTTAGATAAGTGGCATATGTTTTACAGGACGTCGTAGTCAACCCAGCATTTTTTAGGGAGGGGGGGGGGGGATTTTGTGATTTCTTCGCAAGTTTACGTTCAGTAGTTTGCTATTGCTTTCTGAATGACTGGCACTCATAAAATTGTATGGAAAGCAACGCCATGCGGTCTGCTTCCAAATTGCCCGCAGCTGTGCTTCGAACGCGCTATGCGGGATTACGAATTACTTGAAGCGTAATATGGCCAATATCAGGCCGACCGCATATACTTCCCATGGAATTTTCTGGTATTCATTTTATTTTAGGTCGTGTTGGCTCCCAGGTCAATTTATAGATGATTTGACTTGATGGGAAATCGAACGCTTCACCACCGAGTTAGTTAGTTAGTTAGTTAGTCAATTAGTCGCAGTTCCAACTTCACAGCAACGGGTCGTCCCCATTATGCTCCGTTCCTGTGCCAGTGAATATCACTCAAAATGCTCCCCACTGCCCAATGTGAAAAGTGAAAAAAGACAGGAGTCTCGACAAACAACAGTCCGCACAGATACACTGTGCATAATGCCGCCGCCAGAATGTCAACACACCAGTCCCCCACGAAACACCCAATTCTCTGATGGAATCGGCTGTCATTTTCCCATCTGGATGTTTCCTAGATGTTCACCCACACTGTCCACGAAAATACAGTTCATTGTCGATGGCAGTGGCAGTCATCCAGAAGCCCAGCAGCCACGCATTTCTGCATAAGGCAAAAACCGGGCAACTCTGGGACATAGCCACCTGCCATCACTCCGAACATGCAGTCACGTTCCAAAAAGACTTGGGCAGATTCAAAAGCATTTCACACGAAACTCACAGCTCACAGTGTCGCGCCACGCACTCACTCAGTAGCAGGGCGACGGAACCATCAAGCCTCCTTAGTCGCCTCTTACGACATGCGTGGTAGGCCACAGTGTCGCTATTCTTTGCTTCCCTTATGGGCCCCGGCAACACACGGTTGACTTCAGTTCAAAAACCAAGAAGTCCTACACCAAGAAGTTCCTACAAACACCGCAGAAAACTTCACCACCGGCGGGAATGCGCTGTACTCACTGCCCGACCGTGGCTACCTTATAGTAATGCAGACGAAGCCAACGAAATGTTTACACGTCATGATACTTTGGTTAAATGGTGTTCTGTAAATCTGCATTGCTTTGTGTCATTGTAAACGGAGCGTATAGTTTACGCGTTCCATAAAAGTCATCCCAGCCCGTTCATCCGAGTGAATGTCCTTGAATAAGGAATGTTAATTACAAAAACCTCGGAAAACGGTGCGGGTTCGCCTACTAGCGAGGACACTGTCAATACGGACAGACTAACCTTCACACAAAATCAGTCCAGTGTACTTACTAGTGTAGCAATTTCTTAACAGCAGTAGTATGTGTGCCGGTCAACCTGGCATAGGAGTTAGCGACTTTCTCCGTAATCCCGTATACTCTCGTGAGTAACGTGACGAGCGTGAGAATCGGTTGCGGTTCTCTCCGCGTCGGTAACTTACGGTGTATGTGAGCCGGTCGCTCAGAAAGCAATGGCAAAATACTGAGCGTAATCTGGCTAAGAAATCAACAATCAGCTGAAAGATGCTGATGTTGACAGCGATGTCCTGTAAAGGATAAAACAAAACAAACAGTAGTACGTGTGTAAACTATGTTAGAGTTCAAAGCCAGCTACCGACGTGTTTATCTGCTCTCTCCTAAATGTAGGATTTGGGTAGGCCTTTGACTTGAACCACGGTTTCTGTGTTGTTGGCAAGAACTTCCGGGGTCTGGAACGAAGACCTCTCGCCTGAGCAGTCTACAGGCTAGGATTTTATTACAAGCCCGGGGACGTCATCATCATCGTATGCCATGCCGATTAACCTGCGGAAAGATACCGAGCCATATGAGACCAAACCCGGTGCAAAAGCGTCGATTAACCCTTTTAAACTGCGCTACCACGGTGCCCATTTAGCAGCATGAATGGATGAGATGGCTTTCCTTGTACCGCATCCAGCTGAAGGCAATTTTAGCTCAAACTCCCAGTGCTCTGAAGGCGGGGAAGTGGGTTCATGTCCTAACCGGTTATTTGGGCTTAAATGTTAACTTCTCGTTTAGAAAGCAATGGCAAACTACTGCAAGTAACATTGCCTAGAAACATCAACTTGTGGTTGGTTGCAATGTCATGCAAAGGACATGCAACTTATTTTAAGGAACTCAAGGATGTGTTACATAACCCCCTCATCTTCGCCTTATTGTAAAAACCATATAACGTTAACAACAACCTGCTGTAAGGATTGATAATGAAGTAGGTCAATATCGGCCTGTTTAGAGAGGTGTGCGACAGGGATGTGTAATTTTACCAGATTAATTTGTGTCCTGTACAGTGAAAATATTTTTTTTTAAGAAACTTAGAAGATATGAGAGGAATCACCATTGGTGGACGTAACATCAATAACAATAGATATGCAAATGATACAGTATTGATTGCAGGCAATGAACAGAATCTGCAACATTTAGTAGATGCGGTTGTTGCACACAGTGAACAACTAGGGTTAGAATTGAATAGTAAGAACACACAGATTATGGTCGTTACTAGAAAGAAAGAAATACCACAATGTAATTTACGGTAAATGGGAATATTCTTAAACAAATGAATCTGTACAATTATCTCGGAACAGTCATAACATCTGATGGGAGGTGTCTTGAAACGCTTAGGACAGTAATCGCTATGACAAATTTAGCCTTTTGCAACATGGAAATTATACTGACCAATGTAAATATGCCGGCTTCGTGGCTTAGAGGTTAGCGACTTTTCTCCGTAATCTCGTAGGTAACGTGATGACGGTGAGAATCAGCAGTGATTCGAATCGCATCGGTAACTTACGGGGTATGTGAGCCGGCCGCTCAGAAAGCAATGGCAAACTACTGAGCGTAATCTTGCCATGAAATCAACAATCAGCTGAAAGATGCTGGTGTTGACAGTGATGTCCTGTAAAGGATATGCACACACACAAAAATGTAAAGATGTCAACTGCAACGAGAAAAAGAGTGTTGAAGTGCTACACAGAACCTACACTTGTGTGTGGGAGTGAAACGTGGACAATTGACAGACAAGCTGAAAAAATCTAATGCAGTGGAAATGTCGTTTCTGAGCAGAATGCAAAGAATACCATAGACAGATACAAAAACCAATTAGCAAGTCCCACAAGAAGCAAATAAAAACTGTAAATTGCTTAGAGAAATTAGATGTAGACAGTCCAGATTTTTTTAAGTATCACAGCCCGGGATTCTTTAAACATTCATTTTTCTCATCATTTTTCTGATGATTTTTTTTTTATTCTTCTCATCCCGCTATTATGACTTAACGTAGTCACTGGATGGTCTTCTCCGTGATTATTTGTTGTGTTTTGTGAATGTATTTGTTTGCTGGTGAAGGCATGTCGCCGGAACGTCTTGTGTTTTCCATAATTATGTTCTGCATAGCTGTATTACTTTGTGTTATTTTATATTTTCTACAATTTCACAGGTTTACTGCAGTTCCACTAATTATTTAAGGTTTATAGGGCACGTTATGAGAAGAAATTAAATGGAGAATATGATGACAACTGGCAAGATTGACTGGGAAAAAAAAAGGGAAGGCAGAGAAGTAAATATCTGGATGGCTTTTTTTTTTTTTTTTTTTTTTTTTTTTTTTATGTGAAACGGAGACAATGAACAGACAATTTGAAAAACATCTAATTGCAGTGGAAATCTGGTTTCTGAGGAATATACAAAGAATACCATGGCCAAACAGAAAAGCCAATCAGCAAGTTCAACAAGAAGCAAAAGAAAACAGTTAACTGGTTAGATAAATTAGGCGTAGTAAATATTTATTGGGCACATTATGAGAAGAAAGAAACTTAAACACTTGGTGACAGCTGACAAGAATGAAAGGAAAAGAACAAGGGGAAAGCAGAAAAGTAAATAAATACCTGAATGGTTTGGTCACGTGACATGGTCAAGACAAAAACCCGGAGCTGATCCTCAACTCTGGTGATCGTTTTAGATGGCGAAACAGCCAGCCAACGCTTATCACTCAGTATGGCACATGATGATGACGAGTCTCTATCTGAACCTGAGACACTGTATCACGAATATGTAACTTTTCTGGATAAGGGCGAAGTCTAGATAGCCCTTCACACCCTTCAAACATCCCTCTGCAGTTGCAAATCGTAAAGCTTAAGCTGCCAAGGTCTCTTCTCTGATAACATTATTCAGTTACAGAAACATAATAAAGATAATATTGATAACAAGTGCAAAAGTCAGTATACACAGGCTGAGAGCTTCCGCGATCCTACGTTGTTAGTGTGCTATATTGAGACTGACGCACTTACTAGAACATCGATGTACCATTCACCAGGTCTTTTACAAAGTTACAAGCCTAAAAACCTGTATACATTCCCATACCAAAGTCAGAACTTATTAAATGACCGGTGAGAAGTAAAACAGTCTACCTTCTATAACCATTTTTTTCTGTAAGACTGAACGACGAAGGCGTTACCGCTCTGTAAGTTAAGCTGGCGTGCCAGTACTTATCCCAGTATCTTTTCACGCGTAATGTAGAAATAAAGATCTTTTCATTTCTCAGTACAAATTAGCTTTTAATAGCGTTTAGGATAATGAGCCAGCTTGAAATTTCGCTTCAGTTTTGTGAATGGTATTATGAAATATATACATATACAAGCTGTGACATGTTTATGGTAGTTGCATAGAATGCATAATAATGCGACGTAGAAGTATGTGGGCAACTCTGTCTATCTATCTATCTATCTATCTATCTATCTATCTATCTATCTATCTATCTATCTATCTATCTATCTATCTATCTATCTATCTATCTATCTATCTATCTATATATCTATCTATCTATCTATCTATCTATCTGTCTATCTATCTATATATCTATCTATCTATCTATCTATCTATCAGATTTGGGCAACTCTATCTATCTATCTATCTATCTATCTATCTATCTATCCATCCATCCATCCATCCGTCCGTCCGTCCGTCCGTCCGTCCGTCCGTCCGTCCGTCCGTCTGTCTGTCTGTCTGTCTGTCTGTCTGTCTGTCTGTCTGTCTGTCTGTCTGTCTGTCTGTCTGTCTGTCTGTTTGCCTGTCTAAAACAAAATCTATGTTAATAGCAACCAGGCAAAGACTTCACAGTCTAAACTCGCAGAGAACTCTTCAGCTGCACATTGGTAGCAAGCCTATAGAAAGTGTAACCGAGCACAAGGCACAGGGTTTTATCATAGATCAAAATCTAACCCTTAATTCCAATGTTCATGCTCTAGTTAAACAAATAGCCAAAAAAGTACCCATCCATCCATTATGTGCCATGCCGATAAGCGTGGGCGGTCATGTTTTGCCATCTAACTCGATCACCAGTATACCAACTTGCCAAAATTAAAAAATTTCCTTGACGGAAACACAAGAAAGATACTCTATACTTCCCACATACAAACAAATATTGAGTATTGCTCCACTATCTGGGATGGATGCTCCACATCAATAACAAAATGCCTGTCACTGTCCTAGATCTCTAGGGGATTGAAACTCGGGTTCATACAGGCAACAAACTCCGTTCAGATACAATCGAGCATCATTTATTTACATTTATATTACAGTATGCTGGCGACGTGAGTTTTCACAAGCCAGCAATTAGCAAGTTGCGTATCACAGGAGTTTACAATGAACATGATTATCACAACAACTCTAGCAGCTATCTAACATATGTATAAGACCCCTAAAACACTTGGGTCTGAAACTATCAAGTCCCCTTAAGGTAAGCCCTGTTGCTTCCTCGATGTCCAGTCCGTGTCTGTCCTTCCACACGTGTCGCAATCCGACACGGGTGGTAACTCTCTCTGAGTTTCTCGTGGACCCCGCAATCGGCGGGCCCCATCAGTGTCCACGTGGCTGTGGACACACTGACCGTTCCTTCGAGAAGGCTCTAGATTATTCGAGCCCTCGAGTGACGCGGTTCTTTCCCTTTAGCTGGATTTATTTCCCTTCGCCAGTGTCTCGTTCTTTTAGGTTGGTACCGCCCTTAGGTGAGGCTGTGACAGGAGTCCCCCTCCCCCCCCCCCCCTGCTTTGATGGGTTATTCTATGGTAATTAGTTCTGTACTAATTCTGTCACAGTATCACATAAAGTAGGTGTTTGTAGTTTGGTGGATAGTAACTTGGCAACTTACATATCTGCATCGCCGACTCATGTATTCTCCCATACACCACTTTAAGATGATTGCTGAAGAGGTCTCTCTCTTCTATGTTCTTAAACATGCTTATCTGACCGAAGTACCGTGACGTTTCCCAGTTGTTTTTACAACCGCGCCCTTCTCAAGTATCCATATGATACCAAGATATTAAAACTATGTGTGAGAGAGTTTTAACAAGACAAATGTCTTGGCTATTTAAGTACACCTGCAAATCTTATCCTTTGTGTGTATTTCGATACATTTTTACTTCCGTATGTTGTATAATGCTGGATATGTAGTTATGCTGTTGTTTTATCACATCTGACTACGTGTTCCTGTTGGCTTGTTTGTGTATTGAATGATATGTTGCTGTTTCTAATAAAGTGACTGTATTTTAATTGTTAGTGTTCAGTTTTGAGTTTGTATAACGTGTGTGCTCATTGTGTGGTTTATCTCCAAGCGTCACGAGTTGGGATATCCTTTGTCATGAATTACCCCAATGTGTGTAATGCATGATCGGGGCATTCCAAGCAGTGGCGCTTAGATGTAATGCATTAAACATGTATCAACAATTTAGACAGGTAATACATTTTTACATGAAGACGCAGACAAATTAAAATAAATACGTTTTGCGTACAATTTGTCCGCTCAGTATATCGCTCTCTCATTTAATTCATTCACTCTGTCATTCATACGTCTTTCATACAAAATAGTATTTTGTTAAAATATATAGATAAAGTTGAGGTAAGTGTTATTGCCCTTAGAAAAATGGATTAGGCGATATGTTCCCTTTAAGGTAACAAGTAATTTTTCTTTACGTGTAATCAAAAAATGGTTTATAATTTAAATAGCAAAAAATTGTATAGGAAAAATATTTCACCTATGAGTGGAAATACCTGTCATGTTATGGTAGAAAATCTACAAGTTATAGGTTGACATATTTTATATACATAATGATTAAATACAAGTGTAATACATATTACCTAACAGTAACTTAATTAACTAACTAGCTAACTCCAACGACGATGTGTGTTGTCCTCCTGTTGTCCGTGTGTCGTGCCATCAATGTTAACAGTTAATATAGCTGTCCCTTGCATGTTGTAATCGACGTAGTTCTATTCCGGCTGTTTGCGAAGTTTCTTAGCCATAGCGAGTATGCAGTGTTCTTAATCTTTACAGATGACTGTCAGTTCACTGGTTGAAATCATTTCACAGATATTATGTATCGCTCGGATTGTTTTTCACGCCTTGGCAATTGGTAATATAGGGTTCTCAAAGTTTCATGTTCGTGGGTGTTATACGTAACCTATTCATTTGGGCGTTGATACTTCTGAATGAAAGTTCTCTAGTCGGTGTAGAGGTACAGTGTTCTATGAAACAGACTAAAATATCACAGCTTCTTGTATGGCGAATAGTTATTGTGCCTAGTGTTCTTCTGCTGGAGCATTAGTTTGCCGTGATAAAAAGTCAGCAATAATGTTATCAGTGCCCTTGATATGGCGGATTTCGAAGTCGAAATCCTGGAGAAGAAGACACCATCTTTCCAAACGATGGTTCTTTGGAACACCTTGCTTAAGTACCAGCAGTGGCGAACTATCGGTTAAAACAACAAAATGCGAACCTAAGAGGAACTTAGATAATCGACGCATACAAAAAAGTAGACTTAAGGCCTCCAACTCAACTGTGGAGTAATGAATCTCTGCCTTTTTCAGCTTGCGGCTGACGTAGAGTATCGGATGTCTCGTGCCTTGATATTCTTGCATCAGGCACCCTCCAATTGCGATAGCACTCGAATCTGTGGTTAGAATAAAGGGTATATCTATGTTTGGTAATCTTAATACTGGTGGGTTAGAAAAAATTGATTTCAATTTGCACATTGCATCCTCTAAGCGGATACTCTTACAAAATTTTTCGGGGTGATCTTTTGTCAACATATTAGAAAAAATTGATGTGAGTTCTGCCCAGTTTGGTATAAACTTGGCGTAATAGTTTATGAGACCTAATAAGCTTCTAACCTGTTTCTTTGTAGTTGGAACTTCTAGGTTGAGGATTTTTGATACTATTTTATCATCTGTCAATAGTTTGCCTTCGGAAATCCTATGACCTAGGAAGTCTATCTCTTTATAGCCTATTTCAACCTTGGAAGGTTTGATAGTAAGTCCAAAAAGCAAGATTTGGTTAAAGACTTGTTGGAGAGTAAGTAAGTGAGACGTCATGTTTGAAGAATGGATATATAAGATTGCACGTCCTTGATGCCGTGTAATAGCAGTCTAGTTAACCTGACAAATGTGGCGGGAGCGTTCTTGAGACCAAACGGAAGATATCTCCATTCGTACAGCCCAAGGGGTGTAGCGAATGCTGTTATATGCCTTGAAGAGGGTTCTAGTGGCACTTGCCAGTAACCTTTAGCTAAATTAAGCTTAGAAAATAAGGATGATTGAGGCATATTCAAGATGAGGTCTTCACAGCTGTTCATTGGCTCAGCATCTGTCGTGGTTATGGTATTTAATTTCCTATAATCTATGCACAAACGAATGGTTTTGTCCTTCTTTTTCACCAGGACAATTGGAGAAGAATATTGGGACACAGATTTCTGTATTATTCTATTTTTCTCTAAGTCCAAAATTTCTTTATCTAAATTTGCTCTATAATGTAAAGGAATCGAATATGTTCTACATTTGATCGGTGTTAGATCTGTCAACACAATTGAATGCGTTATTTTGTCAGTCCGTCCAGGTTTGTTTGAGAAGATAGTTCTGTAGTCGTTCAGAAGAGACAAAATGTCTTGTCGCTGCTGTTGTGTCAAGGTGTCAGAGATTTGTATGTCATTCATAGTACTGTCGTCGTTCATAATTGGTACTGGAATTTCTGTATTGTCTGAGTCCGTCTGATTTACTACTGACGCTACTGTTTGTAAATTGTTTTCAATGTCCTTGTCGTCGTCGTCGAGACTAATAGTTGTCAATGTGTCGTTAACTTGGTCGTACTTGTCGTTATCCCATATTGTCGGTACTGTGAGTATGTTATCGTCGTCTTCGTTGTCCCAAGAATGAGTCGTTAACGATGCTTCGTTTGTCGGGGTGTCATTCAGTCGGGTAACTGCCGTTTCGTTTCTGTTGTCATTCTTGTCAGTCTGGTTATTGCCCTCTGTTACCTGCGTTTGCTTGTTCGTGTCACTGTCATTTCTAGAATCGTATGGTTTTAACATATTTACATGGAATATTTTCAACTTTCCATTCAAAGAAATTTCGTAGTCAACTTCCGAAATTCTTCTCACAACTTTAAATGGTCCCTGCCAAGAGGTTGATAGTAGATCTCTCTTGTCAGGTAGTAATAGTAAAATATCTTGATTTGGTTGTAATACAATAGTTTGTTCTTCTATAAACTCGGTGGTGGTAATAAGTGAGATGATTTGTAGTGCCTCCTGAAGTTGGTCAGTGTGGGTTTTGTGTGTCGTTTGTCCTGTTACTATATTAGTGTGTTGTGTGTGTTGTTGCTCAATAATTTGTGGATCGACGGCGTCCTCAGTTCGAGGTGTTAATTTGATGGTATCTTTGAAAGATTCGACCGCCCCTGTATTTTGCACCTCTGTGAATTCATTTCGAATTACGTCATCGGTTGTCTCCCTTGTGCTTTTGGCAGTTTGAGACAAGCACGCGTGGTTTTTCACTTTGGAATCGTTTGGTTTTTGGACACAGTTTTTCTGTTCCCATTCTCTGATTTCCTTTTCAGAGCAAGATCTTATGTTGGGAAGATTCCCAAGGATGATTTCAGCGGCAGGATTTTCTAGTACTGCGCATAGCACTTGTTCTGATATAAAAGGTGTCCGAATTTCGGCAAGTGCGAGGGGGTATCTTTCGATCGTGTCTGCGAATGTGCGACACGTTACGTATTTGTGTGTGTAGTCTTTGTCACTAACTAATGTTCTCTTAATTCCACAAAGAGTCGCTCCGGAATCGCGTATTAATGTACATTGTTTGTTATTAACAAAACCTGTTGCATAATTTAATTTGCCTGTTGGTGTTAAGGCTGCGTTGGCCATTTCGTTAGAAACTGGGATTGTGTGGCCGCATAACAAAGTTGTATCAAGTTGAAATTTTATACAGGTGTTACATTTGTTATCAGTGATGGTGTCAATGATTTGTACTGCATTGCCTAACTCACTCGAACTTTCATTCTGGATGTCGCATTCGTTCTGTTGTTCACTTTCTTCATCTGAGGTTGTGTCTATTAATGCGGCATTGGCCTGCTTCAACATCTTTCTACCATTACAAACTGATGAAAAATGTCCATAGCTCGAGCAAAAAAAACACATTTAACCGCTCTCTGATATGAGTTCCTTTTGTTCTTTTGTTTTTCCACTACCATTTGGAGATGATGTGGATAATTTGGTGATTTGTCGCACATCGCGTACTCTTCGTGTGTCAGATGACAATACTGACATTTGACTGGTTTTGTGAACTTAGAGCGTTGTTTGAACTTATATTCATTTGGTTTTGAGTATTTGGTGTTTGTAACCGCTGCTGTTTCATTTTGGCTCATGTTTAACTGGAAAATATCGCGGTTCGCTGTAAAATATGCGCTCCCCTTGGTTTCTATTTCTTGGATAGTTTTACAATCCATTTGTCTCAAAAATTTAGAAAAAGGTGTTGGAATTGTGCTAATAATTTTATCAATTATAATTAGCTCTTTCAGTTTATCATGGTTATTATTTGTTTTTGCTGAGGTTATCCATTTTGTACAAATATCCTGCACAGTAGATGTAGTCAATGAAAGTTTGATTAGGTAGAGGGGCTAATTTTGAGAACTGAAGTTGATAGCCTGCTGTATCTAGTGAGAAATGTTGGAGTATTCTTTGCTTTAAATAATCATAATCTTTCCTCATATCTTGTGGAACTGTCTCTATCACTTTTAAGGGCTCTAATGCTAAATTTCTCATCAGAATAAATGACCAGTCGACTTTTGCGACCTTATGGTAAGTCATCAAACACTCGAAGTTCTCTAAGTATGCGCTTATAGAATCCCCTGAACAAAACGCTTTGACAAGGCCTTTATATTTGTTGTATTTTTGTTCATCTTCTTTACTTCTAATTTTGTTTACTGACATTTCTAAGTTGGAGTCAATTTCCATTTGTTTTAGTTTTATCTGTGTCTCTGCATTTAATTGGGCTTGTTTGGTCGCGGCCTCAAGCTCCATTTTCTTCTCTTCCAGTTGCATCTGCGTCTTTTCTCTTTCTGCTTGCATCCTTTTTTCTTCTGCCTCAATTTGCATCTGTGTCTTTTTCTCTTCTCTTTCTGCTTGCAACTTTTTCTCTTCTGCCTCAATTTGCATCTGTATCTTTTTCTCTTCTCTTTCCGTTGCTCTTTCTTCTCGTGCAATATTTTCTGAATGTGTCTTTTGTGCCCATTCTGAAAGTTTTTCTTCTTTATATCCTAACTTAATACCTAATTCAATGCATTGTTCTAATGTTGACATCATGTATTTTAGTGATTGTTTACTTTCTTGAAATTAAATCCCTTTGAAATTAGTTTGGGTGTACAAAAGTTGGTTATCCCCCCTCAATGTTTACATTCAAATTTATATGAGAAGACTTACTTGGATACAAGATTAGCATATACATACAAATCAATACATAGAAAAAAATGTTACAATGAATGAGGGTGAGTATCGCTTAGGGATGTAATGAGCATGAAATGAAACTCATCTTATTTTCCCTGAGCTCTCGACTGTAGACTTGTTTTCTCGCCACTGATGGAGAACAGGTTACATACACGATATTTCGCGGAACAATCTGATGTTGGAATCAAAAAAAATTATAACTGTCACTGTAATTGTCACAGTCATGTCAAATTTCATAAACATTATCATCAGTTCAAATATTTTTGTAGAGGGACTATAATCGCTCATTTATCGATAGCTGCAAAGTTTTTAACTTTGTCATGTATTCAAGTTGATATATATATATTTTTTTTTTACTTGGCAAAACCAAGAGCTTTTTGAAAAGTAAAGCTTGTGTATGCTAAAACCGGCGCTTGCCCCCAAATAGCCTGTCACAGTCCTAGATCTCTAGGGGATTGAAACTCGGGCTCATACAGGCAACAAACTCCGTTCAGATACAATCGAGCATCATTTATTTACATTTATATTACAGTATGCTGGCGACGTGAGTTTTCACAAGCCAGCAATTAGCAAGTTGCGTATCACAGGAGTTTACATGAACATGATTATCACAACAACTCTAGCAGCTATCTAACATATGTATAAGACCCCTAAAACACTTGGGTCTGAAACTATCAAGTCCCCTTAAGGTAAGCCCTGTTGCTTCCTCGATGTCCAGTCCGTGTCTGTCCTTCCACACGTGTCGCAATCCGACACGGGTGGTAACTCTCTCTGAGTTTCTCGTGGACCCCGCAATCGGCGGGCCCCATCAGTGTCCACGTGGCTGTGGACACACTGACCGTTCCTTCGAGAAGGCTCTAGATTATTCGAGCCCTCGAGTGACGCGGTTCTTTCCCTTTAGCTGGATTTATATCCCTTCGCCAGTGTCTCGTTCTTTTAGGTTGGTACCGCCCTTAGGTGAGGCTGTGACAATGCCTTTATTCGCTCCAGAAAAGGGCAGTGCGTTTAACTAATGATAAAAAGCTTACCGACAATTATAACCTACATGAATGTCTTCAGTTACTGCCACTCAACAAAAGCATAATTTTTAATAAGGCTAAACTAATTCACAAAATCATATTTTAAAATGCTCCAAGCTACCTTTGGCCATTGTTCAAATATAACGCAAGACATAGCGAATGACTAAATACTTCATGTCCCTAATCGTAAAATAGACTTACATAAAACAAGCTTAGCATACTCTGCCGCTCAGTTACAATCTTCCACAAGAAATCAAAGACACTAAATTATCTCAAACGACAACTAACCAATTAACATTCCCATATATATGTCACGTTACACTTTCCTTAGGTATTTATAATGCCCATGTTAAACATTGCCCCAATGAGTCATGTATTATTGATTGTTTTTCATGCGTATTAATGTGTATTGTTCTTTTGTTGTCTAAGATTAGCATCATAAGTGATTTTGAATGAAATAATGTATGAGAGGAAATAGAGAAGAAGGGCAGAATGCCAGACGGGTCTGCGTGCCCAATTCTTAACCCTTTGAAAATAAAGATTGTTCGTTCGTTCGTTCTATCTGTCTGTCTGTCTGTCTGTCGGTCGGTCGGTCAGTCGGTCTGCCTGCCTGCCTGCCTGCCTGCCTGACTGCCTGCCTGCCTGCCTGCCTGTCATTCTCTGCTTGTCTTTCTAACAAGGAACTAAAATATCAAACTGTTCCAGAAGGAATTAAAAACGCTAGCGCTGACCGGACTGAGCAGAATTAGTTCGTATCCAGTGTGGACTGGGTAGACTGTACGAAATATGAATATGATGGTGTACATCCATCTGGTTCTGGGATAGTGTATCGCACCCTTAGCCTTCTCCAGTCATGACGAAGAATTTAGTAGATCTGTGTACGGGTTGGGTGTGAACAAACATCCCTCGACAATTGGAAATCTAAACGCGCAGGCCAAAGTGTCCGCTCCCCTGGGTTTACGTGTGCATTTCAAAATCAAGCTGGCCGACAGATTGGTTGGGTCTGCACCGCTGGGTGGTGTATGAGTGTGGCTGGGTGGTGTATTGGTGTGGCTGGGTCGTGTATTGATGTGGCTGGGTGTTGTATTGATGTGGCTGGGTGGTGTATTGATGTGGCTGGGTGGTGTATTGGTGTGGCTGGGTGGTGTATTGGTGTGGCTGGGTCGTGTATTGATGTGGCTGGGTGGTGTATTGATGTGGCTGGGTGGTGTATTGATGTTGCTGGGTGGTGTGGCTGGGTGGTGTATTGATGTGGCTGGGTGGTGTATTGATGTGGCTGGGTGGTGTATTGATGTGGCTGGGTGGTGTATTGATGTGGCTGGGTGGTGTATTGATGTGGCTGGGTGGTGTGGCTGGGTGGTGTATTGATGTGGCTGGGCGGCGTGGCTGGGTGGTCTATTGATGTGGCTGGGTGGTGTGGCTGGGTGGTGTATTGATGTGGCTGGGTGGTGTGGCTGGGTGGTGTGGCTGGGTGGTGTATTGATGTGGCTGGGTGGTGTATTGATGTGGCTGGGTGGTGTATTGATGTGGCTGGGTGGTGTATTGATGTGGCTGGGTGGTGTATTGATGTGGCTGGGTGGTGTGGCTGTGTGGTGTATTGATGTGGCTGGGTGGTGTATTGATGTGGCTGGGTGGTGTGGCTGGTTGGTGTATTGATGTGGCTAGGTGGTGTGGCTGGGTGGTGTATTGATATGGCTGGGTGGTGTGGCTGGGTGGTGTGGTTGGGTGGTGTATTGATGTGGCTTGGTGGTGTGGCTGGGTGGTGTATTGATGTGGCTGGGTGGTGTATTGATGTGGCTGGGTGGTGTGGCTGGGTGGTGTATTGATGTGGCTGGGTGGTGTATTTGTGTGGCTGGGTGGTGTATTGATGTGGCTGGGTGGTGTATTGATGTGGCTGGGTGGTGTATTGATGTGGCTGGGTGGTGTATTGGTGTGGCTGGGTGGTGTATTGGTGTGGCTGGGTCGTGTATTGATGTGGCTGGGTGGTGTATTGATGTGGCTGGGTGGTGTATTGATGTTGCTGGGTGGTGTGGCTGGGTGGTGTATTGATGTGGCTGGGTGGTGTATTGATGTGGCTGGGTGGTGTATTGATGTGGCTGGGTGGTGTATTGATGTGGCTGGGTGGTGTATTGATGTGGCTGGGTGGTGTGGCTGGGTGGTGTATTGATGTGGCTGGGCGGCGTGGCTGGGTGGTCTATTGATGTGGCTGGGTGGTGTGGCTGGGTGGTGTATTGATGTGGCTGGGTGGTGTGGCTGGGTGGTGTGGCTGGGTGGTGTATTGATGTGGCTGGGTGGTGTATTGATGTGGCTGGGTGGTGTATTGATGTGCCTGGGTGGTGTATTGATGTGGCTGGGTGGTGTATTGATGTGGCTGGGTGGTGTGGCTGTGTGGTGTATTGATGTGGCTGGGTGGTGTATTGATGTGGCTGGGTGGTGTGGCTGGTTGGTGTATTGATGTGGCTGGGTGGTGTGGCTGGGTGGTGTATTGATGTGGCTGGGTGGTGTGGCTGGGTGGTGTGGTTGGGTGGTGTATTGATGTGGCTTGGTGGTGTGGCTGGGTGGTGTATTGATGTGGCTGGGTGGTGTGGCTGGGTGGTGTATTGATGTGGCTGGGTGGTGTATTTGTGTGGCTGGGTGGTGTATTGATGTGGCTGGGTGGTGTATTGATGTGGCTGGGTGGTATATTGGTGTGGCTGGGTGGTGTATTGATGTGGCTGGGTGGTGTATTGGTGTGGCTGGGTGGTGTATTGATGTGGCTGGGTGGTGTATTGATGTGGCTGGGTGGTGTATTGGTGTGGCTGGGTGGTGTATTGGTGTGGCTGGGTGGTGTATTGATGTGGCTGGGTGGTGTATTGATGTGGCTGGGTGGTGTATTGATGTGGCTGGGTGGTGTGGCTGAGTGGTGTATTGGTGTGGCTGGGTGGTGTATTGATGTGGCTGGGTGGTGTATTGATGTGGCTGGGTGGTGTATTGGTGTGGCTGGGTGGTGTATTATTGTGGCTGGGTGGTGTATTGATGTGGCTGGGTGGTGTATTGGTGTGGCTGGGTGATGTATTGATGTGGCTGGGTGGTGTATTGATGTGGCTGGGTGGTGTATTGATGTGGCTGGGTGGTGTGGCTGGGTGGTGTATTGATGTGGCTGGGTGGTGTATTGATGTGGCTGGGTGGTGTATTGATGTGGCTGGGTGGTGTATTGATGTGGCTGGATGGTGTATTGATGTGGCTGGGTGGTGTGGCTGGGTGGTGTATTGATGTGGCTGGGCGGTGTGTCTGGGTGGTCTATTGATGTGGCTGGGTGGTGTGGCTGGGTGGTGTATTGATGTGGCTGGGTGGTGTGGCAGGGTGGTGTGGCTGGGTGGTGTATTGATGTGGCTGGGTGGTGTATTGATGTGGCTGGGTGGTGTATTGATGTGGCTGGGTGGTGTATTGATGTGGCTGGGTGGTGTATTGATGTGGCTGGGTGGTGTGGCTGGGTGGTGTATTGATGTGGCTGGGTGGTGTATTGATGTTGCTGGGTGGTGTGGCTGGTTGGTGTATTGATGTGGCTGGGTGGTGTGGCTGGGTGGTGTATTGATGTGGCTGGGTGGTGTGGCTGGGTGGTGTGGTTGGGTGGTGTATTGATGTGGCTTGGTGGTGTGGCTGGGTGGTGTATTGATGTGGCTGGGTGGTGTGGCTGGGTGGTGTATTCATGTGGCTGGGTGGTGTATTTGTGTGGCTGGATGGTGTATTGATGCGGCTGGGTGGTGTATTGATGTGGCTGGGTGGTGTATTGGTGTGGCTGGGTGGTGTATTGATGTGGCTGGGTGGTGTATTGGTGTGGCTGGGTGGTGTATTGATGTGGCTGGGTGGTGTATTGATGTGGCTGGGTGGTGTATTGGTGTGGCTGGGTGGTGTATTGGTGTGGCTGGGTGGTGTATTGATGTGGCTGGGTGGTGTATTGATGTGGCTGGGTGGTGTATTGATGTGGCTGGGTGGTGTGGCTGAGTGGTGTATTGGTGTGGCTGGGTGGTGTATTGGTGTGGTTGGGTGGTGTATTGATGTGGCTGGGTGGTGTATTGATGTGGCTGGGTGGTGAATGGGTGTGGCTGGGTGGTGTATTGATGTAGCTGTATGGTGCAGTGGTGTGGATGTGTGGTGTATTGGTGTGGCTGGGTGGTGTATTGATGTGACTGGGTGGTGTATTGATGTGGCTGGGTGGTGTATTGGTGTGGATGGGTGGTGTATTGGTGTGGCTGGGTGGTGTATTGATGTGGCTGGGTGGTGTATTGATGTGGCTGGGTGGTGTATTGATGTGGCTGGGTGGTGTGGCTGGGTGGTGTGGCTGAGTGGTGTGGCTGAGTGGTGTATTGGTGTGGCTGGGTGGTGTATTGATGTGGCTGGGTGGTGTATTGATGTGGCTGGGTGGCGTATTGGTGTGGCTGGGTGGTGTATTATTGTGGCTGGGTTGTGTATTGATGTGGCTGGGTGGTGTATTGGTGTGGCTGGGTGATGTATTGATGTGGCTGGGTGGTGTATTGATGTGGCTGGGTGGTGTATTGGTGTGGCTGGGTAGTGTATTGATGTGGCTGGTGGTGTATTGGTGTGGCTGGGTGGTGTATTGTTGTGGCTGGGTGGTGTATTGATGTGGCTGGGTGGTGTATTGATGTGGCTGGGTTGTGTGGCTGGTTGGTGTGGCTGGGTGGTGTATTGGTGTGGCTGGGTAGTGTATTGATGTGGCTGGTGGTGTATTGGTGTGGCTGGGTGGTGTATTGTTGTGGCTGGGTGGTGTATTGGTGTGGCTGGGTGGTGTATTGATGTGGCTGGGTGGTGTATTGATGTGGCTGGGTGGTGTATTGATGTGGCTGGGTGGTGTGGCTGGGTGGTGTGGCTGAGTGGTGTGGCTGAGTGGTGTATTGGTGTGGCTGGGTGGTGTATTGATGTGGCTGGGTGGTGTATTGGTGTGGCTGGGTGGTGTATTATTGTGGCTGGGTTGTGTATTGATGTGGCTGGGTGGTGTATTGGTGTGGCTGGGTGATGTATTGATGTGGCTGGGTGGTGTATTGATGTGGCTGAGTGGTGTATTGGTGTGGCTGGGTAGTGTATTGATGTGGCTGGTGGTGTATTGGTGTGGCTGGGTGGTGTATTGTTGTGGCTGGGTGGTGTATTGATGTGGCTGGGTGGTGTATTGATGTGGCTGGGTTGTGTGGCTGGTTGGTGTGGCTGGGTGGTGTATTGGTGTGGCTGGGTTGTGTGGCTTGGTGGTGTGGCTGGGAGGTGTATTGGTGTGGCTGGGTGGTGTATTGATGTGGCTGGTTTGTGTATTGATGTGGCTGGGTGGTGTATGGGTGTGGCTGGGTGGTGTATTGATGTAGCTGTATGGTGCAGTGGTGTGGATGTGTGGTGTATTGATGTGGCTGGGTGGTGTATTGATGTGGCTGGGTGGTGTATTGATGTGGCTGGGTCGTGTGGCTGGGTGGTGTGGCTGAGTGGTGTGGCTGAGTGGTGTATTGGTGTGGCTGGGTGGTGTATTGATGTGGCTGGGTGGTGTATTGATGTGGCTGGGTGGCGTATTGGTGTGGCTGGGTGGTGTATTATTGTGGCTGGGTTGTGTATTGATGTGGCTGGGTGGTGTATTGGTGTGGCTGGGTGATGTATTGATGTGGCTGGGTGGTGTATTGATGTGGCTGGGTGGTGAATTGGTGTGGCTGGGTAGTGTATTGATGTGGCTGGTGGTGTATTGGTGTGGCTGGGTGGTGTATTGTTGTGGCTGGGTGGTGTATTGATGTGGCTGGGTGGTGTATTGATGTGGCTGGGTTGTGTGGCTGGTTGGTGTGGCTGGGTGGTGTATTGGTGTGGCTGGGTTGTGTGGCTGGGAGGTGTATTGGTGTGGCTGGGTGGTGTATTGATGTGGCTGGTTTGTGTATTGATGTGGCTGGGTTGTGTATGGGTGTGGCTGGGTGGTGTATTGATGTAGCTGTATGGTGCAGTGGTGTGGATGTGTGGTGTATTGGTGTGGCTGGGTGGTGTATTGATGTGGCTGGGTGGTGTATTGATGTGGCTGGGTGGTGTATTGGTGTGACTGGGTGGTGTATTGATGTGGCTGGGTGGTGTATTGATGTGGCTGGGTGGTGTATTGGTGTGGCTGGGTGGTGTATTGGTGTGGCTGGGGGTGTATTGGTGTGGCTGGGTTGTGTATGGGTGTGGTTGGGTTGTGTATTGATGTAGCTGTATGGTGTAGTGGTGAGCCTGTGTGGTGTATTGGTGTGGCTGGGTGGTGTATTGGTGTGGCTGTGTGGTGTAGTGGTGTGGCTGGGTGGTATATTGGTGTGGCTGGGTGGTGTATTGGTGTGGATGGGTGGTGTATTGGTGTGGATGGGGGGTGTATTGGTGTGGCTGGGTGGTGTAGTTGTGTGGCTGGGTGGTGTATTGATGTGGCTGGGTGGTGTAGTGGTGTGGCTGGGTGGTGTATTGGTGTGGCTGGGTGGTGTATTGGTGTGACTGGGTGGTGTATTGATGTGGCTGGCTGGTGTATTGGTGTGGCTGGGTGGTGTAGTGGTATGGCTGTGTAGTGTATTGGTGTGGCTGGGTGGTGTATTGGTATGGCTGTATGGTGTAGTGGTGTGGCTGTGTGGTGTATTGATGCCGCTGGGTTGTGCATTGGTGTATCTAGATTGTGTAGTGGTGTATCGAGATGGTATAGTGGTGTATCTAGATTGTGTAGTGGTGTATCTAGATGGTGTATTGGTGTATCTAGATGGTGTAGTGGTGTGGCTAATATGAGTTCGTGACATTGCATATGTGATCCCATCTGGGATCTTGTGTACAGCGTAAATGACCAGATAAATCATCGTAGCCTAGAGAAAATGGCGCTGTAGGGAGTGGCTAGATTATCTGACTGACAATCAGTACTCTGACGAAAGACAGACGGACACATAATCTGACTGTAACTACTACCACTGGTATTCGAACTCTTCGCTGGCTGTTGAAAATTAGGACATATCTAATCTGGAAATGTCTCGAGGGCTGTGCTGTCTATTCTTGGCGCAACTTATGTCAAAATCAGGAAACATAAGAACAAACAAATGTTTACCTCATGTTGCCAAGGAACTCTTTCTGTCAAACACAACAGGACATTCTCATGTGCTACAGAATTTGTGCACTGAGTTGAGATTCTCTTTATGTGATCTATGAGAGGAGACTAAGCAGCTTATAGAAATATTTGTGTGCGCTGGAGGTGATTCTTTACAAACCAAACCAAACAAATGCAATTTTACAATGAATAAGTCATCAAGTTAAGATTTATAGGGTACCTGAGAGACTGCTGCCAAAGACCGTAATTCGTAGCGTGCATCATTACATAAGGGTGCAGTCACCTGTAAAGCAACCAGGACTGCAAGAGCTGTGAAGAAAAGGCAGGACAGAAAAACCACTGAAGGAGATCCTCCTCCTGGAACGTCAAACATTCTTTGCCCACATTGTCAAAGAATATTTCGAGCCAAAATAAGCCTTATCAGCCATCTTAGAACTCACGGCTCCATACTTTCAACCCCACTGGATGAAATGAATGGTCATCACCATTCTTGATGAACAAACAATATATATATGATATTTAGTGAGCAAAATACTGACAATGGCAAATACTGACATTCTACAAGATCTGAACGTCGAGGAAAACTGGTTCATAAACAGCCGCAAGTCTCAGAACCAGAAATGTTGCTATGTGAACTGATTACATGCTGAATGATAGTATTTCACCAAATGTGACTTCCCATTTGGACAGAAGGACGATATATCGCCATACTAGGGTCATCGTGGTAATTTGTTTCGTTTCACGGCGTCTTCAGCATTTTTAATACGCAGTGAATGATCAGATGTGTCTGTCCTAAATCTGCAACTGGAGTAGCAAGCCGGCAGGGGATTTTCATACTGCTCGTAGAAAAACCAAGAAGTATAATGGGACTGACCCAAATGGATATAGGCAAATCAGAAGACGAGATAGAAAATAGATGCAATAAGGCAAACCAACTCAATGGACAAATGGCATCAATACTAAAGAAGAAACACTTTTTCAAAAGTTACTAAGAAATCACTTTACAATACAATCTTCATACTAACTCTATGCTACAAAACCTGTGCAATGACAGGAAAAGAGAAAAGAAATAAAACGACAGACATGAGATTCCTGAGAAGAATACTCAATGTATCAAGAAGAGAGAAAACCAGAAATGAAGAAATCGGGAATAAAGTGGGGTTATAGCAGCGCTAAATTTCATCACAAGGAAACAAGTTCAATGGTTTGGCCATGTAACTCGATTATCAACTAACAGTATACCACAACAAGCAATGATGTACAGGCCTAACGGAAGCAGCAAAATAGGTCGGACATGTAAGCGATGGACAGATAGAATAACAGAGAATATCGATACATGGAGCCCATAAACGGGCTCCCTCCAGCTGTTTATGCTAAACCTCGACACAGCAAGGTACAAGATGAACAAGATGAGATCAGTAAATGGACATTTACAATATGATGCCTGTTGATTTCATTAAGCACAATGTTTGGTCCAAACTTACTTTTCATTTGATATTGAGTCGGTTAAACATGATAGTGGTCTGGAAAGAACAGTACATGTGTGTTGAAACATTCTTCCATAAGTTCTGACCTCGTTGCAGCCTGACACTTGTCCTTGCGATCAGTTACAGTGTCTCGTATTTAAGTAACAATATATGTACTTTATACAGACAATTAACTCTTTACACGGAGGACAACATAGCTGAATGGATAAGAACGTTCGCTCTTAATCTTTATGTGTGCTTATGCAGGTAGCGAGTTCAACCTTCTACTGGCCAGTTGGACTAAAATGCTAAAATTGTGTCCTTGATTTGGGGACGTAAATTACAAGTACCTCAGAAGTCGGATTGGGTTCGCCTGGTGGCAAGGAACACTGGTAGAAAGCATAGCTAATCCACACGACAACATCAGTCCAGTGCTACTAAAACCTGTAGCACGTGTATGGACTACCCTTCAGCTCCAAGCGAGCCAGCGCAAACCAAATCAACCAATCAATCATGTGCCACGCCGGAAAGCGTGGGCGGTCATGATTCGCCATTTCACTCGATCACCAGAGTCGTGGATCCGCTCAGTGTTCCTGTCTCGTCCATGCCATGTGGCCAAGCCATCCAGGTACTTTCCTCTCGGTCTTCCTCCAAACAAACCCTTTAAAAAGTAGCATATCTCGGAAACTGAAATCATTTGGCCATATTAAACAGGGAAGTGGCTTGGACAGGACAGGGATGGAAGGCATGGTTCCGGGTAGAAGAGATTCGGCCAGCACGAAGATGGCACGGACATGGCAGACACTTTGGGCCTGAACATGCCTGAGGCGGGAGAGCTGGCAGGGAATTGGATATATTTCGGGCGGGCTGTGGTGAGAGTCGGGTTCTGCAAATGGCCTGCAACATGATGATGATGATGATGATGATGATGATGATGATGATGATGATGATGATGATGATGATGATGATGATGATGACGATGATGATGATGATGATAGTTAGTTAGTTAGTTACTTATTCGCGGGTCCAACTTTATGTCGAGGGTCGTCCCATAATGCTCGGTTCCTGTGCTAATGAATATCACACAAAATACTCCTCACTGCCCCATGTGAAAAGTGGAACAGACAGGAGTCTCGGTAATCCAACAGACCGTACATGTATACTAAGCGGTGACGATTATAATGATGGTGATGATTACTGGAATCGTGTTGTCTTGACAGACGATAGTTTGTTATTTTGTCGTAAAAAGGCATAATAACTGCAACCCATTGCGGGCACAAGGGATGACGTGTTACCTCTCTATAGCACAAAGCCTGGGCTAAATAGTAGAGACTATGTGTTGCCCATGCAGCATGATCCCTCTCTCGACCTGCCTAGTTCACTCCAGATGAATGGTAATACCAATACGTCTGGAACAAGACAAGCTGCAGAAGCTGGCGGATCAGCAATGCGCAATGCAGTGATCTAACTATCCGCGTGTCAGAGCTTCGATCCTAGACCAGTTGCCAACCAAGCCTTAGGCCATGATCTGTCATGCCATGACATTTAGTCTTTAGATTGCATTTATTCGAACCAGGATAATACCTGAACCCTCCCAATTGTGCTCCTCCGACCGAAGCTGTTGGTGCAATGTGTTAAAGAAGGAGATCATCATCATCATCATCATCATCATCATCATCGTCATCGTCGTCGTCGTCGTCGTCTTCGTCGTCGTCGAGTTTTAGGTATGGTGAGCGCCGCGCAACATTCGAAGCAAACAGAAAGTATGATGATGGTGCCGACATTTCAACAAAAAATTGGGGATAGGGGGGAAGAAACATGCTATTCATGACTATCGTGATTTTTGGATTGGGGAAACTGTAGCTGAAGTCTAACAGGGCGGCAGCCCTGTGTAGAGTTGGATAGCGGCACCAAATAAGCCATATATAACAGGCTCATAAAATCCTGGTCATGGAAAACAAACAAACCATCTCTGTAACAAGGCTGGACTCAGTTCAACCTCCTGATCACTGAAACCAAGAAAGAACCACACGTAACAGGGTAGCAATCCTCTTTGGGTAGTAGCAAGATCAGCACGCAGTTGAAACAGATGTCATGACAGTCCGCAACAGACCACCTACCCTATTCCAGATAGCTTACACTGTATAGATCGATATAGTGGGGCACAGTTAATGCCTTCAGTATTCACGTATTTCGACGAATAGACTTATCATCCCACGACCAATATACGCCTGCTGACGATTACTATATCCGGTTATTATCCTTTCTCTCCTTGTCTTGTTGTCAGCACGTCTCGTCATCTCTAGTGATGACGCCAATCTCTACTCGGAATTAATCTCTTTTTAGTGCATTCTCGTGCAAATGGGGATTTTCCTATGAGTGTCTTCTATCACCCCGGAGGTCCACTTAACTCATCTTTCCTTCTTTAACACACTGCTAGGATAATACGACCTGGTTATGTCGCCCCTCTGTATCCAGCCTAATCTGTTACACAAGATTCAACTATTCCATTGCATATGTGCCTTTCATGTTTACATTTGTTTGGGGAAATAAAAAAGAAAAAACATAAACATAAAACGATAAAATTCAAAACAATGTTTCTCCATAGTTAGTTTGAATTAACGAAGACACAAACACCAAAACGTGCCAAGCAATAAGTTGTGCAATCTCTTGTTTTTGTCTTCGTTATTCAAAATAACACCGATATCTCCGTAAAGGAGAAGGGGTGGATAACGATATAAAGTAACACAATTGCTTGAAAGACATAATTGAACAAATGAAAACATTCACTTGGTTACTGATATAAATATTACAACTGCTCGAAATACATATCTAAACACACACAAAAACATTCACTTGGTTAATGTTAGAAATATTACAATTGCTTACCAGACTTATGTAAACACATAAAAAATATTAACTTGGCTAATTTTATAAATATTACAATTGCTTGAAAAATATATCTAAACACAAAAATATTCACTTTGTTAATGTTATAAATACTACAAATGCTTGAAAGACATAACTAAACACATAAAAACATTCACTTGGTTAATGTTATAAATATTACAATTGCTTGAAAGACATATTTTAACACATAAAAACATAGACTTGGTTAATGATATTTTTTATGTTTTTTTTTTTTTCATATCCTATTACAGGACATCGCTGTCAACAGCAGCATTTTACTGTTGTTGATGTCTTGGCTAAATTTACGTTCAGTAGTTTGCCATTACTTTCTGAACGACCGGCTCCCATACCAACTTTGATAACTCAGCGCGACACAGTCTGCTGCCAAATCGGTCTCCGCCGCGTTTCGAACGTGTGGTAAGCGATTCACTAATCGCGTTCGCAAGACTTTAGGTCACGGAGACCGGTGGTTAATGATATACATATTACAATTGCTTGAAAGACATATCTAAGCAAATGGAAACATGCTCTTGGAGTATGATATAAATATCTTAGTTACTTGGAGGATAAAACTAATCACATAAAAGCATTCACTAACTGAAATAATATACAGTATATATTACAAGTATTCGACAGAAGGATTGAATATGATATACTTCTTACAATCCATGCTGTCTGGCGTCGGTGATTATGCTTGTCCACAGCTGTTGCTTACAGATAAGATATACGAGGATATCTGTAAAGAATGTAGTTTGCCGTTGCTTTCCATCTTGGCAGTGACCATACAGGTCTGGTGACTGTATCCGTTGTCTCTGCGAAAGAGATCCCCTGCTACCGTCGTAAAACTTTGACCAAAACCAACAACTATCTATTAGCTGCTCCTCAGCTCCACCCACCAGTGCTCGTATAGCTTCACCTAACCCTCATCGGAGAATGGGACAGGGGAAGTAGGCAAAACGGGTACTAGACGATGCCCAAGGGTGTCCGGTAGGCCAGCGGAGAAAATAAGGCAGCTTACTTATCCTTTGACAGTGGGTGGATACCCCCACCCGGCCACCCAAGAACATGATGTTAGTTGCATGTTATTTATACGACTTCGCAATCAACAACGGCAATTATTATTATTATTATTTTTTGTCTGTTTGTGATTGCCTAGTCAAGTTTACAGAACATGATATTATGGTTAAAAAATTAATAAGACAAAGATATGCAAATGTTGACAGCACAAATTGAGGTGTCATTGTCACCATCACGCACACATAATTGTAAACCGCTATGCATTGTGTAATATGAGCTTGTGGAGTATTTCCACACCATATCACTGGGGTGAAGTAATTCTGAGTAGACACGCTGTAACGTAATCAACGGCTAAAGTTAAGCCCATTATAGATGCTGTCGTACGGGTGTGACGTATAAGTCCTCCAGGTGTACTGAGTCATCGATATTGAAGTGGCGTGACCGCTTCCCTTTCTCAACTGTGAAATCTTTTCATAAGATGGCCCTCAAAGCGTCTGATTGGATGTATATAATTTCTCTAATATCATGGAAGGACCAACTGAATCACTGGCAGGCAAACATCCAGAAAGACGGTCGAAGGGAAGGACGGGTCGATAGACAGATAGACAAACAGACAGAGATAAACAAACAACCTGGCAGACGGCTGGAATGGCGGACGGACGGACGGACAGACTGGCAGACAGGCGGACAGGCAGGCAGGCAGGCAGACAGACAGACAGACAGACAGACAGACAGACAGACAGACGGGCGGGCGGACGGACGGACGGACGGAGTCTGATCATCACAGACAGGCAGGCAGGCAGGCAGACAGGCAGGCAGGCAGACAGGCAGACAGACAGACAGACAGACAGACAGACAGACAGACAGACAGACAGACAGACAGACAGACAGACAGACAGACAGACAGACGGGCGGACGGGCGGACGGAGTCTGATCCTCACAGACAGACAGACAGACAGACAGACAGACAGGCAGGCAGGCAGACAGGCAGGCAGGCAGGCAGGCAGACAGACAGACAGACAGACAGACAGACAGACAGACAGACAGACAGACAGACAGACAGATAGATAGATAGATAGATAGATAGATAGATAGATAGATAGATAGATAGATAGATAGATAGATAGATAGATAGATAGATAGATAGATAGTGGGTTGGTTTTAGTGGGTGGATGGGTTGGTGGGTGGATAGGTGAGTGAGTGAGTGAGTGAGTGAGTGAGTGAGTGAGTGAGTGAGTGAGTGAGGTCCCATGGAAATAAAGCGCTTTTAAAACGCATTGTATATAACTGTGAGTACTTACATAGTTTTACATTTACACTATCAGGCTTGATAAATTATGTCATTTCCATTGTTTTGGATGAAACTATATTCTGCTAGTGAACATATGGTATACTAAATGTTGATAGCGTATATGTATCCCCATATATTATGCTGTGCCCATTTCTTCATGAAGTTTCAACTATTTGATACGAAGTATTAGAATACAGTCCCCGGGAAGGTTAACCCGGTCAACAAATGCCCGCAGAAGTCGGATGTGTCGGCCTAACGGCGCAAGAACGCAGCTCTACTGTAAACAGGCACAACGCAATCACATCCGGGGAAAAACTCCCGGATGAACGCAGAAGAAGAAGAAGAAGAAGAAGAAGAAGAAGAAGAAGAAGAAGAAGAAGAAGAAGAAGAAGAAGAAGAAGAAGAAGAAGAAGAAGAAGAAGAAGAAGAAGAAGAAGAAGAAGAAGAAGAAGAAGAAGAAGAAGAAGAAGAAGAAGAAGAAGAAGAAGAAGAAGAAGAAGAATACAGTCTCCCTGGATTAGGCGTTAGTGATTTTCTCCGTAATCCCTTGTACTCTCGTGAGTAACGTGAATACGGCGAGAATCGGTAGCGGTTCTAACCGCGTCGGTAACTTACGGGGTATTTGAGCCGGTCGCTCAGAAAGCAATGGCAAACTACTGAGCATAATCTTGCCAAGAAATCAACAATCAGCTGAAAGATGCTGATGTTGACAACGATGTCCTGTAAAGGATGTGCAAAACTTCTTTTTTTATTAGAATACAGGGTTCGGGAAGTGTTTCGTTGAAGAATTGAATCTTGACCGGGTTTGGCAGGTGTCTAGGGTAAATGTTGACTTTATGCAGATGATTACATTTGCCAAACAAGAAGTATAGTCAAGCGAACGTGCCAAACAGCAAATTAGCTGCACAAAACTGCATTGCAGGCTTCACACATGCATGAATTGTTTGTCTATTCACAACGCTGCGATGTCTATGATTTCCAGCCGTGCGATATTGATCAGTCCATAACTAGATATAATTACGCAGTCACTCCCAATCCATAGTCCGGGCAAAATACATTTCACTACAGCCCTTGGTGAAGTAGTAATCAAATCATTTAAAAATTGTACAAGTTATTGTCAGCATTTATATTGCCTACCTTTGAGGATATCGTCTCGTCTTTGGCCACAAGAATATCGTAATTAACTGAAATAAATAAACCTCCCAAAGAAGGCATAAAAGACTCCTGAAACAAGCAGTAGTAGCAGGTCAGAACTTGCTTTCGCTGGAAACTTAGTAGTCTTCCCATGGATAGAAGTGTGGCTATATTCAACCGCCTTCCTCCCAGCTCGGTTTCATTACATAGACTTGCTATTGAAGTCGTTACAGTTACTAAGATTCTTTTGTCACGTCATAAAACACAGCTGCGGGAGTTGTTCATATCCTTGCGCCAAAGTGCGAATGATCGAGTTGCACCCAACACAAATTAATATAAAAATATTGTATAGGTATGCTCAATGTTCCGCCTTACTTCTTCATCTTATATATAGTGTGGCAATATCTTATTAAAATGGTTCCCAAAGTAACCAACACGTCCACTTGTAAATAATTGGTATATCTGAGGAGCAGTGTAGTTCTGAATTGTTACTACAAGTAATAGGCATAAGAATGTTAAAGAAGGATATATGTGTACTTGTATGTTCATGTGGTGGGTTGCTAGTGATATGATCAACGAGAAGTGGGGTCAAAGCCCAGTAATTTTGGGCAACCACTGCTTCAGTTTATTGCGATAAACTGCTTTGTGGTTGGTTAATTGCCCGGATGCCCACATGCGACCGAGCACGAAGACGTCTGCTTGTGTCGAAAAGGCACTTCGCTAACATTTAAAGTGCAAGTTATTATTAACATTGTTTACTCTTTTAACAAGAGGCGAGAAAATTCACGGAAGCATTGGAGATGTGGTTTTATAGAAGAAAGCTGAAAATTAATTGGACAACCAAAATGAGCAATCCAGACGTTTTAATGGAAGCTGAATTGAAAAGACAATTTATCACAAACATCAGAAAGAGGCAGTCATCGTTTTTTTTTTTTTTTTTTGCCACGTTATGAGAAGACAAACACTGGAACATGTTGTGACAACCGGAAAGAGAGATCAAGGAAGACAGCGTGAGAAGATTCTTGACAGTTTTGTGTCATGGCATGGAAGGGAGTCAACACACGAATTGATCCATGATGTCGGGGATCGTAATTTGTCGAAAGAGTTGATCGCCCACGCCAGCCGGCAAAGCACTGACTCTTTTAAAGTGCGCAAATTAATCTGATACCAACATTGCACCAATAGTAAAAGAAATAGAATATATCTTTTCATTCCTTTGTATAATATTCTTGTTTTTATTATGTACTAGCTGACACGGCCCGGCTTCGCCCAGTCCCTGGTGTGGAGCATCTCATTTAATTCATATAAGTAGTCATATAACCTCCCGTTCCCGTTCCCGACTGTCTGTCTGTCTGTCTGTCTGTTTGTATGTCTGTCTGTCTGTCTGTCTGTCCCTCCCTCTCTGTCTGTCTATCTGTCTGTCTGTCTGCCTGTCTGTCTAATCATTTATTGGTTGCAGTTAGAACAACCTTAGATAAACGAAGACCAACTTACAAAAAGCATTAGAAAGAGCACTTGAAAGATCTTTACATCTTCCCCAACAATTAACTTGGGTAAATGGAGCGGCGGCAGCAGCAGCAGCAGAAGAAGAAAAAGGAGGAGTAGGAGCTGGGAGGAGGAAGAGGGAGGTGGAGGAGGGAGGAAGAGATAGGCGGAGAGAGGAAGAGGAGGGAAGAGGAGGGAGGAGGAAGGAGGAGGAGGAGTAGGGAGGAATAGGAGGGAGGAGGAGGGATTAGGAGGAGGAGAGAGGAGGGAGGAGGAGGAGGTAGGAGAAGGAGGAGGAGGGAAGAGGAGAAGAACGCAGGAGGAGGAGGGGAGGAGGAGGAGGGAGGAGGAGGAGGGAGGAGGAGAGGGAGATGGAGGAGGAAGAAGGAGGAGAGAGGAGGAGGCGGAGGGAGAAGGAGGAGGAGGAAGAGGGGGGAGGAGGAAGAGGGAGGAGGAGGAGGGAAGTGAAGGGAGGAGGTAGAAGGAGGAGGGAGGAGGTAGAGGGAGGAGGAGGGAGGAGGAGAGAGGATGAGTAGGGAGGAGGAGGGATGAGGAGGAGGGAGGAGGAGGAGGAGGAGGAGAGAGGAAGAAGGAGGAGGGATGAGGGGGAGGACGTAGGAGGAGGGAGTAGGAGGAGAAGGGAGGAGGAAGGAAGAGGAGTGATTAGGAGGAGGGAGGAGGGCGAGGAGGTAGGAGGAGGAAGAGGGAGGAGTAGGATGGAGGAGGGAGAGGGAGGAGGGGAAGAGGAAGAGGGTAGGAGGAGGAAGAGGAGGAGGAGGATTATAACGCATATGCCTGTAGATAACTGCACTGAAAAGGTGGGTCTGTCTATCTATCTGACCCGGCATGGCTTCGCCCAGCTCCTGGCGGCTAGCGTCTCATTAAATTCATACCAAAAAAAAAGTAACTTGTCAACAACTCATGTGTAAGGCATCATCAGATTACTTCTCCCACACCACACAAAGAACTTGCAAGTCGTGTGAGAGGAAATAAATGATACATTTTATTGCCGTTGGCTCTTCACAAGTACATAACAGTCGCTATCAAAACCACACACAAAGCCACAGAATTGCCTATCTAGTTTCTAAACCCTAATGCTAATTCTATCTATTTGGTTACACAAATCTCCTATCAATACTACAACGAGGTGCCCGCTACAAAGTCAGTCCCCAGTCTGACTAGCTTGCTCGCGTGGTTACACACCTCGCGGAAGGACCTTGAGGTGTCCTTCGGCTTTCTGCGTGCCGTTCTGTTTGGCACGCTTACATTAGCTATTTTCTGTTGATTAGCAATCGTGGCTATCATGTAGGCGCCGTGATTCTGTCGTGACCAGAGTGCTAACTATCTTGTCACCGTCTCCGTGTCTCATGAGAGAACTAGTTAATAGTCCCCCATTCTATCACCTACCCTGCCCTTATTCCGGGGCACGGTATCACCTCTAATCTATATGAGGTTGACCACTCTTCCCGGTGGTGTTCTATCTTGAGGCAGACCTCTGGCCTCATAGTTCAGTCTTTGACACACACCCTCCCCTCCTGTGTTGCGTCATCAACTTTGACTCATTGGTTGTGACGCAAGAGGTTTCTAAAAAATTAGTGTATCTAATTTTTGTCAAAGACTGTAGATAACCTGGCTTTGGGCTACTTAATAGACTTCTACTGCCTATTGTCACAATGTCGTATCACTTTACTTGGTTACTGGCAATCGCCACAAACTTGTCTGGTTGGCGTGAGCCCTATTCTCAATCGCAATATTATATTAATTAGAGGTATGTCTGAACCGGACCGTTGTCTAATAAGACCTGCCCTCAAATAGTAAATTAACTCACTACCCATACAAAGTTGACTTTCTTAGGGTCAACACATGAATTGCTTCATGTCCCCCATATAATATTAAACAACCATTACACAAGCTGTGTGCGACAGGCTTTACCTATCTCGCTTCCGCGTGTAAAGTTATCTTTCACTGTTAAGTTAGTGTTTCGTTGTCTATTATGTCCCCTGACCCGGAGTTATCTCCCTTTGATCTACAAAAAGTGTATGCAATTTATATGTTTGTTTTTCTGGTTGTTTGCGTGTTTGGATTATATTAATAGTATAATCTACTCTCTAACATGTGTATCTAAATATCATGTGTATGTAAGTAAGTTTTCAAGTGCCATAATTCGGTTGAATGAGGCCACAAAGAAGTGTATCACACTAATTAGTGACTACATCTCCGTCTTATGAGACTTAAAATACTTTCTCTAAGATCTACACTAAACTACACACAACACATTCATCACAGCACAACAAAGAAAGCACATATTTGACGCAGACAAAAAATAAAAAGTCGCGTTGAGCGGCAGAAAAATCCGCTGACCGATCTCACTCTCTCTTGTATAATTTACTTTCGCTCTCACTTTCACACTTCTGTCACACCTATTTCACTTTCACACATCTGTCACACATTTTTCACTTTCACATTTCTGTCACACATCTTTTACTCTCATAGTTATTTAAAAACCTTGGAGTGACACTGTACAAGTTTGGCTCAGTTTGACAGAGTTGAGCCGCATGACTGTGCGTAAATTGTTGCACAAGTCAAGTATTTACAATATATTTATATGTAAGAAACAAAAGGTTGATGGTTTGTACCCTGGTATTATTCACCACTATATTCTATTACAATAATATTCTAAATACTGACATACTAATACTAGTTATATAAATATATATTTAATGTGTTACCTATCTTGATCTATCTGTCACATTAATACTAAACCAAGCTTACATTACTCCTAATATTTATCTAATTTAAGGGATGTAATCTAACTATTTAAAATGACATTGATGTGAGATGAGTTATGTACCTTTGTGAAATGGGTACTGTGAAATGTAATAAGTTACGTACCTTTCTAATATGGGTGATGTGAAATATAACACAATTATAACTAATGTTTTTAAATGAACAACCCTATATGATTGATATCTTAATCTACATGGTGTGAATGATGTCTGTTTACTTGTATAATCTATTTATCCTATTACGGTGTTAAACTAATTATAATACTAAATGATAATGTTTGTTTAATGGATTGGATCATTAAAATGGAATAAACTCAAATGAAATGAAACAAGGTGAAATGTAATAAACTAAATGGTACTATTATTATTGTTATGTTTACATTACTATCCTAATCTACTTTTAAGCTAAGTAAGTGGGTAAATTAATAATCTATCTAAAGTAATAAAAAATGAAAAATATTATATTATCTAAATCTAAATATAAATTAAATGACATAATCTACCTATAATTTATGACTATATTAAAACGTTATAATACATATCACAATGAGTATTTATATACATGGTATTTAAATACCTCAGGTTAGTCGTTGCCCTGAATGTTCAGAAAATGGTTTTATTGGCATACTATCTATACAACTGTCCTGGGTATATGAAATACATCACATAGTCACACTTGTGTCTTATGGGTATTGCACCTGTAGAGTTTGCTTGTGTCGTAGACCAATGTTTTCGTGTCTGTATTCATGTAATGTTCTGACACTGTTTTTCTCTGCTTAACACAAATGATTCACTGGAACTCATATGGAGCCTAGCAAGTAATGAGCTGTCCTCGTTCACACAGTGATATATTTGTTCTCAGAGCAAAGTTCTTAATTTTGATGTCTACGGACACATAGAAATTGAATGTTCTCAGTACCTAGTTCAGCACATAATGTCTATGTATTTGTAACATATTTAACATAGAATATTTTACTGTACTAAGTTAACATCTATTACTCTACACTCTTATGTGGAATCTCTGGTATTTCTACCTCAGATGGTCGACTAAGGGTATCAGCCAAGATGTTATCCTTACCCTTAATATGCTCTATACTAAAGGTGTAATTTTGTAGTATTAGCGACCACCTGTATATACGGTCATTCCGATGCACACCACTCTGTATGACCGTGATTGGGGAGTTGTCAGTCTGGACAATGAAGTGAACACCTGCCAAAAATCGATGGAGCTTCCTCACCGCATAGATGACGCTTAGGGCTTCCAACTCTGATATGGAACATCTGGACTCAGTTGGTGTGATCTTACGGCTCACGTAGCAAATCGGGTGGAAGATGCCATCATAAAATTGGCCTAATACTGCAGCGATGGAGATTCTGCTGGCATCTGTCCTAAGATAATAAACGAGCCTAGAATTAGGCAAGCGGAGAATTGGTACATTACTAAAAAGGATTTTCAATTTTGACAATGCAGAAATTAATAATGCATCTTTGACATCCAATTTTACAGATGCTTTTAAAACATTGGAAAATACACTTGTAATTTCCGCTAAATTTGGTATGAATTTGCTATAGTAATTTACTAACCCCAAAAGGCTTCTGACCTGCTTCTTTGTGGTAGGAATGGTCAGGTTCATAATTTTGGTAATAATTCTATTGTCAGTCTTTAGTTGACCTTGAGAAATGACATGACCCAAAAACTCAATTTCTTTAAGGCCCAATTCGACTTTGCTCGGTTTGACAGTGAGCCCGAAGAGTCGCAACCTATCAAAGACATGTCTTAGTTTCAGTAAGTGTGTTGTCCAGTCATCAGTATGGACACATATATCATCTATATAGGTCACTGTATTCGTCACTCCATGAAGTAGATCTCTAGTTAAGCGTACGAAAGTGGCAGGAGCATTTCGAAGTCCGAAAGGAAGAAAACGCCACTCGTATAGTCCTAAAGGTGTTGAAAAAGCAGTAAGATGGATGGATTGAGACTTCATAGGGACCTGCCAATATCCCTTAGTAAGATCTAGTTTAGAAAAGATTTTGGAGGTGGACATGTCAAGAATAAGATCTTCGCAGGAAGGAATTGGCTCTGCGTCGATCTTAGTGACGTTGTTGAGTTTTCGATAGTCCACACAGAGACGAATTGTAGAGTCCTTTTTCTTAACTAGGACGATTGGAAAAGAGTACTCAGAAGTGGATTTCTGAATGATCCCACTAGCTTCTAAATTAAGAATTTCCTTATTTAGATTTTCCCTATAGCTCATTGGGATTGAGTACGGCCTGCATTTAATAGGCTTAGAGTCCGAAAGAAGAATGGAGTGTTCGATTCTGTCCGTCCTACCTGGAATGTCAGAAAATATGTCTTTGTATTCCGTCACTAATTCTACTAATTGTCGTCGTTGACTGTCTGTTAGTCCCTGTTCTATTTGTATGCTATCTAATGTGGCAGTCTTGTCCACAATAGGAACGGGTAGTTCCATTCCGTCGTCGTCTACCTGATTCAGTACGGTGGTGGTACTAAGTGCGTATTCTGTATTCTGGCTAGATGTATGGATATCGTCGGATATGCCAGTCTCGCTAACTAGTGTAGTTGCGTTATGTATGCCTGTCGTCTGATCACTAGATGTGGGTGCACTTTGTTCGTCTGTCTCTACTTCTGTCTGTTGTCGTGAAAAGTAAGGTTTCAGCATGTTGACATGGAATATCTTTAAGTGTCCGTTTATTGATATTTCATAGTCAACATCTGAAAGTTGTTGTATCACCTTGAAAGGCCCTTGCCATGAAGTAAGTATTTTATTATGCTTGTCTGGTAGTAGCACCATTATGTATTGACCAGTTTCAAGTGTTATGGGTCTAGCACCTTTGTTAGGACTGTGATGTCCGAGGATATCTGCACTGTTTACTGGAGTGAAACCATTCTTTTCCTCCCAGACAGATATTTCTTCATCT
>OY992895.1:38576673-38585209 GCA_963921405.1 Cepaea hortensis
GTACTAGCTCCCACCCTCTTTGGAATATACTTTTCACTTCTACTGAAATATGCATTTCGTGATCAGGATGGTGGTATATACATTCACTCACGCTCAGATGGCGGCCTCTACAATGCTCAGAGATTGAAGGCTAAGACCAAAATTAGGAGGGTACTGATCAGAGAGTTGCTTTTTGCAGATGATGCTGCAGTTACGACCCACTCTGAGGAAGAATTGCAATGTCTACTATCTGCATTCTCCAATGCTTGTTCTGAATTTGGTTTAACAATTAGCAAAAAGAAGACACAGATTATGTCACAAGGTGCACATGGGGTACCATCAATCTTTATTGACGACGCCGAACTAGAGATAGTAGACCATTTTACATATCTAGGATCAGTGGTAAATAGCAAATTATCCCTAGATCAGGAAATCAACATCCGGATTGGTAAGGCAGCAACAACAATGAACAGGTTAAGAAAAAGAGTCTGGGAGAACAGGAAGCTTACTGCCAAAACAAAAGTCCTTGTCTATCAAGCCTGTGTCCTTAGTACTCTTCTCTATGGCAGTGAAACCTGGACAACTTACTCACACCAAGAGAACAATTTAAACAGCTTTCATATGCGGTGTCTGCGAAGAATTCTTGGTATTAAGTGGCAAGACAAAATCACAAATACTGAAGTATTGGAAAGATCAGGTTGTGTGACAGTTTATTCCATGCTCAGTCTTCGTAGACTTAGATGGATAGGACATCTTAGGAGGATGGATGATGGTAGAATACCAAAGGATATCTTTTTTGGTGAATTACAGATGGGTAAGAGATCTCAGGGTCGGCCTCTACTACGATACAAAGATGTGTGTAAGCGGGACATGATTGATACAGGCATTGATAATGCACATTGGGAGCAAGTCGCCGCTGAACGTGTTGCATGGAGGGCAAATATCAGAAATGGAATAAAGTCAAAGGAGAAAATTATTGCAGAAAAGTCACACACCAAGCGTTTGAGACGTAAGATGGTGCATGATGGTGGAAATGACCACGTGTTCACATGCACCCACTGTGAACGGACATTTACAGCGCAAATTGGCCTTATCAGTCACACTCGCTACCGCCATAGTTAAAAGTTATTATGCCTTTTTAGAGCACAGACTATCGTCTGTCAAGACGGCAAGGTGCCAATGATATATATATATATATATATATATATATATATATATATATATATATATATATATATATATATATATATATATATATATATATATATATATATATATGAACAAACACAAATCCTAATAAGATGGAAGCAGTATTTCGATCAACTTCTCAAAATCCCATCAGATGTCACAGGAATTCAAGAGATCTACACAGATGTCACCGAAGAATTAGAACCAGACATACTAAAAGAAGAAATTATAGAAGCCATCAGATTAGCCCCATTGAACAAATCACCGGGACAGGATGAAATATCAAATGAACTAATTAAAGCAGCAAGAGAAGTAGGAATAGCTTGGCTACATAGAATATTCAACCATGTTTGGGTAAAACAACAGACACCACGTAACTGGGGAAACGCCATCATTATCCCAATTTGGAAAAACAAAGGCAGGAAAAGAGACTGCACACAAAACAGAGGCATTTCACTGTTGAGTCATACTGGGAAAATGGTTTGCAAATTTCTTGAAAAAAGATTACGAACTACTTTAGAACCCCAGCTAAGCGAAACACAACTTGGATTTAGGAAAAACAAAGGATGGACAGATGCCATTTGTGCTCTTAGACAACTTATAGAAAAATCAATCGAATTCAATGAAACACACTACTTAGCCTTTGTCGACCAAGAAAAGGAATTCGATAGAGTAGATAGACACAAGCTGTTGGAAATCCTTAAACAATTTGGAGTGAGTGAGTGGCACCTTGCAGTCTTGACAGACCAAAGTATGTGAGTTAGAATGTGGCCAAAATTCCATCACAATGTCTGGACAGAGCTTCAGAGAAACATGTGGTGCCCAAACGACATGTTCCCTCTCTCGACTTAGTCTTGTGTATTCCAGAGGAATGGGTAACCAATACGTCTGGCACAAGGTAGGCTGCAGACGATGGCGGCTCAGCGTCAAATCTCCGAGACCTCGCCTCCACGAACAGGTGGCGAGTGGTGGCCAGACCCTGGAACCCAAGGGACCTGACTTAGAGGCGTTCAGCCAAGTCCCAGAGGTGAGGGCCTCGTACGCTCCTGTACTGTAGGACGCACTTTGGATTGAGTACACATCTAATCAACCTATGTAGAAGTTTATATAACAAGAGTGAATGCATAGTGAGAGCAACTGGAGAACACTCAGAACCCTTTACCATAATATCTGGAGTACGACAAGATTGTGTCCTGTCACCTCTCTTGTTCATAACATATATAGACAACATATGTAAAGAAACCAGTCAAACAGAGACAGCACGAATACCACGTGACGAGAACACAGAAGAAGAAGCATCTGCAAATCTAACCATTAGAGAACTCCAGTTTGCAGACGACCAAGCACTAATAGCAAAATCATAAGCTGAATTACAAGATCACATGAATAGTCTAAACGAAATGTGTAGGGAGCATAACATGAAAATTAGCAAAAGCAAAACAGAGGTAATGACTACAACTAAAGAAGAACAAACAACAACAATTCACCTAAACGAACATCCCTTGAAACAAGTAAAGAGTTTCAAGAACCTAGGAAGTATAATATCATCAAATGGTAGATCAGAAGACGAGATCGAAAATAGGCGCAATAAGGCAAATCAACTTATTGGACAAATGGCACCAATGCTAAAGAACAAACATGTATCAATAACTACTAAGAAAGCACTTTACAACACAATCTTCCTACCAACTCTATGCTACCAATGCCAAACATGGACAATGACAGAAAAAGAGGAAAGATAAATCACAACAACAGAAATGAGATTCCTGAGAAGAATACTCAACGTATCAAGAAGAGATAAGATCAGAAATGAAAAAATCAGGACTAAAGTGGGGGGTTAAAGCAGCACTAGATATTATTAGACAGCAGCAAGTCAAATGGTTTGGCCCTTTCAAGTAGGTTACCTGTCAACAGTATACACCAACAAGCAATGATGTACAGACCAGATGGAAACAGAGGAAGAGGTTGACCACGTAAACGTTGGACGGAGAGAATAGCAGAGTCCATTGGAATATCGATACATGAAGCCCATAATCGGGCACTCTCACGAAGTTTATACTTCACCTCGACACCGCAAGGTACAAGAGGAACATGATGAGATGAGATGATATATATATATATATATATATATATATATATATATATATATATATATATATATATATATATATATATATATATATATATATATATATATATATATATATATATATGAATGGCACCTTACAGTCTTGACAGACCAAAGCATGTGAGTTGGAATGTGGCCAAAATTCCATCACAATGCCTGGACAGAGCTTCAGAGAAACATGTGGTGCCCAAACGACACGTTCCCTCTCTTCGCCTTGCCTTGTGTTTTCCAGAGGAATGGGTAACCAATACGTCTGGCACAATGTAGGCTGCAGAAGCTGGCGGCTCAGCGTCAAACCTCCGAGACCTCGCCTCCACGAGCAGGTGGCGAGTGGTGGCCAGACCCTGGAACCCAAGGGACCCGACTTAAAGGCGTTCAGCCAAGTCCCACAGGTGAGGGCCTCGTACGCGCCTGGACCGTAGGACGCGTACATCTATCAATCACAAGTGTCCGGACCTGTGTAAAGCGTGTACTGTCGTCAGACTTCCCGCCTGACTTGTGCGGATCCCGCGACCACCGAAATAGGCCCGCCGGAGATATTGCTATCTGTTGCGAGCAAATCTCCCATCCTTCCACTGTGCGGATGTCGCGACCAGCGAGAATAGGCCCGCCGGAGATATTGCTCGTCTGTTGCGGACAAATCTCCACAGAGACGACTGAATAAGTAAAGAAACGCTACAAGTATAAGTAAAGAAACGATAAAAGTAGTGGTATTTCAATTTCGCTTGCGCTCCCACCTATGCTACACCCTTCATGTGTCTTCACAAAGTCGGACTAGAGTCAAGCTCAACATGGTCTTCTTTCCCCGCTGATTCTGTATATATATATATATATATATATATATATATATATATATATATATATATATATATATATATATATATATATATATATATATATATATCTTATATATAAATTAGGATCTCCGTCTGTCTGTCTGTCTGTCTGTATGTCCGTCTGTCCTTTATGCGCTCGCGAACGGCCCATCCGATTGAGATGAAATTTTCTACACGCCTTTCTTTCATTCCAGAGCTGCCAACTGTAATATTTTTTTAGTGTGAAATCGCCTGCTTACCCAGTATTATTTCATTTATCATTTTTCATTGTAATTTCATATATCTCAGGGGACCTAACTCTATAAAAGTTATTTCAAGGGGCATAACTTTTCTGTATAACTTATAGTCATATTGTGGCATCGTTTTCAAAGATTTATAAACTCTTTGTCCATAGTTATGTACCGGCATATGAGTTATAATAAATAATGATACAATCTGTAAGGTATTTTCAAAGTTTTCATAAAAATAATGCACAATGCATAACATTGTAACTCATCTTTTTTTGCTTAAGAAGTTACTGTAGTCATGCAGGTGATTAGAAAGCGTTTTCATTAAAAATAATGGATGGTGTGTGGAAGGGCATTTTTTTAAGTTACTTTTTTTTATTGTATGAATTTAATGAGACGCTACCCGCCAGGAGCTGGGCGAAGTCACGCCGGGTCAGATAGATAGACAGACCCACCTTTTCGCTGCAGTTGTCTACTCCTCCTTTTCCTTCTTCTGCTGATGCTGCTGCCGCCGCTCCATTTACCCAAGTTAATTGTTGGGGGAAGATGTAAAGATCTTTCAAGTGCTCTTTCTAATGCTTTTTGTAAGTTGGTCTTCGTTTATCTAAGGTTGTTCTAACTGCAACCAATAAATGATTAGACAGACAGGCAGACAGACAGACAGAGAGGGACGGACGGACAGACAGACAGACAGACAGACAGACAGACAGACAGATAGTCGGTAACGGGAACGGGAACTTATATGACTACTTATATGAATTAAATGAGATGCTCCCCACCAAGGACTGGGCGATGCCGGGTCAGACAGACAGACAGACAGACAGACAGACAGACAGACAGTCGGTAACGGGAACGTGAGCTTATATGACTACTTATATGAATTAAATGAGATGCTCCCCACCAAGGACTGGGCGAAGCCGGGCCGGGTCAGCTAGTATATATATATATATATATATATATATATATATATATATATATATATATATATATATATATATATATATATATATATATATATATATATATATATGCACTAGCTGACGACCCGGCCCGGCGTCGCATAGCACCTGGCGGGGAGCGTCTCATTGAATTCGTATAAGTAGTCATTATACATTCAAATACATTTCTCTAAGCGCACAGAGTACGCGTTCGGCCCCTGGACTCTCGCGGCTAATTTATTGATATTTTATTAGTTACCAGAGAATAAATATAACTCTTTTACATCTGTACAACAGATGAACGTGCTTGAGCATCCCGTACTCCAACGGTTTCCAGTCTTGCTTGCCGTTGCTCGCCTGTTTCAGATGAACGTTCTTGAGCAGTCTGTACTCGATTGGTTTCCAGATGACCGTGCTTGAGCAGTGCGTACTCGATCGGTTTCCAAATGAACGTGCTTGAGCAGTGCGTACTCGATTGGTTTCCAGTCTTGCTTCCCATTGCTCGTCTGTTTCTGAAGCTCTTAATGCCTTTTTCTTTCGTGCTTGAGGAAAGATTTTTGATTTTAAACTAACTATTTCGGTTGGATCCGCGGGAGTGAGAACAACATCTGTACAAAATTTCATATCAGTCGGATGGACCGTTCGGGAACGCATAAAGGACACACACACAAACAATATATATATATATATATATATATATATATATATATATATATATATATATATATATATATATATATATATATATATATATATATATATATATATATATATATATATAAGGCGATGTGTATATGTATGTATGTGGGTGCGTTCTTTATGCATTCGCGAACGGTCCATCCGATTGAGATGAAATTTTCTACACGTCTTTTTCTCATTCCAGTGCAACCAACTGTCATAGTTTTATCAGCTATCAGCTATTACCTTACTAAAATTTAATTTTGTAATTACATGACTGAACATAAGAAAATATAAAACAAGGGACATAACATTTAGTAGCATTGTTATATCTTAAGTTAAGTCCCCTGGCTATAGATAGATAGATAGATACACAGACAGACAGACAGACAGACAGACAGACAGACAGACAGACAGACAGACAGACAGACAGACAGACAGACCGACAGACAGACAGACAGATCCCCGCCAGGGCCTGGGCGAAGCCGGGCCGGATCAGACAGACAGACAGACAGACAGACAGACAGACAGACAGACAGACAGACAGGCAGGCAGCAGGCAGGCAGGCAGGAGATAGATAGATAGATAGATAGATAGATAGATAGATAGATAGATAGATAGATAGATAGATAGATAGATAGATAGATAGATAGATAGATAGATAGATAGATAGATAGATAGATAGATAGATAGATAGATAGATAGATAGATAGATAGATAGATAGATAGATAGATAGATAGATAGATAGATAGATAGATAGATAGATAGATAGATAGATAGATAGATAGATAGATAGATAGATAGATAGATAGATAGATAGATAGATAGATAGATAGATAGATAGATAGATAGATAGATAGATAGATAGATAGATAGATAGATAGATAGATAGATCGGGAGCTTATATGACTACTTATATGAATTAAATGAGATGCTCCCCACCAGGAACTGGGCGAAGCCGGGCCGGGTCGGACAGACAGATAGACAGACAGACAGATAGTCGGGAACGGGAGCTTATATGACTACTTATATGAATTAAATAAATGAGATGCTCCCCACCAGGGACTGGGTGAAGCGGGGTTGGGTCAGAGAGAACGACAGACAGACAGATAGTCGGGAACGAGAGCTTATATGACTACTTATATGAATTAAATTAGATGCTCCCCACCAGGGGCTGGGCGAAGCCGGGTCAGACAGACAGACAGACAGATAGATAGATCCCCGCCAGGGCCTGGGCGAAGCCGGGCCGGGTCATCTAGTGTGTGTGTATATATATATATATATATATATATATATATATATATATATATATATATATATATATATATATATATATTTCAGAGTCATTGGCACACAAGAAGTACGTGTTATGCTAACAAAAATGGCTGGCGCAAAATAAGAAGTAAGGGTGTGTCCCAGTTATGACTTAAAAGTTGTTAATATGGCAGCAGAAATGTTGTATTATATATCAAATTACAGGGAGGTTTGCGTATGGAAAACTACTGTGTATATACCCGTGGCAGATTCGTGAAGTCGCTTAAGACGATGTCCGCTTTCTAGTTCCGTGCAGCTTAGACCAACACCTTCCGATTTCAACGATATCAAACTTGTCAATATCTTATCTGTCGATCTCCTTCTGCTTCTCATCTTCTCCAACGTTCCTGTTGTTGGGGCGTATTCCATATGTGCCTTTTTCATGACGTGTTCATAGAATGCGGACTGACATCTTCTAATGCGAATAAACAGGAGTTAACTTCTTTAAAAGCATTTTCATTACTCTGTTCACATCATTCTTCTGTAAAATCACATAGCCGCAGTTTTTTCATAATCCCCCATTGGCGTGCTAATTGTCCATTATTTGCTTCCATACATCGATAATGGCTCGATATAGCTCTTGGGAAACCTTTTCATCATTTAGATGACAGAGTAAGATTACAGCGAATATTCGTTTTATTGTACATGCTCAATTCTACAATACAGACACAACGACATTAAAAGAGCAACGTACAGCGCGCTGTTTTTAAACGGTTTAAACAACCTCATTGAAGCACTACTACAGGCTCGTCGGCAGAAATGAAAACGAGTTTTATTACGGGTATAAATTCGAATTACAGACACCCAACCTCTGACCATAAATGTGTGTTGAAAAACTCTCCCATTTTAAATTAAGTGTGGCCTCGCTGCTCGGTGATATCTAGCGGTGCTATCAGTTACAGTGCCTCGTGTTTTAGTGGCAATAAATTTATGTTATGCAGATGATTAACTCTTTAACCACCATCATGTCTCGGAAACTGACGTACTTTGACGATATTACCGCCACAGTGGGTTGGAAACCAACATCTTGTGTATTACCAGCTGGGGTAGGCGTTTATGTCTCTACGCAAATCTCAACCCTTGTTGTTGGGAATCAACTCTGTTAATGATGTCCCCTTTATTTCACCGTCTGAACCCATCCAGTATCATGTCTCACTGTTAGCCTCTGCTTCTTCTCTCACTGATCTATCCGGTTGTCACGAAGGTTTTGTTTATTATATTGTGTCACGTAGTCGTGTTCAGGAATT
>OY992895.1:38585409-38632909 GCA_963921405.1 Cepaea hortensis
TTAGGAACGACAAGTGACAGGGATCGTGATTTCGAAGATGATTTTCCAGCTGTACAACGCTTCGGCCAGCATGAAATTAATGATATAATCTCTTCAAGGAATCTTCAGAACTTTTTGCTTCAAGATTGAAAGACAAAGAAATTACCGACTGCTGAAACAAAGGTTACATTTTATCACAGCAGAGAGCATGGTTTTCTACCATTCTTTTGTAAAGAAATTAACGTTGTGATTTATACCGATGTAGGAGGTCTTGAAATCGAAATGGGTTTAAGTTATACACCAGATGAGTGGCGACTTTTCGTTGACAGCTCTAACAGAAGTTTAAAAGGTATTCTCTTACACAATTGTAACAAATATAGTTCAATTCCAATTACTCATTCTACTTCAGTGAAGGAGAAAATAAAGTAGAAATTAGAGGACGCACTAGACAACATAAAATTTGAAAGCTATAGCTACCGACCGGGATTCGAACCTGTCACCTCCAAATGACGACAGCTCCTCGCTGCAGGAACAAGTGTACTTCGACGCATGACCAACTAGACACTCCACTTGGTCAAGCGTCGAAGTACACTTGTTCCTACAGCGAGGTGCCGTCGTCATTTGGAGGTGACAGGTTCGAATCCCGGTCGGTAACTATATTTTTTAACTTTTATGTTGTCTAGTGCGTCCTCTAATCTCTACTTTCTTCTTCTCCTTCTATGAGTGCCAGACAATACTATGTGTGTTTATTTAAGAACTATCTTAGTGGCCTCAAATGGTTCCCCAATTGGTTTCCTGTGTAATACTTCAATGAAGGAGGAGTATGCTACAGTAACCAGTTCTTGAAAAACTGAAGTATTTAGAACATAAATGGATGGTTTGTGTAGATCTTAAAATGATGAACTTCTTGCTTGGCCAGAAAAGGGGCTTCACCAAATACCCATGATTTATGTGTTTGTGGGATTGCAACATACGCCTGTGAGACCTGGACACTTATTAAACAAGCTGAGCAGCGCATAAATGCCTTTGAATATAAATGTTATAGACGGGTTCTAAGAATATCTTGGGTAAAGAAAAGAACAAATGCATTCATACTTCAAGAGCTGAATATTGAAGAAGGTTGGCTATTAAAAACGATAAAACAAAGAAAATTTAAATATTTTGGTCACTTAAAACGTCACAAAAGTTTAGAGAGAACAATAATGGAGGGGTATATGCCTGGGAAGAGAGGAAGAGGAAGGCCAAAGAGAAGATGGGTGCAGGATGTGACGGATGATCTCCAGATGGGTGTATTGGACGAGGGACTTCTTGCTTATGATCGAGGAAGTTTTCCGGTAGATTGTTATGGGAGCGAGGTTCTGCAAAGGACATGCTAATGAATGAATGAATGAATGAATGAATGAATGAATGAATGAATGAATGAATGAATGAATGAATGAATGAATGAATGAATGGGATAGAAGGGCAAAAGATACGCACTGGACTAAGAAACAGTGGCCTTTGAGGGATGAGTTTACAGTTGGAGAAAAAATATTGTCAACAAGCCTCTCATTGATCGGAAAATAGTTCTACTGCCACTCTATACATAAAGCTTGGCTTGATGAAGCAATTTGTTAAGGCACTAAACAAAATCGTTACCTGTTTTAATTATTTATGCAGAAAGTTTCCTTAAATGATCATATAAAAACTTAAAGCTGGAATTTTTTATGGACCTCAAATTAAAAAGTTAATAAACGATTCAAATCTTATTGACTCGATAACAAAACTGAGTCAAAAGTCTGGTCATTATTTGTTTTAGTTGTGCAAAGCTTTCTGGATAACTTTAAAGCAGACAATTATTCTGAATTAGTTAAAATCATGCTTTAGAGTTGTTGTAAGCTTGGATCCAACATGGGCATAAAATTGCACTACCTCCATAACCATTTATATTTCTTTCCCGAGAATCTTGGCGACTTTAGTGAGGAGCAAGGTGAAAGATTTCACCAAGATATAACAACAATGGACGACTAGTCCCAGGAACTTTGAGATGCCCACATGATGGCAGATTACTATTGGACCCTTAAGATTGATTGTCAGGGCTTATCACATTCCAGGAAGTCTTTTTTAGTTCACTCAGCGGTCCATAGAGATTATCTTCCACTGTTGTCTCTCTAGGCCAGAAGGTTCGCCTGGATATGGTGTAGTTTGGGCAGTCCTGGAGTATGTGCTCTGCTGTCTGCGATGCCAAACCACTTGTGCACATGACTGTTTCACCAATCTTGAAGTTTGTATACACGTGGTTGCGTAATCTATTGTGCCCTGTTCTGAGACGAGGAATAATGACCTGCTCTGGTCTGTCCATAACGTGGTAGTTGTCTTGAGTAGAGTTTGGTGGCCTTCTGACTGATTTGATCATTCTTTTCTGTTGGTGGTATGAAATGGGCACATCAGGTTGTTCTTCTTTTGCACCTTCCTTAGCTAATCGATCAGCTCTGTCGTTTCCGGGTACTCCACAGTGGGATGGTACCCACTGTATGGTGACCTTATGCCTCTATTACTGATTTTGCATCTGTCAATATCACCACAGGTTGTATACCATGGCTGGTATTTTGTAATTTCTCTGTTGCTATCTTGATTGCCTCAATTTCAGCATCATAGTTATGGCAGTACTTTCCTGTTGGAACTCTGGCCGTGTCCCTAGTATTATTTGGGTATTCTATGTACACTCCTGCTCCTCCATTTCGAACAGCATTTTGTGCTGACCCATCTGTGTAGACTCGGATCCAGAGATCCTGTGGATTCTTCATCAAGGAAGCTGAGAGTGGCTGTTCTTCGCTGTATGTTGCACGTGGTCGAAAAGGGGCACCAAAACTCCCAAACACAAACATATAAGCATAAAATATAGAAATTACAAAAATTTCAATCGAGACGTCTTCTTACAAGATTTGGTCAACTCATCTCTAGATTATGTTTACCAGCTTCCTGACCCAGACGATGCTCTGGACCACTGGCTAAAGACCTTTCTAAGTATATTTGATAAACATGTTCCATTTAAGGAAGTTCGTGTTAAACATCACACAAAGCCCCCGTGGATCACACAGGAGGTAGTTGAACTTATGAGAGATCGCGACAGGGCTCACAAAAATAGAGATCTAACTATGTACCGTAGTCTGAGAAACAAAGTTCAATATGTTATTCGGAAGGAAAAGAAAAACTATTTTAAGAACATAGTAATAGATAAAACCAACACTAAAGATATATGGAAAGCAATTAATACCTTGACAAACAAACACAAATCATCACAATCATTACCATCAAATCAGGTTACATGTGATCAATTCAGTAGATACTTTCAGTCCGACATAAACCAACTGAAGGCTGCAATACCAGATGCGCCTCATGACATATCTTTATTATCATCATTCTGTGAGAACAAATGCTATGGACACATTTCCTCCAACATACCGCTAATGACGACAACTGAAGTATTTACTCATCTCCGTAATCTAAAAAACAATAACTCATCAGGACTAGATGGAATTAGTAGTCGGATCCTTCGCCATGCTGCACCGGCGATCTGCGAGTCACTAACTTTTATATATAATCAATGTCTAACCAGAGGTCACTTCCCATCAGCCTTTAAAATCGCTAAAGTGTATCCTCATTTAAAAGCTGGTCCTCTAGACGATCGTCTCATGAGTAATTATAGACCAATTTCCATATTATCCTCATTATCCAAACCGCTAGAAAAGCACATCCACAAAACAACACTAGATCACTTAGTTCGCCATAAACTGATAGTTGACAGCCAGTCAGGATTTCGGCCAAAATATTCTTGCCATACGGCACTAACAAACATGATAGAAAACTGGCATCAAAATATTAACAACAATACTCTATGTGGAGCGGTGTTTATAGACTTTAGGAAAGCATTCGATATGATAGATCATACTATTCTAATTAAAAAACTAGAAACAATGAAAGTAATTTTTAATATAGTGACATTAATAAAATCATTCTTATTAGACAGAAAGCAAGTAGTATCACACAATAAAGTTTTATCTCAAGCCATTACCATTAATATTGGAGTACCTCAGGGGTCTATTCTTGGCCCTCTATTATTTGCCATTTATATAAATGATCTTCCATTAAATCTGTCGTCGTCCTGCGATCTATTTGCTGATGACTGCACAGTATATACAAACGCTGTTGATCGTAATGTGCTAGAATTATCCTTGCAACAGGAAATAAATAGTGTAGTTAACTGGAGTCATGAAAACCGCATGCAAATTAACATTACTAAAACAAAGTCTATGTTAATAGGAACCAGGCAAAGACTTCACACTCTAAACTCGCAGAGAACTCTTCAGCTGCACATTGGCAGCACGCCTGTAGAAAGTGTCACAGAGCACAAGACACTGGGTGTTATCATAGATCAAAATCTAACTTTTAACTCACATGTTCATGCTCTAGTTAAACAAATAGCCAAAAAAGTATACCAACTTGCCAAAATTAAAAATTTCCTTGACGAAAACACAAGAAAGATATTCTATACTTCTCATATACAAACACATATTGATTACTGCTCCACAGTCTGGGATGGATGCTCCAAATCAATAACAAAACGCCTATATTCACTCCAGAAAAGGGCAGTGCGTTTAATTAATGGTGAAAAGCTTACCGACAATTCTAACCTATATAAACGTCTCCGGTTACTGCCACTCCACAAGCGCCTGCTTTTTAATAAAACCAAACTAATTCACAAAATCCTATTTCAAAATGCTCCAAGCTACCTTTGGCCATTGTTTAAATATAACGCTAGACATAGCGAACGACTAAATATACTTCATGTCCCTAAACCTAGGATAGACTTATATAAAACAAGCTTAGCATACTCTGCCGCTCAGTTGTGGAACAATCTTCCACAAGAAATCAAAGACACCACCAATCATGATACATACATTCGCAACCTGTTTGAACACTACCTTAGTACAGACTACATGCCCCCATAACAAACAACACAAAAAAAGACAATAATGGTAACTTATCTCAAACGACAACTAGCCAAAAAACATTCCCTTATGTATGGCACGTTACACCCTCCTTAGGTATTTATAATGCCCATGTTAAACACTGCTTCAGTGAGTCATTTGTTATTGATTATTTTTCATGCGTTTTAATGTTCTTTTGTTGTCAAAAGTTGCTTCATAAGTGATGTTGAATGAAAGAATGTATGAGAGGAAATAGAGAAGAAGGGCAGAATGTCAGACGGGCCTGCGTGCCCAATTCTTAACCCTTTGAAAATAAAGACTTATTATTATTATTATTATTATTGTACGCTGTTCTGTTCTTCCTTGTCAAATATTCCCCTCACTTTTGTCTGGATTTAAAGCGATAGTCTATGTTCATCGTTCCATGGAGCTCGCTCTGGAATAGTTGTCAGGGGGATACCAACTGTGGGAAAATCGGTAGTTTCTCTGCAGAGACGTTTGGCCTGGTGGATAAAACTACTTCTTTTCAACCGCCGCATAGCTAGGTTTTCAAATCGGTTCTTCATAGGGTGACCTGGCAAGCTGAGGAACTTTTCTACTTGTATTGGTGTACTTGTATCTCTGCGTTCTCTCAGTGCTTGTGTCCTCCCCATCTTCTCCATTTCCACTATAGGGGTTGATCGCATCCCTCCTGTGATGACTCTAAGAGCTTGATTTTGCACCTTGTCCAGCTCTTCTAGTGTGGTTTTTGATGCTGAATACCACGCAGTTGACCCGTATTCCAGGTGTGGTCGTATGCTCTGTTGATAAACTTTGCTAAGTATTTTCCCACTGGCTCCCCATGTGGTTCCACTTAGCTTTCTCAGGATGGCTATTTTCCTTCTGGCTTTTGCTACTGCTTTTTTATGTTTTCTCCATGTTAGCCTGTCGTCGAATGTTACACCAAGGTATGTTGGTTCTTTATCTTCTCTTAGGGGTATTCCATTTATCTGGATGATCCCTGCCTTTTGTTTCGGATAGAGGGTAAATGGAGTGGTGCTGCACTTGTCAGTGTTTATGCTGACACACCATCTATCCGCCCATGCAACAAATGTATCTACAGCTCTCTGTAGCAATATGGTGGCCACTGATGCATGTTCATATGTGCTCCACAAAACCAGGTCATCAGCGTACATTGCCGCTTTAATTCCATCCGGTAGATTAGCAACAAGATCATTGATGAAGATTAGAAAAAGTGTTGGGGACAAGACTCCACCCTGCGGAACACCGTGACGCAAAAGTACTTTCTTGCTCTTTAGACCGTCTATCTGTACTCGGGCTCTTCTGTTGTGCAAGTATGCTTTCACCCATTTGTACATTCTTCCATTGACTCTACAGTTTCTCAGTTTCTTCATCATACCTTCTTTCCAGACTTTGTCAAAGGCTTTCTTCAGATCTATCCATGCCGCAAGTACCAGCTTCTTCTCTTGGAATGCATCCTCAATTTCTTGAGAGAGGTAGGTTGTCTGATCTTTCGTAGAGTAGCAATGCCTAAAGCCAGCCTGTTGTGGCACAAGAATGTTTTCACTTTCAATGTACCACTGCAGTCTGTGATTGATTATGCGCTCCATTGTTTTGCAGAGACAGCTGGTGAGGCTAATTGGTCTGTAGCTGGAGGCAATGGAACTGTCTTTCCCAGATTTTAGAAGAGGTATCATGATTGCTTCTCTTCAGGCTTGTGGAACACTGCCTAAGGTCCAGCTGTTATTGAAGATCTGTAACAGCTTTGCTTTAGCTTCTGTTCCTAGGTTCGTGATCATTTCATCGGAGATACCATCAGCTCCTGGCGACTTTCTCATTTTCAGTTTTGATATGGCTAGCTCCAGTTCATTTATTGTGATAGGTGCCTCCATAACATCATCTGCTATTTCCTTGTGTCCTGTATGTTGTCATTTCTCTCGGATCTCTTGTTGTTTCTCTGGACTAATTTCGATATTGTTATCTTGTGCGAATGAGTCTGCAAAATGGTTAGCTGCTTGCTTTCCTGTTAAGATGTTTCCGTCTTTATGTAGTGCAATTTTTGAGTTTCTCCCTGTGCCCTCATCGTTAACCTGTTTTATTAGCTTTCAAAACTTCCATATGTCTCTTTCAAAGTTCAGTGACTCTGTTTTCTCCTCTAGACTTGTACATAACAGTTGCCCTACTAAGAAAGTCATTCTCAGTTATCTTAAAAACTAGAGCTGAAAGAAAAAAAATTTGTTTACATTTTTTGGAATCAGCAACACAAAATTACCCAAGAACGGCTATAAAATGTAAGGCACCAAAATGTCGTGTAAACCAGTGTAACTGAAAACAAGGTATTCCCTTGGTGAATTTAAACTCAGAAACCACAAACAATATATTGCACGATTTTTTGCCTGGCATATTTCATTCCATCTGGTGAGGTGCACACTGGAGCTATATATCATATGAAGTGAATAAACAAATAATACTTTGGCTGAAATATTAGTTTAGTTTAGTTTAGTTTAGTTTAGTAGATGGATCAACATGACGGCACACGGGCGCAACCCATAAGTGCTCCGTTCTCCTCCTAACTCAAACCTGAGTCTGGAGAAGCTCAGCTCAGTGTACGAACTCCGTAGCACCGGCGAGGATCCTGAAATACTTTGGGTAGATTTTTAGCTCGAAATTTTGCCCGGGCAGCGCCGTTAGGCTACTCTTTTTCGATTTTCAACTGCCAAGGGATTTTTTACTTGCACAACAATACACACGGGCGTCCGATCTCACTACCCAGAGACCAGGGGAAATTTTATTACTAGAAGTCCACGAGAAATAAAATCCCGGTCTTCACCGGGGCTTGAACCCGCGACCTCCAGCACTCGAGGCGGACACCGTACCTCGAGACCACGCAACTCCCATGGCTGAAATATTAAATACATAGTCACTGATATTGTTCGAATGTGTGTTATTCCACAACTCTCTTGTCCAAGACTGCTGCTGTGCACATCTAATATTAAATTCAATTGTCTTTTAAAATCTTATTGCCAAATAGACGGAGTGGCCATGGGGTGTCCTCTAGGTCACATTCCAGCTGACATCTTTAAGGCACACTTAGAAGAACAGATCATCGAATAATAAGTACCTTGTTCTATAGAGTAGATATGTGGATGACATATTATTCCCCACAGAGACCAGAAAACATGCAGAATCATTCCTCTATCATGAACCAAACCCTCGGGGACATTTTCTTGACTTTTGACCACTGATATAAGGTCCCCTTACTCTTTTTAAACACCCTAATACGACGCCAAGAGGATGACACTATCCAAAGAGCAGTCTATTGAAAAGGAACATGGATGGGCTAATACCTGAATTTCTATAGCTTTGTACCCATTCATAATAAGTGTGGCATGGGGCGGACCCTATTTAATTGAGCTAGGAAGATTTGCTCCGACGACACTCTAAAGGAAGGACTAGACACCCTCCACCAGTCTTTGAAATCTAATGTGTATCTAACCTGTTACGTCAAGCGTCACTGCCAGACACCCAAACCTACCCCTATAGAATCAACTATTCTCAAACTTCAAGTGTTTCTTCGGCTAACCTTTCGATGAGATAATGAAACGAATACACGATCGACTGCTGTAACCGAACATTCTTTGCTGCTGAACCAATGATCAGATATTAAGCCACCTCGATACCTACTCCTGTGAAAGAACCATTGTCTCCGTACACCAAATCAGCCTGCGTTTATCAATTCCAGTGTGAGTGCCAAGCGACTTACATAGGCAGAACGGAAAGACAATTAGCATATCGAGTGACTGGCACCTTGCCGTATTGACAGACGAAAGTATGTGGATTGGAATTTGGCCAAAATACCATCGCACCATGCCTAGGTATGGATTCAGAGAGCATGTGTTGCCCATGCAGCATGTTCCCTCTCTCGGCCTTGCCTTGTTTACTCCAAAGGAAAGGATAATCAGTACGTCTGGAAGAAGGTAGGCTGCAGACACTTGCGTCTCAGCGTCAATCCTACTGAATAAGTAAAGAAACGATAAAAGTAGTGGCATATCGAGTATCCGTAAATAATCGGTACAATTATCTCGGAACAGGCATAACATCTGATGGCAGATGTCTTGAAGAGATTAGAACAAGAATCGCCATGGCGAAGGTGACCTTTTGCAAGATGAAAAACGTCATCATCAAGTGCCATGCCGACTGGCGTAGGCGTTCATGACTCTCCACCGATCTCGGTCTTTGGCTTTCTTGGTAAACTCTGCCGTTGATATTCCTCCATGCCACCGTCGCAATCCATCCAGCATCATTTCTCGTGGTCTGTGTCTGCCTCTCTTCCCCTCGATCTTTTCCAGCTGTCACGATGTTCTCCAATGCTTCTCTTCTCATCACATGACCAAATAAAGCTGTTTGTCTCTTTCTTATTGTTGTATATAATGTTCTATAACATACTGACCAAAAAAAAAATGTCTTTTTCAAACGAGAAAAAGAGTGTTTAGGTGCTACATAGAACATGTGCTTTTGTATGGATGTGAAGCTTGGACAATGAGCAGACAAGCTGAAAAACATATGATGGCTGTGGAAATGTGGTTTCTGGGGAAAATGCAAAGAATACCATGGACAGACAGAAAAACCAATGACTAAGTCCTTCAAGAAACAAATGAAAACCGTAAACTGATTAGAGAAATGAGACGTAGACAGTCACAATTGTTTGGTCACGTTATGAGAAGAAATAAATTTTAGAACTTGGTGACAACTGGCAAGATCGAGGAGAAGAGAACAAGGGGATGGCAGAGAAGTAAACGTAAGTCTCCTGGATGGCTTGGCCACGTTGTAAGGTCGAGACAAGAACACTGAGCTGATCTACGACTCTGGTGATCGAGTGAAATGGCAAAACATGACCGCCCATGCTTACCGGGATGGCACATGGTGATGATGAACCGAAATTATACCATTGTGGGTAGAAAAAGATAGTTAATCAATGGTCAGAAATCCCTGTACAGTCGACAGGTCATAACACGTCAAAGTCGGCCATCACGGAACATTTGCTTATTAGTCATCATATCTTATATATAAAAAAGGATGTGTGTGGGTGTGTATGTCCTTTATGCGTTCGCGAACGGTCCATCCGATTAAGATGAAATTTTCCACACATCTTCCTCTCATTCTCGCACTGCCAACTGTGATATTTTTTTAGTGTAACATGGGCTCCTTACTTAATATTATTTAATTTTTCATTTTTCATTATAATTTCTATATAGCAAGGGGACTTAACTCTAGAAAAGTTATTTCAAGGGGCATAACTTTTAATAACTTTTCTGTATACCTTATAGTCATATTGTTGCATCGTTTTCAAAGATTTATAAACTCTTTGTCTATAGTTATATACAGGCAAATGAGTTATAATAAATAATGATATAATCTTTCAGGCATTTTCAAAGTTTTCATAAAAATAATGCATAATGCATAACATTGTAACTCATCTTTTTATGCTTAAGAAGTTATCTACAGTCATGTAGGTGATTAACAACAGTTTTCATTAAAAATACTGGATGGTGTGTGGAAGGACATTCTTTTAAGTTACTTTTTTTTTTGGTATGAATTTAATGAGACGCTACCCGCCAGGAGCTGGGCGAAGCCACGCCAGGTCAGATAGATAGACAGACCCACCTTTTCGCTGCAGTTATCTACAGTCATATGCGTTATAATCCTCCTCCTCCTCCTCTCCCCTCCTCCTCCTCCTACCCTCATCCCCTCCCCCTACTCCCTCTCCCACCTCCATCCTCCTCCTCCCTCTTCCTCCTCCTCCTCCTTCCTCCTCCTCCCTCCTCCTCCCTCTTCCTCCTCCTACCTCCTCGCCCTCCTCCCTCCTCCTAATCACTCCTCTTCCTTCCTCCTCCCTTCTCCTCCTCTCTCCTCCTCCTCCCTCCTCCTCCTATGTCCTCGCCCTCATCCCTCCTCCTCCTACTCCTCCTTCTCCTCCCTCCTCCTCCTCCCTCCTCCTTCCTCTCCTTCTCCCTCCTCCTCCCTCCTCCTCCTTCCTCCACATCCCTCCTCCTCCCTCCTCATCCTGCCTCCTCCTCATCCCCCTCCTTCTCCTCCCTCCTCCTTCTCCCTCCTCCTTCTCCCTCTTCCTCCTCCCTCCTCCTCCCTCCTCCTTTTCACTCTGCCTCCTCCCTCCTCCTCCTCTCTCCTCCTCCTCCCTCCTCCTCCCTCCTCATCCATCTCATCCTCCTCCTTCTCCCTCCTCCTCCTCCCCCTCCTCCTCCTGCGTTATCTCCTCCCTCCTTCTCCCTCCTCCTTCTCCCTCCTCCTCCTCCTTCTCCTTCCTCCTTCCTCCTCCCCTCCTCCTCCTCCTCCCTCTTCCTCCTCCCCCACCTCCTCCCCTCCTCCTCCTCCCTCCTCCTCCTCCCCCCTCTTCCTTCCTCCTCCTCCCGCATCCTCCTCCTTCCTCCTCCTTCCTCCTTCCTCCTCCTTCCTCCTCCCTCCTCCTTCCTCCTCCTCCTAATCCCTCCTCCTCCCTCCTATTCCTCCCTTCTCCACCTCCTCCCTCCTCCCTCCTCTTCCCTCCTCCTCCTCTCTCCGCCTATCTCTTCCTCCCTCCTCCTCCTCCCTCCTCCTCCCTCCTCCACCTCCCTCTTCCTCCTCCCAGCTCCTACTCCTCCTTTTTATTCTTCTGCTGCTGCTGCTGCCGCCGCTCCATTTACCCAAGTTAATTGTTGGGGAATATGTAAAGATCTTTCAAGTGCTCTTTCTAATGCTTTTTGTAAGTTGGTCTTCGTTTATCTAAGGTTGTTCTAACTGCAACCAATAAATGATTAGACAGACAGACAGACAGACAGACAGACAGACAGACAGACAGACAGACAGACAGACAGACAGACAGACAGACAGACAGAGAGGGAGGGACAGACAGACAGACAGACAGACAGACAGACAGTCCGGAACGGGAACTTATATGACTACTTATATGAATTAAATTAGATGCTCCCCATCAGGTATTGGGCGAAGCCGGGCCGGGTCAGACAGACAGACAGACAGATAGACTGACAGACAGACAGACAGATAGATATTCGGGAACGGGAACGGGACCTTATATGACTACTTATATGAATTAAATGAGATGCTCCACACCAGGAGCTGGACGATGCCGGGCCGGGTCAGACAGACAGACTGACTGACTGACAGACAGACAGACAGACAGACAGACAGACAGACAGACAGACAGACAGACAGACAGACAGATAGTCGGTAACGGGAACGAGAACTTATATGACTACTTATATGAATTAAATGAGATGCTCCCCACGAGGGACTGGGCGATGCCGGGCCGGGTCAGCTAGTAGTTATTAAACAAAACGCATTTCGTATACAGTATTCGACTAATAATAATTGATTGTTCAAATATATAGAAGCATTATCGATTAGGAGATTCCAGCCTTTGCTATGCAAACAAAAATACTTCATTTTAAATGTTAGACTACCGTGGGGATAACATATTCCATATTCAAACAATATCAGCGACTATGTAAATGAACAAAAGACATTGGCAATATTGACTCACTTAAAGGGAAAAGCCCAACAGATGGGGCTGGTTATCAAACAAGATAAGACAGAATATATGGTAATTTCAAGAGAAGGAATGGCTAAAAACTCTGGCCACATACAAATAGTTAATATGTCCATTAAAAGAACGGAAACATACAAATACCTGGGTACAATCTTCAACTGCTCCAACATATCTGAAACCTGGGCTACAACTAAAGGAGACGAACCCTTGCTACAAACCTTTGAGAACAAAGTTTTAAGACGCATCTTTGGACCCATTAGGGATACACAAAGTGGAGAGTGGAAAAGAAGAAGTAACAAAGATATTTATGATCTGTTTAAGTCCCCGCTAATCACTGGTATCATGAAGGCTAATATACTACAATGGATGGGGCATATAGAAAGAATGGAAGATAATAGGGAAACAAAACTCGCTTACACTCAGGAAATAAATGACCGTAGACCCCGAGGTAGACCAAGAAGACGGTGGAGAGATAATATATATACAGACCTACAAGCACTTGGAATCAACGACTGGCAAGAGAAGGTCAACCAGAGAGACGAATGGAGACGGATTGTATCTGCAGCAAAGAACCTCAATTGCTCGGAACGCTGAAAAAGAAGAAGAAGAGAAGATGTATTTAGTATTTCAGCCAAAATATGATTCATTTATTCACTTCATATGATATATAACTCTGCAGTCGGTGGCCATGGCGTTGCGAATGCGATTCGTAATGCCGCTTACCCGCGTTCGAAAACACAGCGGCAACCGATTTGGCAGCAGACCGTGTCGCGCTGATTTTAACGTGCTGGTATGGGAGCCGGTCATTCAGAAATCAAAGGCAAACTACTGAACGTAAAAACTTGCCAAGACATCAACAACGGCAGTAAAATGCTGGTGTTGACTGCAACGTCCTGTAAGGGATATGCAACTTTAAAACCATAAAAAGTATGCACCAGACGAGATGCAGCGAAATGTGACAGGTAAGAAATCATTGAGTTGCTGCGTATGCATATTATATTATATATATATAAAAGAGACTGTATGTTTGTTTGTTTGTGGGTTTGTGGATTTGGATGCGTTCGATAACGGTACATCCGATTGAGATGAAATTTTCTACACGTCTTTCTTTCATTCCTGTGCAACCGACTATAATAATTTATGAATGTAAAATCTTCTACTTATTTAATAACATTTACTTTTCCATTTTCATTATATAATGTCTATATAGCAGGGGCACTTCACTCTAGAAAAGTTATTTCAAGGGGCATAACTTTTAATAACATTTCTAAATACTTTATAGTCATATTGTTGGACTTTCCTGCACTATTGTTACACTCTTTGTCTATAGTTATTTTTAGGCATATGAGTTATATTAAATAATGATATAATCTTTAAGGTATTTTTACAGTTGGCATAAAAAAAATGCATTATGCATAACATTTTAACCCATCTTTTTCTACAGTTTTCATTGAATGGTGTGTGGAAGGACATTCTTTTAAGTTACTGTGCGCCAAAAGCTGGGCGAAACCACGCCGGTCAGACAGATAGACAGACAGACAGTCGGGAACGGGAGAGCTTATATGACTACATATATGAATTAAATTAGATGCTCCCCACCAGGGACTGGGTGAAGCCGGGCCGGGACAGACAGACAGACAGACAGACAGACAGTCGGGAACGGGAGAGCTTATATGACTACATATATGAATTAAATTAGATGCTCCCCACCAGGGACTGGGTGAAGCCGGGCCGGGACAGACAGACAGTCGGGAACGGGAGAGCTTATATGACTACGTATATGAATTAAATGAGATGCTCCCCACCAGGGACTGGGTGAAGCCGGGCCCGGTCAGATAGACAGACAGACAGATAGTCGGGAACGGGAGAGCTTATATGACTACTTATATGAATTAAATGAGATGCTCCCCACCAGGGACTGGGTGAAGCCGGGCCGGGTCAGCCAGCCAGACAGACAAACAAGCAGACAGACTGACTGATAGATAGATAGATCCCCTCCAGGGCCTGGGCTAGTATGTATATATATATATATATATATATATATATATATATATATATATATATATATATATATATATATATATATATATATATATATATATATATATATATATAATTAAAAAGAAGTGGTTATAAAACACGTCCTTGTCTAACTCCAGTTTTTATTTGGAACTATTTTGTCTGTCCGGTTCTTATTCTAACTGCTCGTTTGCGCGCTCTCTCTCTCTCTCTCTCTCTCTCTCTCTCTCTCTCTCTCTCTCTATCTATCTATCTATCTCTCTCGCTCTCTCTCTCGCTCTCTCTCTCGCTCTCTCTCGCTCTCTCTCGCTCTCTCTCTCTCTCTCTCTCGCTCTCTCTCTCTTTCTCTCGCTCTCTCTCTCTCTCTCTCTTTCTCTCTCTCTCTCTCTCTCTCTCTCTCTCTCTCTCGATGGCTCTCACACAGTCCAATAGTAGATCTTTCATTCCGCAGTATTCAAATGTTCCCCAGAGTATATCTCTGCTGACGTCGGATGTGTCGGTCTAACGGCGCAAGAACGCAGCTCTGCTGTAAACAGGCACAACGCAATCACATCCGAAAAAGAAAACAAAACTCCGGATGAACGCAGAAGAAGAAGAAGTGTTTCTCTGCTTACTCTGTTGAAAACTTTCTCCTGGTCTATAAAGGCAATATTGATTTGCTGTTTATATTCTACTGTTTTCGTTTTCCACTAATTTGTCATAAAGCAAATAGTGCATCTGTGTATGCTCTCCCCTTTCTGAACCCAAGCTGTTCTGGGCTGAGTAGAGCTATTATTACAAGGTATATGCCTTATTCGTTGAACAAGAATCTTTGCAAACATTCTACCCACATGACTAAGGAGGGCAATGCCCCTGTAGGTGCCCCAATCTTGGTTATTTCCCCTTGTCTTTTATATAGATACAATACTGGCTTCGTGTCAGTCCGCTGGGACAGTCCTTTCTTCTCATACCTTTTTCAAAAATATTGAATAGAAATGTTACTCATGTTTCTCCGCATGCAATTATTGTTTCGTTTGTTGTTCCATCGATTCCTGCTGCTTTGTTCTTCGGGCTGTTCTTTATGCTCAATTATTTCTTGCTCAACCTCATTCGCAAATCTCAGTGCCAATCGAACTGTCTTACCAATATTTAGTGTGTTTAAAAGAGATTTAAAATACTCTTCTCGTCTATCATTAATATTTTCTTCTTGATGTATGGGGTTTCCCTCGTTTTCATTAACATAATCAGTGGGTTTAAATTGTTCCTCTCTCATTCTCATTTTTGCCATATCTTTAAAGATTTGTCTGCGGGACATTTCACAGTTTACTAAGATTCTTTCCGTGCGTTATCCATGATATTTCCTTAGCTAGTTTGATCACTCTTGTAGATTGTCGCATTTCCAGTCTGTATTGGGTACAATCGTCGTTGGTTCGCGGACTTAGCCAGATCTTATACTTTTGTGTGGGGGATGGGGGAAGGGGGGTGTTGTTTTTACCGCTCCTTTAACTTATTCATTCCACCAGCTTGTTTTATTGTTCAATTTTCCTCCTGTTTGTTTATAACCACATTGTGTTGTCAAACAATTCATAAGAATGTAACGTTCTTAAATATGTCCCATGGTGTTTTTATGTTGTCATCGGGTTACCCGTTCCAAAAATAGATCTCCCCCCGCGCTTAGAAAAATTCATATGCATGCATTCATTGTGCACACAAGTCTTACAATACGCATCTAACAAAAGCATTCCAACATTGTCTAACACTGGCAGGACATATTTCTAGTGTATATTTAATTTCACCTTCTTGATTTATATTATCCCATGTCTCGTGTGAAACCTTGTTAATTATTCATTTTCGACCTTTCTTTTGCGATCTTTCGACCTTTCCTGGTGATACCGATATGTCCTTTCAGTGGTGCGTGTTAGAAAAACCTAGCACACTAGAAACCGATTCAGTGTCAAATGGTAATATATCGCAATCTGTGACTCCCTATTTGTACAGAAAGACGCCATAATAGGGTCACCGTTGTTTTGTTTTTTTTTTCCGTGGTATCTTCCGTAATTTTAATGCTCATTGAAAGAAAATTGACATTATAATATTTGTTCACTTGACAGTGTACCATGTTTGGTCCAAACGTTCTTGTTATTTGGCACTGAATCAGTTCAGTTAACTTTTAAAATACGGCAGGGTCAAATGTGATAATGAGGTTTCAGTGAGTTTTTTAGTAATTGGAGGCAATTATTTGTGCCCCAACATTGGGGGACGATACATCAATACCATTAGAAATGCAGATGATACAATCTTGATTGCAGAAAATGAACAGGACCTGCAACATTTAGTAGATGCTGTTGTTGCACACAGTTAACAACTAGGGTTAGAACTGAATATTAAGAAGACACAGATTATGGTCGTCACTGGGAAGAAGGAAATACTACAATGTGATATACGAGTAAATGGGTATATTCTTAAGCAAGTGAATCGATACAGTTATCTCGGAAGAGTCATAACATCTGATGGGAGATGCCTTGAAGAGATTAGAACAAGAATTGCCATGGCGAATGTAGCCTTTTGCAAGATGAAAAACACACTGACCAATAAAAAGATATCAATTGAAACGAGAAAAAGAGTGTTGAAGTGCTAAATAGAACCTATACTTTTCTATGGATTTGAAGCGTGAACAATGAGCAGTCAAGCTAAAAACATCTGATGGCTGTGGAAATGTGGTTTCTGAGGAAAATGCAAAGAATACCATGGACAGACAGAAAAACCAACGAACAAGTCCTTCAAGAAACAAATGAAGATCGTAAAGTGATTAGAGTCATTAGACGTAGACAGTCAACATCTTTTGGGCATGTTATGAGAAGAAATTAGTTGGAGAACTTGGTGACAACAGGCAAAATCGAAGAGAAGACACCAAGAGGAAGACTGAGAAGTAAATACCTGGATGGCCTAGCCACGTAGCATGGTCGAGACAGAAACACGGAGCTCATCCACGACTCTGGTGATCGAGTGAGATGGCAAAACATGACCGCCCACGCTTATCGGCATGGCACATGATGGATGGATGGATTTGTGCCTGGGATTTGAAAATATACTTTTTGTTTCGTATTCTTTTCCTATATGATATTCTTGTGAGTGTGTGCAAGTGAGAGAGAGAGAGAGAGAGAGAGAGAGAGAGAGAGAGAGAGAGAGAGAGAGAGAGAGAGAGAGAGAGAGAGAGAGAGAGAGAGAGAGAGAGTATGTGTACGTGTGTTACCAACTGATGTGGGAGATTATGCTTCTCCACAGCTTGGATCTCCAACGGCATGTATGGAGTTCGTGTGCTGATCGACACCTTTCCGGCTCCCTATACCGCCAACTAAGTAAGTCAAGGTCGCCCTGTTACGCGCCTCCGGTGTCAAGGTCATACAGTGCACATTATTATACATCTATAGACACTCTGCCTGTCTCCATGGCTAAGGCGTTACGGGTGCAGTTCGTACTTCCGCTTACCTGTGTTTGAAACATAGCTGCGCGTGATTTGGCAGCAGACCGTGATTCGCTGGCTTTAATGTGTTGGTATGGGAGCTGGTCGTTCAGAAAATAATGGCAAACTACTGAACATAAAACTTGCCAAAAATTCAACAACAGCTGGAAAATGTTGGTGTTGACAGCGATGTCCTGTAAATAGGATATGCAACACACACACACACACACACACACACACACACACACACACACACACAAAATAGACACTCTGCCGGTCTCCATGGTGAAGGACTTACGGACGGGGTTCGTAATCCCGTATACCCGCGTTCGAAACACTGCTGCGCGCGATTTGGCAGTAGATCGTGTTGCGTTGGTTTTGCGTTGGTATCGGTGCCGGTCGTTCAGAAAACATGCCAAGAGATCACAGCGGCAGAAATACTGGTGTTTAATGCGATGTCCTGTAAAGGATATGCAAAACAAACAAAAAACAAAAAGAAATAGACACTCTGGTGGTCATGTGGTCAATATCGCCTTTACTTCCCAAGGTAATTTCTGGTACGCCTGTTTGGCTGGGTCGACCTGCAAACGCAGACCAATTTTCAAAATATGACCCATGCGGAGCAGACCTCATAACCACGGGAGGCCAAAAAGTAAATGTCTAGACACATCGATGTAGCCAGGTATGACGCTCAAACAGCGGCCAAACATCCGACGCTTCAACAATTTTGAAACGCCAACAAAAATAAGAATTCGACGTCAATTTTTGCAACAGGCGTACGCATTAATCGAGTTTAAAGGGGTTTAAAGCGGAGAGCTCGGGGTGGTCCTTGTACGCGTCCTGGGCGTTTAGGGCATATAGTGCAATAAATCATCATTCGCACTTGCGGAGCGCTATCGAGAACAGGTTACCTGAATTGTTCAACAAACCTGATACGGGGGAGGAGAATGGCACGTGGCAAGAAAAATACCAGTGGACACCTGACTTACAAAATGAGCAGCGTGGAAGCCGCCAAGACCTTAAAGATGACGAGAGAAGCGAACCTGCCTGTCTGAGCTGCAGCAAAGAACCTGAACCTACAGTAACCTTAAATGAAGCTACCACGAGGAAGGCCGACGACAACCCACCACAGACAAGAGCCAAGACTATTGAGAAGCAGAGAGATGAGAAAGACATCAGAATTGGAAAAACCGACTCACAGACGACCAGGTGGGTTGTCAAACGTATCCAAGTGGAGCTGACAGATGAACAGATCATGAAACAGCTACAACAGGAGAATGTCCATATCCGAAACGTGAAGGCGAAGCGGATTCTGACGTACTCCGAGATACCTACTACTCTAGCGGTGGTAACAACAGAGGGCAGCGAGATGCCGATCACAATAGCTATGAACAAAAAAGTACAACAGCCCGAAAGATTCATTCCAAGAATCATTCAGAGCTCAAGATGCCACAGCAGATCAACATGCCGCAGCAAGACAGAGATCTGTCGATACTGCGACGAACATCAGGCCTTCAAGTAATGTCCGCTGGCCAAACAGGACAAGGACTTCCGAGCGTCCAATGACAACAGCAAGTGTGTCAACTGCCTTAGAAAGCATGGGTCAAAATACCTGGGCTGTCCGTACCTCAAAGACATAGAGATGTCCTAAAGACCGCCATAACTACAAAGATTCCATACAAGGAAGCACTGCGGAGGTGCGAGACAGCAACAAGCATCTCACAAACCGAAAAATCACAGCTACAAGACCAGATTGACGAGCTGTAGAAACAAGTCAATGCACAGCTGACGCTACTCTGACCAGCGACAATGAACACCTGCTGGCCGATATAAAAGAAATGCAGCGCAGCATCCAACAAGAGATGGAGCGCATGTCACAGATGAAAAAATAAAATGAAAAAATCCTACCAGCAATCAAGACAGAAAGAGAATTACTAAAAGCCGAAAGGGAACAATGCCAAAGGAAACAAGCAGAAGCCATGCAAACGACCGCAAAGAATCCGCAAGCTGGAGCCACACTAAAGACCAATCAGAAACCGCAAGTTAAAGCCAGCAGTCCAACAATGATGTCCAAGCATCTCAAGGGGAAACCAGAATCCCGCTAGACACTTGAAGAAAGCCCAGATGAGGAATCCAACACACTTGAAGACAACCGGAGCAACAACGAGAAAGACGAAGCAACCTTAACTCGCGAAGAGCAGTGGGCAATTTGGGAGGATTAATACGACGAGAGTGAACGGCAAAGAAGACTACGAGTCGGCAAATCAAACAAAGAGTCCTTATAAGGACTGCAATCGGTCAAATCAGACAAGCCAAGAGCCTTCACTGGCCAAAGAAACGACAAGAGGAGGCAAACACAAAGGAGAACTCGCCGACCAATCCCAAAGCTGACGTCACAGACACAAACGCTTATATAACCAATCGGAATTAGGACTCACTCGCAAGAGCACACAGACAGAAACAGGATAAAACCTACAAAAACCACGGATCTCAACTCAAACCAGTGCTGAAGAAGCTAGTTGAACGAGACCAAATTTGGAATTTGTGCAATTGAATCAAGCAAGCAAGCGAGCTCGGTGTTTTTCCCATATGACTCCCTATCTTTTCGCAGGGCGACCTGCGGAAAGCGTGGCACAAAGCACGAACTCCGTAGTTCCAGATGTGACACCAAGGAGTCTCCGTGAAACTGGTGAACATAATGATGTATTCCGGAATCGAACCCACGACCTTCGGACCACAAGGCAAATGGCTTGACCACTTTGCCACGGAGACTTCACCACATTAACAGAGTAAGTAAATACTGCCTTAGAAGAGCTGCGGGAGTAACCTTGAATTCCAAGATTCACAGCCATACAGCAAAACAGGCTCAATATAGCACTTCAGCACTCTCTTACATTCAATGATAGTGACTTATTGCATAATATGGATATTATACGTTATATTTAGTTAGGTGTTCTTTTTTTCTTTGTATTAAATACTGCATAAATATCGTACTTCATCGTTATATTAGTTTACAATGCAAGTGCAATGAAACAGTGTGTATCATATATTAACAATTTTGTATATAATTTTACATAGATATCGTTTGTCAATATATTTTGGAATAACTAATAATGTATGTATATGATGTATTTTTAATGACTGTGCAATGTTTGAAAATATTGCGGGTCCAAATTTTGTATTCACCCTCTGTAAAGTTCATGTAACATAATACATCTATCCATCATGTGCCATGCTGGTAAGCGAGGGCTGTCATAATTGGCCATCTCACTAGATCACCAGAGTCGTGGATCAGCTCATTGTTATTGTCTCGACCATGCTGCGTGACCAAGCCATCCAGATATTTATTTCTCTGTCTTCCCCTTGTTCTCTTCTTCTCGATCTTGCCAGTTGTCACCAAGCTCTCCAATTTATTTCTTCTCAGTACATGTCCAAAAAATGTTGACTGTCTACGTCTAATATCTCTCATCAACTGACAATTTTCATTTGTTTCTTTTAGTACTTGGTCATTGGTTTTTCTGTCTGGCCATGGTATTCTTTGCATTCTCCCCAGAAACCACATTTCAACAGCCATCAGATGTTTTCTCAGCTTGGCTGCTCATCGTCCAAGCTTCACATCCATACAAAAGTATGTTGTTTGTCCATCAAGAATGACGATGACCATTCATTTCATCCAGTGCGGTTGAAAGTATGGAGCCGTGAGTTCTAAGATGGCTGATAAGGCCTATTTTACTCGAAATATTTTTGACAATGTGGACAAAGAATGCTTGAAGTTCCACGAGGAGGATCTTCTGCGGTGGTTTTTCCAGCCTTTTATTCACAGCTCTTGCAGTCCTGGTTGCTTCACAAGTGACTGCACCCTTGCGTAATGATGTACGCCACGAATTTCGGTCTTTGGAAGCAGTCTCCAAGGTGTCATGATTTATTATTTCGTTGTCAATCGAAACGAGAAAAAGAGTGTTGAGGTGCTACATACAGCCTATATCGCTTGGCTGGTCACTTAACTCGCATGCCAGATCACAGGCTACCTAAACGAATTTTGTTACGGTCGGTCTTTGGCAGCAGTCTCCCAGGTGTCATGATGAATTCCAAAAGTTTTCAGTGAGATTTTCAGTGTCTTTAAAACGTTTCCGCTGGCTGCCTTGGGAGCATTTACCATAGCGCAGCTCGCCGTAAAAAATTCGTTTAGGGAGTTTGTGAACTGGCATGCGAGTTAAGTGACCAGCCCAGCGAATTTGATATAGGCTGTATGTAGCACCTCAACACTCTTTTTCTCGTTTCAGTTGACATCTTTTTATTGGTCAGTATGTTTTTCATCTTGCTAAAGGCTAATTAAACTAATTTCGCCATGGCGATTCTTGTTCTTCTTCTTCTTTGCGTTCATCCCGTGTGTTTTTTTCAGATGTGATTGCGGTGTGTCTGGGTAGGCACCCTTGGGTCAAAACCCTTAAGCCAACACATCCGACTTTTAGCGCGCATTTTTGACCAGGTTAGCATTCCTGGGAGATTCTTGTTCTAATCGCTTCAAGGCATCTCTCATCAGTTGTTATTACTGTTCCAAGATAATTGTACCGATTCACTTGCTGAAGATTATTCCCATTTACTTGTATATTACATTGTGGTATTTCGTTCTTCTTAGTGACGACCATAATCTGTGTCCTTTTACACTTTAATTCTAACCCTAGTTTTTCAGTGTGTGCAAAAAACGCATCTACTAATTTTTGCAGATCCTGCTCATTGTCTGTAGTCAATAATGTGTCATCTGTATATCTAATGTCATTGATATTTCGTCCTCCGATGATGATTCTATTTACATCTTCTACATTTCTGAAAATATTTTCACTGTCTAGGGAAAAAAGATCTAGAGACATTACACATCCCTGTCTCACACATCTCTTAATAGACTGATATTGACCCACTTCACTATCAATCCCTATGGCAGCTTGTTGTTTACAATATATGCTTTTTGTAAAAATTAATGTCTTACTCATCAATTTGTAGATCTGCAAGCATCTCTACCATGTCGATATGTCTTATTCTATCGAAAGCCTTTGTGTGGTCAATCAGACGAGAGACAGACAGTGTTGGATATACATTGCAGCCAACCTTCATTGTGGAGACGGCACCTGATTGATTGATGATAGAACGTTCAATTACTGTTCGCAGCATATATACAGCATTTACTGTACCATTGTCTTCTACAAATCCACATTGTTCTTCTCCTATTCCAGGTTGTATTTTCTTTCTTCTCCTATTCCAGGCTGTATTTTCTTCCTAACTCTTTGCATGATCATTCTTAGCAAACTCTTCGTGATGTGACTCATTATACTAACTGTACCATTTTAATCATAATTTTCTTTTGTTTAAAGTTGCGTATCCCTTACAGGACGTTGCAGTCAACACCAGCATTTTTCAGCTGCTGTTGATGTACTTGGCTAGTGTTACGTTCAGTAGTTTGCCATTGCCTTCTGAACGACCGGCTCCCATACCAGCACGTTATAACACAACGCGACACGGTCTGCTGCACAAATCGGTCGCAGCTGAGCTTCGAACGCCTGATACCCGGCTCACGAACCGCGTTCGCAAGCCTTTAGCCACGGAGCGGGCTTAATCATAATAGGTAAATACAAAACTTGGACCGGCAAAATGTTCAAACACTGCACAGCTATTAAAAATACACCCTGTATAATGAAGTTCTGTTTGTCACTAGTTGTTAATTATTTCCTTTTGCCATCATTTCTTATTAAAAGTCCAAGATTGGAGAAACGTGTTTCTTGTTTAAGACTTCCATTGCATTGCTAATTATCGTAGCTATAACTTTGTTTGTGTAAAGATATTTTTTTAATGCTGCATGTCAATTACAGGACGTTGCGACCAACCCCATGTTGATAGTCTATGCAATTATATGTTCAGTAGTTTGTCATTGATTTCTGATTTAAACTTTTAAGTCCAACCGAATGTCGGTGTGTGGGCGTGGTAGCGAAGTTGATAGCGAAATACGCTGATAATGTCGGTTTCAGAGTCTGGGCTCGTCACCTGCGAACGTGAGGGAGAGATTTGCCTTCTGTTCTTCCGTGCATTTGGGCCTGCAAAATGTAATGGCTCTGTCACAGTACACACCTGTAGCCCAAAACTGCTACGGGAAATTTTGTTTATGCCGTTGTAACAGTTGAACAGCTTACCCCACTGTCAGTGCACCGGCAGTTTAGGAGCAGGAGCTCTTATCTTGTCGGCGTCGCCGACGCCAGATGCAATAGTTCGTATATGCACTTGCTCAACAAGATTCTGAAGCGCCAAAATATTATATCCAGTTAAAGGACATTTATGAAAACTGTTCGTAAAATCCGAAGAATGGTGAGATCACCGTGGACGAATGGAAAGAACAATGAAGATATCTTGTAGGAAGTTAACTCACAGAGAGAATTTATTTCTTGCAACAGAAGAAGACATTCCACATTTTTGGGCATGTCAGCAGTGAAGATATATTGTAAATAAGAGAGAACTCATTGCTTGCAATAGAAAGGAAAGTTCTACATGTTTCGGTATGTAGTCACAAAGGGAAAGTTGGAAATGAGGAGACACAGTGGGAGACTAAGATAGATGATGCTGGACAGTCTGAATTCATGGCATGGACGACATCGGTATCAGAAATTATTGGCAGACAGAAGGCTGTGGACACACGTGATCACAAACGCCACACTGGATAGACTATGAGTAGAAGAACAATTGTTAACCACCCCCTGTCCCGCCTCCCAGCCTCAATCAAATTAGCTTTATGGGTAGTGAATCAAATGTCTTGCCTTCTGAAATAATAATGAAGTACTTGAGGTTTCGTGCGCAAATTTGGGGACCCTCGGCAGTTGAAAATCGGACGAAACAGGCCGCAGTTACATTGTTCCCGGCAACATTTCTAAAATAGAAACCATCAATTGCCTTCGCCAAGTCCCCACTAATGATACTCTGGCTGACTTACCACCCATAGTGGAAATTAATGAAGCTATTCATCATCTTTCCAGTGGTAAGGCCCCTAGTCCTGACTCAATCGCGGTGGACAAAGCAGGTGGGCCGGTTCTGATAGAGCAGCTTCACCAAGTCTTTACAAACATATGGGTGAACGAGACCATGCCACAAGATATCAAGGACGCGGAAATGGGTCACCTATACAAACTTAAAGAAAACCGCACGGCCTGGTTATGTCGCCCCTCTGTATCCAGCCTATTCTGTTACACAAGATTCAACTGTCCCATTGCATATGCACCTTTCTTGTTTACATTTATTTGGGGAAATAAAATAAAAAACAAACATAAAACGCTAATATAAAAAACAATGTTTTTCCATAGAGATTGAATAACATAGACACAAACACCTAAATTTGCCAGTTAATAAGTTGTGCAATTTATTATGTTTTGTCTTCGTTATTCAAAATAACACCGATTTCCCCGTAAAGGAGAAGGGGTGAATAACGATATAAAGTAACACAACTGCTTGAAAGACATAACTGAACAAATGAAAACATACACTGTAAAAGATATAAATATTACAATTGCTTAAAAGACATATATAAACACATAAAAACATTCACTTTGTTAATTATATACACATTACAATTGTTTCAAAGACATATCTAAACAAATGAAAGCATTCAGTTGGAGGACAATATAAATATTACAATTGTTTGAAAGACGTATCTAAACCAATAAAAACATTTTATTGGAGGACTATATAAATAATACAATAGCTTAAAATATAATATAGAATGGGATGGGGGAAGTAGGCAAAACAGGTACTCGACCTTGCCCAAGGGTGTCCGGTTGGCCAGCGGATAAAATGAGGCAGCTTACTTATCCTTTGATAGTGGGTGGATACCCCCATCAGGCCACCCTGGACAATGATGTTAGTTGCATGTTATTTATAGGACTACGCAATCAACAACAGCAATTTATTTAATAATTTATATTTTTTGTCTGTTTGTGATTGCCTAGTCAGTTTACAAAACATGATATTACGGTTAAAAGATTAATCATCGTGGCCCTGTTCAGCTGTAAAAATGTAAGTGAGTAATGGGCCCTTTTACATGCTTTAAGGTGTGTTGGGCATGTGGGGCTAGACAAATATTTGTATAGACCAATCAACACTTGGTGGGTCATGGGTCATGTGATCAAGTCTGCGCTGGCTGCCTTTACTTCCCATGACATTTTGGACGGGGTCAACCTGGGAGCCCAGGTCAGTTTTTTAAATCTGAATCTGCCTGATGCAGAAGGAACCCATGACAACTGGGCTGGCCAGTCAGTGTCTATCCACTATGCCACCATGGCTCCACATGTTGACTGGTTATAGCCACTGCCATTTACTACCAATATAGTACCTTGCTGTGTTTGGCAGCGGGGGGGGGGGGGGGGGGGTCGGGGGTCTTGAGCCTTAGGAATTAAGGCTGTATGGCTATTGCAGTCGCCGCAAACTATGCAGGTTAGGGTTTTCTTTTTTTCCCCGGACAGAAAAAACTCCACACCTTACCGAGGATTCAAACCTGGGTCTCCCGAAGGAGAATCCCGCATTCTAGCCACTTGGCGAGCCACTTCTCAACTTGGTTATAGTACAGGTCATTATCTGTATACCTGATTCTGTTGTGTCTTCCTGCCTTATGTTTCATGCAACTGGTTTCTGTACGTAGTTCTGATCCGTTGGTGATCTTTTTGTTTTTGCTTCTCTTTTCTGTTGGAATATCAGTGGTTAGGATATTTCTTTGCAGCTTCTGTCTCTGGTTGCTTTTTGGCTTCTGTAAAGTCTTTGTATCTTTGTCTATCGTAGCTTACTTTATTTCTTGGTTAAATTGATTGTTTTATGCATGTTTAGTTACAACATGGTAATTAAATTTAATGTTTCATAAATGTCTAGTTTGATTGTGAGTGAATGTTTATAATAGGCTACTTTGATTGTAGCATAGCTGTTACATTGGATGCTTTTAAAATGTCGCATTGGAACGCTGCATATTTTGCTGAATATTTGATGAATGTGTGATTGTTGCATAGTTGTTCTGTCTGATGATTTATAAATGTATGATTGTTGCATAGTTATTTTGCTGAATGTTTTATAAATGTGTAATTGTTGCATAGTTGTTCCAGTGAATGGTTTATAAATGTCTAATTCAATTGTGGCATATCTGTTTGGTTGAATGATTTCTAAATGTCTAATTTGATTGTTGCATAGCTGTTTGGTTGAATGTCTAGTATAGAGCAAGGCTGTGACATTGAATATTTTATAAATGTCTTAGACCAAAATCTTATTTTTATATACATTTAGTGTGAAAATCTTTAGTGATAAATGAGCACATAGTCTCATTACATTTTCTGCAGATGCTGTTTCTGAATTCACTTATACATTCAGAGGCATATGCAGTCACAATTGTTTCTGGAAATCATAGACTTTATGTGTGAATTACTGCATTAAAATGTATGCCTTGACATGTTTATTTACTTAAATAAAAGTGAAATTCTTTACAAGAGGACATTTTGATTGTTTTTATTGCCATTAGATCTAGAACTGAACTCGAGTACTGATTTTGCATATGTCAACAGCACCACAGGTTGTGTACCATGACTGGTATTTAGTAATTTCTCTGCTGCTATCCTATCTTGATTGCCTCAATTTTAGCATCATACTTATGGCAGTATTTTCCTTTTGGAACTCTGTAGGGGAGAAAACCACAACTATTCTTTCTTATAAACAAGCGTTTGTAATTCTCTCCCCTTCGTTTCTACTGCCAAATATGGCATTTCATTCCGGACAGATTTTAAAATTTTAATATTGCTTTTCATTGCGAAGGCGCTGACATCGTCTTGGTTTCAAGAATCGACATCATAGCACTGCGGACAAACACATAGATAATCAGTCTCCCTCAGAATATGTAAAAGTGTAGATATAAATCATTGCAGCAGCACTCTGGTTCCACACATCTCTGATTGGTAATCGCATACTTTCCTTGCACTGACCCACTTGGGAGAGATTTCCGTGGCGAAGTAGTCTGCTTGGCCTCCTGAAGGTTCTTTACTCTGGCATTGTCAGAAACCACGTCTTAGTCACCAAGCTCTTCCCAATTTCTTCGGTAATTGTGCTCAAACCAATATGAGAACAGCTACAAACAATCACAATAAAATGTTTATTTTATTTTAAAATATAAAATTCTGTAAAATTTTGTCAACTGACATAAATATTGCGTTGTAGAAAATAAATGTTTGATATATTTTTCTATATATAAAATAAATATGCATACCCTTAAGAAAGAATATCTTGTGCTCATACATGGGTTAAACATGAGTAACAAGCAAAAACACATGGATATATAAGTTCAGCAAAAATATCACGTGGGTTCACCATTAGGTCACATGCGAAAACGCAAGAATACATCACATATGAGTCTGCGTGACCAAAAAAAGGGTAAAATTGTCTGCAGACAAAAAATTGGAGAGACATTGGTCAAAGTAAAAGTTGACAGATACATGGCAATGGAGACTACATCAGATGCTACACTAGACAGTGGAAATCTACAAACGCAGGGGGTGTGGGGCGAGGTGGGATAGTGTAACAAAAGAACAATCTAGTGTGTGTGTGTGGGGGGGGGGGGGGGGGGGGGAGAAGAGAGAGAGAGAGAGAGAGAGAGAGAGAGAGAGAGAGAGAGAGAGAGAGAGAGAGAGAGAGAGAGAGAGAGAGAGAGAGAGAGAGAGAGAGAGGAGAGGCCTTTACATATAATATCTAGTGCCACACACACAAAATATTAGATACTTCAACCACATCAGTCATGCCGCAATGTGCATTTATGGGACACCTCAAACACCAGATAGCAGAGGATGCATGGCGGCTCTGAACGAATGAACTTTTATTTTCAAAGGGTTGCAAATTGGGCCCTCCCAATCACTTATCTTTCGTTCACCAATTGTGTGTGTTACATTCATATAGGAAAACAAACATTGTCAAATGAAGAAACAAACAATACAGTGTTATGAGATAGGCAAGCAGGCAGACACACGTACATCCATAAACACATACATACATACCTGCATATATGCATCATTTACACAAACTCTCACAGTTATGCACCCACCCAATAACATAAAAATAGACTCCCTCACATATACATATGCTCACTCACAATGACACACTACCACACTTTCACATACTGACAACTCTCATGAGCATCCACACAAAAATTGAAAAAATATGTTATATGTACACATTGCATATCTTAAAGTATGTTAACGCAATGCAAAAGGATAAAGTTAGCTAAAACTGATAAAGCAGTGCAAAGTTTTCATATTGTAAAGAAAAGGAAGATTGTGTACTACAAGATGGTTATGGAGGTGGAGGCCCAGAAAAAGCAAAGGGCACACAGAGATAATGTTGACTATACCACAGCAAGCAAAGGGCACATAGAGATACAAGAGTTTACAATGTTTAAAAATAGAGTATGTAATGATGAGCAAGAGAAACAATTGCAGAAAATTCAAACTCCTCACTAATGGAATCTAGCATGATAATTAAGCTATAGGTTCATCTTCAGCTTGATGGTCTGAACTCTCATGGTGGTATAGTCTGAAGTGACTTATAGTGGTGATACAGTCTGTACTCAGCTAAAGAAGTAGTAAACAGGAATTACTGTACATGCTAAATTCATTGACATGGATTTCATGACGGTCTGCATGGTTAAAAAATAGTTCAAAGGATGAGACGATCGACCTGCGAGTTGGGAACTTTCTCAAAAACAGATTATAGTAACTGAAAAGACTTGCAGACTCAAACAGTATCATGTATCAGCATCCACTGATTTTTGTGAAATGGACTTCTACTGAGTGCATTTGGCATTGTCTTATATATACATATACATAACCAGCACGACACACACACGTACGTACACGTACGCGTGTGTGTGTGTGTGTGTGTGCGCGCGCTTCTTTTTGAGTATATAGAACATGTGGTCAATTAATTATGGACAGATTCAAAGTATAGGATGGACAATGAGCGAGATTTAGTGGAGATATCCAAAGACAACCAATGTTTGATGCGAGTAGTTTGGGAGCCTATGCTCCACTGGAGGATCAGGGGATTTAGTTAGGCTTTCTAGAATCAGAACAGTGGTGGCATGAGATAAATGCCGGGCGACTTTTTTTTACAAACGTACGCATGCATGTGCGCAGATATTTCAAACCTTACCTAAATGGCTAATTATTAAAAACCATTTCTGTAGCAGACATTATTCACAACAAGAAATTAGGATTAACATTTTCAACATTTGTATTACATTAGGTAAAGGGGTTGTGGGCGTGATTCATAATCCTGTATACCCAGGTTTGAAACACAGCCGTTTTTGTTTTTTTTAAATTTCAGAAAGCACTGGCAAAGTACTGAACGTAAAACTTGCCCAGGAATCATGATCAGCCAAAATGCTGGGGTTGACTGCTACGTTCTGTGAAGGACATGCAATTAAATTTAATTATATTAGAAGCTATTAAAATTATGTATCCAACCTGCATACATGTGGTATTATCACCACATAACATAACTAATTGCTTACAAAAGTTATGAAGAAACCACTGGCGTTTTAGCAAATGAAACATCACGAAGATGCACTGCCCTACATTTTTTCCCCACTCATCTCAGTTCCTAGAGTTCTGAGATCAATTCTCTTAACATATCTTCCATGCTATCACCTTGGGAAATCTAGCAACATTTCTCGCATTCTGCCGTTGCCCTACCGCTGATCATTCCGGTCATGTGTTCCTTGATTTTTTATCTGAATACATGGCCACAGGGCATTGCTTCTCATAAGTGTTTATCCCTGGCAGTTCTTTGTCTGATAAGAACTATTTCTTGGGTGCCAGGTGAGTTTGCCTTATCAGTGATGTGAACAACCTACCTGTCTGCAGGTCTTTGATCACAAGGCAGGGAGGTACAAGCGCTCCTTGGAATGTAGCAGTTCCACGATGACTACAGCTCCTTTACACAACTGATCATCCAGAATTTTGGTCACCAGGCAGGGAGGCACAAGCTCTCCTCAGAAGGTAGCAGTTCCAAGAATCTGTTGAGATTATCTTGCTACTACTGCTGGTATAAATAATACATTTAAACATGGGAACAATGGGAATTGTTCTGTAGCATTTAAGTTTAAAAAGAGCCATTTGCTGGTGTTAAACACCCAAAAAGTAACTTAAATAAATAAATATCTCCTCAGCTTAGCACTGAATCTAGGTGTATGTTGGCAAGCTAGTTTGCTATCTACTATATCACAATAAGTCATAAGGCAACCAAGTGCAATGATAACCAAAAAACATACAGTTGTACATGATAATGAAAAAAAAAGAGACTATACACATTACTCAAAACTGTAGTTGTATAAAATCATAACAAAATAAAATGTTACATGATAGTTTCCATGGGGAATGATTCCGGTTTGAAATACGTGTTAAACATTTACAACAAACATACAAGTATGTGTGGGTGGTGGTGGGATGTATGTGCATGAGCAGGCATGTCCCTCTCTATTCCTTTCTAAGTATATTCAAAGATTAAATCCACAAAATCTTTAAACAATGTTTAAAACTTACTATGATAAATGTAGGAGATATATTAGCTAAAGAAAGATATAAACTTCATTATTTGGAACTGGACTTGTACCCAGGACTTCTTGAGTTTCAGATGGACATACATCTAGGCCTTCTATCCCATTAGGGATTGAACCTCAAAGTTCTAGTGCTAGTAAATAAAAGTATGCTAGCACATCAACTGCTACAGCTTCTGAAATGTGAACTGTCTTGGGAAGTACACAAGATACACCCATCAGAACAAGGATATATGTATGTGAAGATTAGGTTTGAACTGGCACAAGCCAAAGTCTAAATAAAAGTCAACAATGATGAAAAATAGCATGTTAACGTGAATGATATTAAAAGCCAAATAATGAATGAGGGTCAGCATGGCCAAATGATTAAAAGCATTCATTCTTAAAAATCCTGTGTCTGGATGTTGAGATTAGGGGTTCAACGGCCTACACCAGTCAGCTGAACTAAAATGTTGTCTTTTCGTCATTCACTTGGGGGTGTAAATTATGAAGTTGGAATGGGTTCACCATTGTGGCGAGGACACTGGTAATAGGGAATGCTATTCCACATGCAAAAATCAGTCCAGTGCACTAAAAGTAGTCACATGTGTATGGACTATGCTTTTCAAAGCGAGCAATCATTCAAAGTGAAAGGAAGATCATGGATGACACCAGCAGAAGATATCACCGGGCAGGTTACCCCTGTCAAGCAGATACACAAGAGCAATTTTAACCAAGTCATCGTCATATGGGGTAGAGTGATGAAAAGGGTTGGCACAACTATAAACCCAACAAGTGATGGTAAAAATGCTGACAGAGAGGGTGAATAGAATAACAAACACCAACAGCTCTGTGCAACATCAAGTAAAATTTGCTTGGGGGTTCTCAGAGGTAAGGTCTGTGAGCGGAATGGAGAATGTATGGCTGCAAACCTCAAATATGAAAATGGAGGTGGCCATTATTACTGCAGCTTTGTGGTGGCCATACTGCACTCCAACCACCAGAGTAATAACCGAGACTGAAGCTCAGTTTGTGTCCCATAAAGTTAAACATTGACAGAAGTGGCATGAGTGCATATTAAGCATAGCCACGTCGTTATTACTGTCTGATTTACTTTTGGGTGTCAGGCAAAAAGTGACCACATCTTTTATTTCAACTCTTGGTAGCATTCATACTCCACAAGAGAGAAATTTTTAAGACTATGAACGACTGCTAAGAGGGGGACACTATAGTAGACTAAATAACATGTTTAAGAATGCTTAAGTTTGAATTTAAGTATTCTGGGAACTTGAGATAAATGTGAAGTGTTTCCACCTGGAATGATCAGTATATACACATTCTGATATTAGCTATGTGAAATAATATTTTTCGTAAACACATGAAGAAGGTTATCAGAACCACTTAATCCATACCACTTTATTTTGATTTTAAATGCAAAAGAGTAACATTAATCAGTTCATATCTTTCTGATTTCTTGTAGTATGGACCTAATTACCGCCGAAGACGTTTAAACATTTTTGGCAGCATAAAACGTCTGTGTCTTTCTTTCTGATTCCGTGCTTGTCTTCTGCGGTATATTGTCATATCAGTAGCAGCTTCTGTGGCGTCATGGTCTTGGGATATATCTCGTGTAGCTGCAGTACAATGGTCAGCAGAGATGTCTAGTATTTGAGGCTGCTCATGTGTGATTATAGTTCTATGTGGAGTATTTTGGTCTTCTGTGGCGTCATGGTCTTGGGATATATCTTGTGTAGCTGCAGTACAATGGTCAGCAGAGATGTCTAGTATTTGAGGCTGCTCATGTGTGATTATAGTTCTTGGTGGAGTATTTTGGTCTTCTGTTGTCTCATAAGTAATACAAACTTTCATCACTGTTCCCTCCATATATGTTGACACATTGCCTCCGCTTGGTATGTCCATTAAGACTTGCACTTTTTTTGGCACAGCTCTCATGTTTGCTACAAAAAAAGTATAAAATTACATAAATGCATAAATACATAATAGGGTGTGAGTAAGAGTAAGTGATTGAGTGAGAGATTGAGTGAGAGATAGTGTGTGTATGTCTGTGTGTGTGAGCTAGTAAGAGGAGAGAGAGAGAGAGAGAGAAAATGTGTGTGTGTGTCTGTGTGTGAGGGTAAGAGAGAGAGAGTGAGAGTGTGGGAGTGAGTGTTAGTGAGAGTGAGTGAGAGTGAGTGAGTTAGAGAGTGAGTAAGTGTGTGGGAGTGAGTAAACTAGACTTTGAGTAAAGGCTGTGTGTAAGACTTGTGAGTACAGTGCTGTGTGTTAGACTTGTTAGTAAAGTGCTGTGTGTTAGACTTGTGAGTAAATTACAGTGTATTAAGACTTGTGAGTAAAGTACTGTGTGTAAGACCTGTCAGGATAGTACTCTGCGTTATACTGTGTGTTAGACTTGTGAGGAAAGTGCTGTGTGTTATACTGTGTGTTAGACTTGTGAGTAAAGTACTGTGTGTTAGACTCATGAGAAAAGTAATGTGTGTTAGACTTGTGAGTAAAGGCTGTGTGTTAGATTTGTGAGTAAAGTGCTGTGTGTTAGACTTGTGAGTAAATTACAGTGTATTAAGACTTGTGAGTAAAGTACTGTGTATTATGTTGTTATATTGTGTGTTAGTTTTGTGAGTAAAGTACTGTGTATTATGTTGTTATATTGTGTGTTAGATGAGAGTAAAGTACTGTGTGTTAGACTTGTGAGTAAAGCGCTGTGTTAGACTTGTGAGTAAAGTGCTGTGTTAGATTTGTGAGTAAAGTACTGTGTTAGATTTGTGAGTAAAGTGCTGTGTGTTAAGACTAGTGAGTAAATTACAGTGTATTAAGACTTGTGAGTAAAGTAATGTTTGTTATGTTGTTATATTGTGTGTTAGTTTTGTGAGTAAAGTACTTTGTGTTATGGTGTTATATTGTGTGTGAGACTTGTGAATAAAGTGCTGTGTTTTAGAATTAATAGTAAAGTGCTGTGTGTTAGACTTATGAGTAAAGTACTGTGTGTTAGACTTGTGAGTAAAGTACTGTTTGTTATGGTGTTATATTGTGTGTTAGACTTGTAAGTAATGCACTGTGTGTTATGGTGTTATAATGTGTGTTAGACTTGTGAGTAAAGTATTGTGTGTTATGGTGTTATATTGTGTGTTAGTCTTGTGAGTAAAGTACTGTCTGTTAGACTTGTGAGTAGAGCGCTGTGTGTTAGACTTGTAAGTAAAGTACTCTGTGTTATGGTGTTATCTTGTATGTTAGACTTGTGAGTAGAGTGCTGTGTGTTATAATGTGTGTTAGACATGTGAGTAAAGTACTCTGTGTTATGGTGTTTTCTTGTGTGTTAATAAATGTGTATCTTTTAAGCTATTTCTTGGTCATTCTTTGTGTTTAAATTGCGCATCATTTACAAATAAATAATGATTAAAGTAACAACTGATCTAGCAATTAGCTAATTTGAAAAATGTCCAGTCTGTTAAGTCAAATCACAAAAAACAGCAGGCCCTGTGTCCTTAATCTCAGCACCCTGCAACAACAGGCTATTTACTTAACTCTATGCCTAGAGTTTCCCACGCTCCTTATCCATTATGTAAGACACTTATGTTGCTATCAGTGATCTGGTTTTAGGAGACTCTTGGAAGCCATATAATATTGGTGCACAGGATGAAATTGTTTTGGGAAAGTTTCTGCTATTTTACTATCGATGTCTTTTAATGATATAAACGTAATCAACAAGTTGGTGAAGACAGCAAAAGATACATTTCTTACATCAATGTAACAATCAGTCTCAATACTTGTAAGTACACATGTCTACACAGTATTAGATTATAGTACCTTCAATGCGTCAAACAGTTGTTTTTTTAAAATGCACAAATATAATAGGGAAACTGACCTCAATTTGTGGCAGGGCTGTATAGTTTATTTTTAGCATTAGAGTAAACAAAATCCTTAATAAATTACTTTTATGCAAGCTTAAAGTTAGTTGCATGTCCTATACAGGATGCTCAAATCAACCCCAGCATGTACTGGCTGTCTGTGATATACTAGGTAAGTTTAGTTGAGTAGTTTGCCATTGCTTCCGAAACAGTTAACGCTTCAACGCCTGCCGCTGATTTTGAACCCTGACTATATACTAAAAAAATAATGATTTTATTCATGATTTACTTATACATATCAATAGTTTGTCAGCAAACAGGTAGGTAATTAGAATACAACAAGTTCTTTAAAACACTTAAGAGCTCATGTGGCTGTAAAAATTGGATGCAATAAAGCTTCAGATCAGAAAATTGCATTGTGAGTGCTGAAAAAATTATGCAAGCTGGCAAGTGCATTATTTCTCATCTAACTGTCATTTGTGGAACTCAGAGACACAAATGGTTCACTAAGAAGATCAGCATGGCTGAATGGATAAGAGTATATGCTCTTTAACTTCTGGTCTGGTGTGTTGATGCCGAGGTAGGGGTTCAACCTCTACCCTGGTCAGTTGGAATAAAGTATTGACATCTCATACATGCCTTGGGGACGTACATTACAATACCTCAGAAGTCAGAGTGGGGTCGCTTGATTGCGAGGGTCACTGGTAATAGGGAAAGCCAATCCAGGCACAAAATTCAGTCCAGCACCACTGGAAGTAGTGTGAATGGACTACGCTTGAGTTCAAAGTGAGCAATCAAAAAAAAAAACACACACACATCAAAATCAATGCAAAGTGGTCTGTTGACCCCCTCAACTTGGTATGTCAGGGAATGATGAAACTGCACATCTCACTATCCCCGTAACACACAGCTGGTAAGGTATATCATAAGTCAACAACAACCAGGAGCCTAAAGGAGGTATGTGAAGTGTTAGGACCATCACTAATCTGTAGGCTTGAGTGCATGAAGAATAGGTGGTCAGTCTTTCTCATCTAAAGTGAATGACAAGAGCTGATAATGAATCCTCGTCCGACCGTGCTCATTCAATTGTCAGCATAACAACAAAGGGGGGTACGGGGTGTCAGGCATTGGTAGCACCTTTGGTAAGGATGACTCTCATGTCCTTTTCAGGACCCATCCCCCACTGGTCCAAGCCAGACACCCAGCTCGTGCCTGTGGCTCCTAGTAGCTGTCAGCATGCGACAGCGGCCACCCCCAGGGCAACAGCTGTGAGAGGCTGGCTAAACCAGGCATGGGTATCCCATTTGGTGTCAAACCAAGAGGTAAACTAGGGTATGCCTACCCAGCATGTGAACACAGGATTTGGTAGACTGCGCGGAAGAAATCATTACTGATTCAACGGGCAAGACGGCGTTTACCTGCAAAGCGTTGTGGAACGTAATGAGCACGGCAAGGCACATAGAGCGCCCTGGTCATCCACTGCACCTGTATTCGTCTCCAGTCGTCTCGACTTGTCTTGCCACTGGACTCAGATGGACTCAGGCGAGAGAGTGAGGTCGACGAATTGCGCAACTCTTCCTCACTTTAATCCAAGTCATCGCGCAAGTCATTCTTCATCCAACGTCACATATCACCTTCAAGCCCTGTGGCGATGGGCGAGCGGCAAAGCGGCAGGCGTGGGTACGCTGGCAGCCGTAGTCGCAGACCTGCACACAGGCGGCTCAGGCCATATGGTCGTCTTCTACTGACCGGAGCAGCAGTGGGATTCGGCAGCCCCCTGAGCGACTGAGCAGCCCTTAATAGGAACACACTGCTCACCTCCATAGCATGAGGAAGGGGCTAGAAAAGGTGCCCTAAACATTGTCTGCTTCATCACTACCTAACCAGCTAGCCGCGGTTGGTGGGTACCCTAACTGCGGTCGACATACAAAGAAAGATAAAACAAGCAAAGCTAAAAGAGTAAACCACATTCCCTTAACTATTGGAACTTGGAATGTACGCACCCTACTTGACAGAGACGGCGCGTCGGGTCCAGAGAGATGAACAGCACTGATTGGGAGAGAGCTGGGCAGGTACAACATCGACATTGCAGCCTTGAGCGAGACACGACTTGCAGAAGAAGGCCAAATCTGTGAAATAGGTGCCGGCTACACATTTTTCTGGAGTGGAAGGAAAAGCGAGGAAAGACGCCAATCCAGTGTGGGATTTGCCATTAAGTCGGCCCTGGTCGGCAAATTAGCTGGATTTCCAAAGGCTATAAACGACAGGCTCATGACCATGAAGTTGCCCCTGCTGAATGGAAGGAAGCATGCAACCATTGTGAGTGTCTACGCACCAACAATGACCAACGAAGATGATGTCAAGGACAAGTTCAATGAGGACCTGCACAATGTATTAACATCTGTTCCCAAAGGAGACAAACTTATACTCCTTGGGGATTTCAATGCCAGAGTAGGCACGGACACCACCTCTTGGAATGGCATTATTGGAAAGCATGGAGTCGGAAACTGTAACAGCAATGGACTCCGCCTCCTTCAGACATGTGCCGAACATGATCTCCTGATTACGAACACAATTTTCCGTCTCCCCATGAGAAATAGGACATCGTGGATGCACCCTCGCTTGAAACACTGGCACCTCATTGACTATGTCATCGTCAGGAGGAGTGACAGACAAGACGTTCGAGTGACAAAATCCATGTGTGGTGCCGAATGTTGGACAGACCATCGTCTCATTGTCTCGAAAATGAACATCCACATCAGGCCACCACGGCGTCCTCAAGGGGCGAAAATGCAAAAAAAGCTAAATGTCACCCGCCTAAACAGCAAGAAAATGCAGCAGTCATTTGAAAATATGCTGGAAGACCGCCTCAAGCCCAATGCTGAAGCTAAACAGGATACTGAAACAGAATGGAGAGCCCTAAAGGACATAATTTACAACACTGCTATGGAAATCCTGGGTCCAGCCCCCCAAAAGCATAAAGACTGGTTTGATGAAAATTCCGAAGACATCAACCAATTGCTGGCCGAGAAACATCTTCTCCTCAAAGCACATTTGAATGACCCAAAGTCAACATCAAAAAAAGATCCTTTCAAGAACATTCAGAGAGTAGTGCAGCAGAAACTTCGGCACATGCGGGACTCCTGGCTGAGCAGCAAAGCTGATGAAATTCAGGGCTTTGCTGACAGACATGATATGAAAAACTTCTACGGCTCACTGAAAGCGGTCTATGGTCCTACATACTGTGTGTTATACTATGTGTTAGACTACTTGAGAGTAAAGTACTGTGTGTTATATTGTGTGTTATATTGTGTGTTATACTGTGTGTTAGACTACTTGAGAGTAAAGTACTGTGTGTTATACTATGTGTTAGACTACTTGAGAGTAAAGTACTGTGTGTTATATTGTGTGTTATATTGTGTGTTATACTATGTGTTAGACTACTTGAGAGTAAAGTACTGTGTGTTATACTATGTGTTAGACTACTTGAGAGTAAAGTACTGTGTGTTATATTGTGTGTTATATTGTGTGTTATACTCTGTGTTAGACTACTTGAGAGTAAAGTACTGTGTGTTATACTATGTGTTAGACTACTTGAGAGTAAAGTACTGTGTGTTATATTGTGTGTTATATTGTGTGTTATACTATGTGTTAGACTACTTGAGAGTAAAGTACTGTGTGTTATACTGTGTGTTAGACTACTTGAGAGTAAAGTACTGTGTGTTATACTACTTGAGAGTAAAGTACTGTGTGTTATATTGTGTGTTATACTATGTGTTAGACTACTTGAGAGTAAAGTACTGTGTGTTATACTGTGTGTTAGACTACTTGAGAGTAAAGTACTGTGTTATATTGTGTGTTATACTGTGTGTTAGACTACTTGAGAGTAAAGTACTGTGTGTTATACTATGTGTTAGACTACTTGAGAGTAAAGTACTGTGTGTTATACTGTGTGTTAGACTACTTGAGAGTAAAGTACTGTGTGTTAGACTACTTGAGAGTGAAGTACTGTGTGTTATACTGTGTGTTAGACTACTTGAGAGTAAAGTACTGTGTGTTATATTGTGTGTTATATTGTGTGTTATACTGTGTGTTAGACTACTTGAGAGTAAAGTACTGTGTGTTATACTGTGTGTTAGACTACTTGAGAGTAAAGTACTGTGTGTTATACTATGTGTTAGACTACTTGAGAGTAAAGTACTGTGTGTTATACTGTGTGTTAGACTACTTGAGAGTAAAGTACTGTGTGTTATATTGTGTGTTATACTGTGTGTTAGACTACTTGAGAGTAAAGTACTGTGTGTTATACTACTTGAGAGTAAAGTACTGTGTGTTATACTGTGTGTTAGACTACTTGAGAGTAAAGTACTGTGTGTTATACTGTGTGTTATACTGTGTGTTATACTGTGTGTTATATTGTGTGTTATACTGTGTGTTATATTGTGTGTTATATTGTGTGTTATACTGTGTGTTATACTGTGTGTTAGACTACTTGAGAGTAAAGTACTGTGTGTTATACTGTGTGTTATACTGTGTGTTATATATATACTATTATATATACTATTATCCCTGCGCTTGGCAACCTCTTGTGGGTTTGCCACCATTATTACTGCATATGCACCGACACTCGATTCCTCTGATGATGTGAAGGATTTGTTCTATGAGGAGTTAGACTCTGTGATCAAGGCAGTTCCAAAATCCGACTACATTTATATGCTCGGTGATTTCAATGCTCGTGTGGGCAAGGACTCGAGTTCATGGCCAGTGTGCCTTGGAAAATACAACATCGGTCGCATGAATGAAAATGGGCAAAGGCTGCTGGAGCATTGCACCAGTAATGACCTATGTATTACAAACTCTTTTTTTAAAACAAAAGAGATGCATAAGGTCACATGGAAACATCCAAGATCCGGCCATTGGCACCAGCTGGACTTCATCATCACACGGAGACAACATCTGAACCATATATCATTGACTCGTAGTTACCACAGTGCTGACTGTGATACGGATCATTCTTTGGTTGTTGCAAGGGTTAGACTGAGACCAAAGAGAATCTACACAGCTAAACACAAATCTAGCCCCAGGATTAATATTATTAACACTCATGATCCTGAAAAGTGCTTTCAGTTTCAACAGCAACTTGAAGACGCTTTCACTGATACACCAGAAAATTGTACAGTAAATGATAAATGGAATAAACTTAAGGAAACTCTTTGTAAAACTGCCGTAAAGGTTTACGGCACTGTGGATCATAAGAGGCAGGACTGGTTTGCGGCCAACAGCGAGACTCTGCAGCCCTTGATTGATAAGAAGAAGAAAGCTCTCTTAAGAAACAAGGAAAGACCAACGCGTAACACTCTGAGTGAGCTAAGGCAAGCTAGGAAGGATGTGCAAAAGGCTGCCAGGCAGTGTGCAAATGATTATTGGATCAAGTTATGTGAGTCCATTCAAATCGCAAGTGATAAGGGAGACATAAGAAGCATGTATGAAGGAATAAAGAAAGCCTGTGGTCCAGTGATCAAAAGAAGTGCACCATTGAAAACCTTGACTGGAGAAGTCATCACTGATAAGAAACAGCAGATGGACAGATGGGTAGAGCACTATTTGGAGCTTTACTCAAGTGAGACCAAACTAGCGGATAATGCCCTCAACGCCATAGAGGCTCTACCAACTCTTGACCACCTGGACACACTTCCCACCATAACAGAAGTTAAGTGTGCTATAAATGAACTTGCATCTGGCAAGGCTCCAGGTAAGGATGGGATTCCAATAGAGGTTATCAGGAGTGGGCAAGACACACTCACTATACAGATCCACCAGCTAATAGAGCTATGCTGGCGTGAAGGACAAGTCCCACAGGATTTCAAAGATTCAAGCATCATAACACTGTACAAGAACAAGGGCGATCGGAGCGACTGCAACAACTATAGGGGTATCTCACTTCTGTGTATTGTTGGAAAAGTATTTGCCAGAATTGTTCTGCGCAGACTTCAAGTCCTAGGAGATCAAGTCTACCCCGAATCACAGTGTGGCTTTCGACAGAACCGGTCTACCACTGATATGATATTCTCATTGCGACAAATGCAAGAAAAATGCCGTGAACAGAATCAACCACTGTTTATTGCCTTCATCGACCTCACAAAGGCATTTGATTTGGTCAGTCGTGAGGGTCTGTTCAAGGCACTAAAGAAGATTGGCTGCCCACCAACTCTTCTGTCTATTGTGGAATCGTTCCACACAGGCATGAAGGGTATAATCAAGTTTGATGGTGCAACTTCTGAAGAATTTGAAATCAAGAGTGGAGTTAAGCAAGGTTGTGTACTAGCTCCCACCCTCTTTGGAATATACTTTTCACTTCTACTGAAATATGCATTTCGTGATCAGGATGGTGGTATATACATTCACTCACGCTCAGATGGCGGCCTCTACAATGCTCAGAGATTGAAGGCTAAGACCAAAATTAGGAGGCTACTGATCAGAGAGTTGCTTTTTGCAGATGATGCTGCAGTTACGACCCACTCTGAGGAAGAATTGCAATGTCTACTATCTGCATTCTCCAATGCTTGTTCTGAATTTGGTTTAACAATTAGCAAAAAGAAGACACAGATTATGTCACAAGGTGCACATGGGGTACCATCAATCTTTATTGACGACGCCGAACTAGAGATAGTAGACCATTTTACATATCTAGGATCGGTGGTAAATAGCAAATTATCCCTAGATCAGGAAATCAACATCCGGATTGGTAAGGCAGCAACAACAATGAACAGGTTAAGAAAAAGAGTCTGGGAGAACAGGAAGCTTACTGCCAAAACAAAAGTCCTTGTCTATCAAGCCTGTGTCCTTAGTACTCTTCTCTATGGCAGTGAAACCTGGACAACTTACTCACACCAAGAGAACAATTTAAACAGCTTTCATATGCGGTATCTGCGAAGAATTCTTGGTATTAAGTGGCAAGACAAAATCACAAATACTGAAGTATTGGAAAGATCAGGTTGTGTGACAGTTTATTCCATGCTCAGTCTTCGTAGACTTAGATGGATAGGACATCTTAGGCGGATGGATGATGGTAGAATACCAAAGGATATCTTTTTTGGTGAATTACAGATGGGTAAGAGATCTCAGGGTCGGCCTCTACTACGATACAAAGATGTGTGTAAGCGGGACATGATTGATACAGGCATTGATAATGCACATTGGGAGCAAGTCGCCGCTGAACGTGTTGCATGGAGGGCAAATATCAGAAATGGAATAAAGTCAAAGGAGAAAATTATTGCAGAAAAGTCACACACCAAGCGTTTGAGACGTAAGATGGTGCATGATGGTGGAAATGACCACGTGTTCACATGCACCCACTGTGAACGGACATTTACAGCGCAAATTGGCCTTATCAGTCACACTCGCTACCGCCATAGTTAAGAGTTATTATGCCTTTTTAAAGCACAAACTATCGTCTGTCAAGACGGCAAGGTGCCAATGTATACTGTGTGTTATACTACTTGAGAGTAAAGTACTGTGTGTTATACTGTGTGTTAGACTACTTGAGAGTAAAGTACTGTGTGTTATACTGTGTGTTAGACTACTTGAGAGTAAAGTACTGTGTGTTATACTGTGTGTTATATTGTGTGTTATACTGTGTGTTAGACTACTTGAGAGTAAAGTACTGTGTGTTATACTGTGTGTTAGACTACTTGAGAGTAAAGTACTGTGTGTTATACTGTGTGTTAGACTACTTGAGAGTAAAGTACTGTGTGTTATATTGTGTGTTATACTGTGTGTTAGACTACTTGAGAGTAAAGTACTGTGTGTTATACTGTGTGTTAGACTACTTGAGAGTAAAGTACTGTGTGTTATACTGTGTGTTATACTGTGTGTTATAATGTGTGGATTTATGAGTACAGTACTGTGTGTTATACTGTGTGTTATACTGTGTGTTATACTGTGTGTTAGACTACTTGAGAGTAAAGTACTGTGTGTTATACTGTGTGTTATACTGTGTGTTAGACTACTTGAGAGTAAAGTACTGTGTGTTATACTGTGTGTTATACTGTGTGTTATACTATGTGTTATACTGTGTGTTAGACTACTTGAGAGTAAAGTACTGTGTGTTATACTGTGTGTTATACTACTTGAGAGTAAAGTACTGTGTGTTATACTGTGTGTTATACTGTGTGTTATACTACTTGAGAGTAAAGTACTGTGTGTTATACTACTTGAGAGTAAAGTACTGTGTGTTATACTGTGTGTTATACTGTGTGTTAGACTACTTGAGAGTAAAGTACTGTGTGTTATATTGTGTGTTATACTGTGTGTTATACTGTGTGTTATACTGTGTGTTATACTGTGTGTTATACTGTGTGTTATAATGTGTGGATTTATGAGTAAAGTACTGTGTGTTATACTGTGTGTTATACTGTGTGTTATACTGTGTGTTATACTGTGTGTTATACTGTGTGTTATACTGTGTGTTATACTGTGTGTTATATTGTGTGTTAGACTACTTGAGAGTAAAGTACTGTGTGTTATACTGTGTGTTATACTACTTGAGAGTAAAGTACTGTGTGTTATACTGTGTGTTATACTACTTGAGAGTAAAGTACTGTGTGTTATACTGTGTGTTAGACTACTTGAGAGTAAAGTACTGTGTGTTATACTGTGTGTTAGACTACTTGAGAGTAAAGTACTGTGTGTTATACTGTGTGTTATACTGTGTGTTATACTGTGTGTTATACTGTGTGTTATACTGTGTGTTATACTGTGTGTTAGACTACTTGAGAGTAAAGTACTGTGTGTTATACTGTGTGTTATACTGTGTGTTATACTGTGTGTTAGACTACTTGAGAGTAAAGTACTGTGTGTTATACTGTGTGTTATACTGTGTGTTATACTGTGTGTTATACTGTGTGTATTTATGAGTAAAGTACTGTGTGTTATACTGTGTGTTATACTGTGTGTTATACTGTGTGTTATACTGTGTGTTATAATGTGTGTTATACTGTGTGTTATACTGTGTGTTATAATGTGTGGATTTATGAGTAAAGTACTGTGTGTTATACTGTGTGTTATACTGTGTGTTATACTGTGTGTTATACTGTGTGGATTTATGAGTAAAGTACTGTGTGTTATACTGTGTGTTATACTGTGTGTTATACTGTGTGTTAGACTACTTGAGAGTAAAGTACTGTGTGTTATATTGTGTGTTAGACTACTTGAGAGTAAAGTACTGTGTGTTAGACTACTTGAGAGTAAAGTACTGTGTGTTATATTGCGTGTTAGACTACTTGAGAGTAAAGTACTGTGTGTTATACTGTGTGTTAGACTACTTGAGAGTAAAGTACTGTGTGTTATATTGTGTGTTAGACTACTTGAGAGTAAAGTACTGTGTGTTATACTGTGTGTTAGACTACTTGAGAGTAAAGTACTGTGTGTTATACTGTGTGTTATACTGTGTGTTATACTGTGTGTTATACTGTGTGTTAGACTACTTGAGAGTAAAGTACTGTGTGTTATACTGTGTGTTATACTGTGTGTTATACTGTGTGTTATACTGTGTGTTATACTGTGTGTTATACTGTGTGTTATACTGTGTGTTATACTGTGTGTTATACTGTGTGTTAGACTACTTGAGAGTAAAGTACTGTGTGTTATACTGTGTGTTATACTGTGTGTTATACTGTGTGTTATACTGTGTGTTATAATGTGTGGATTTATGAGTAAAGTACTGTGTGTTATACTGTGTGTTATACTGTGTGTTATACTGTGTGTTATACTGTGTGTTATAATGTGTGGATTTATGAGTACAGTACTGTGTGTTATACTGTGTGTTATACTGTGTGTTATACTGTGTGTTATAATGTGTGGATTTATGAGTAAAGTACTGTGTGTTATACTGTATGTTATACTGTGTGTTATACTGTGTGGATTTATGAGTAAAGTACTGTGTGTTATACTGTGTGTTAGACTACTTGAGAGTAAAGTACTGTGTATTATATTGTGTGTTAGACTACTTGAGAGTAAAGTACTGTGTGTTAGACTACTTGAGAGTAAAGTACTGTGTGTTATACTGTGTGTTATACTACTTGAGAGTAAAGTACTGTGTGTTATACTGTGTGTTATACTACTTGAGAGTAAAGTACTGTGTGTTATACTGTGTGTTAGACTACTTGAGAGTAAAGTACTGTGTGTTATACTGTGTGTTATACTGTGTGTTATACTGTGGGTTATACTGTGTGTTATACTGTGTGTTATACTGTGTGTTATACTGTGTGTTAGACTACTTGAGAGTAAAGTACTGTGTGTTATACTGTGTGTTATACTGTGTGTTATACTGTGTGTTAGACTACTTGAGAGTAAAGTACTGTGTGTTATACTGTGTGTTATACTGTGTGTTATACTGTGTGTATTTATGAGTAAAGTACTGTGTGTTATACTGTGTGTTATACTGTGTGTTATACTGTGTGTTATACTGTGTGTTATAATGTGTGGATTTATGAGTACAGTACTGTGTGTTATACTGTGTGTTATACTGTGTGTTATACTGTGTGTTATAATGTGTGGATTTATGAGTAAAGTACTGTGTGTTATACTGTATGTTATACTGTGTGTTATACTGTGTGTTATACTGTGTGTTATACTGTGTGGATTTATGAGTAAAGTACTGTGTGTTATACTGTGTGTTATACTGTGTGTTAGACTACTTGAGAGTAAAGTACTGTGTGTTATATTGTGTGTTAGACTACTTGAGAGTAAAGTACTGTGTGTTAGACTACTTGAGAGTAAAGTACTGTGTGTTATATTGCGTGTTAGACTACTTGAGAGTAAAGTACTGTGTGTTATACTGTGTGTTAGACTACTTGAGAGTAAAGTACTGTGTGTTATATTGTGTGTTAGACTACTTGAGAGTAAAGTACTGTGTGTTATACTGTGTGTTAGACTACTTGAGAGTAAAGTACTGTGTGTTATACTGTGTGTTATACTGTGTGTTATACTGTGTGTTATACTGTGTGTTATAATGTGTGGATTTATGAGTAAAGTACTGTGTGTTATACTGTGTGTTAAACTGTGTGTTATACTGTGTGTTATACTGTGTGTTATACTGTGTGTTATAATGTGTGGATTTATGAGTACAGTACTGTGTGTTATACTGTGTGTTATACTGTGTGTTATACTGTGTGTTATACTGTGTGTTATAATGTGTGGATTTATGAGTAAAGTACTGTGTGTTATACTGTATGTTATACTGTGTGTTATACTGTGTGGATTTATGAGTAAAGTACTGTGTGTTATACTGTGTGTTATACTGTGTGTTATACTGTGTGTTAGACTACTTGAGAGTAAAGTACTGTGTATTATATTGTGTGTTAGACTACTTGAGAGTAAAGTACTGTGTGTTAGACTACTTGAGAGTAAAGTACTGTGTGTTATACTGTGTGTTAGACTACTTGAGAGTAAAGTACTGTGTGTTATACTGTGTGTTAGACTACTTGAGAGTAAAGTACTGTGTGTTATACTGTGTGTTAGACTACTTGAGAGTAAAGTACTGTGTGTTATACTGTGTGTTAGACTACTTGAGAGTAAAGTACTGTGTGTTATACTGTGTGTTAGACTACAGCCATAAGAAATACATTAGGCTTGTAAACACAAAGGTTTGACAGGCATGTGTACTATCACCCGATTTGTATTCGGATTATTATGCCACCATATTATTCAATTTGTACAGCGAGATAATAAGATTGATAGGTGACATGCCAGGAATGTCGGTTGGTGGTCATATTGTAAATCGGAGTTATGCTTACATCATGGTTTTGGTCGCTGAAGATGGAATGCAATTACAAGAAATGATGGATATAATAACAACATTCAAAGTGAATGTTTTAAGTATTTAAATACTTTAATAACAAATATAGAATAGCAAGAAGACACTCGAATAGAAAAAGAAAAAACACAAAAAGATGAAGGAATATGGAGAAACCCTAAATAAAAACTAAGGGGGCAGCTAGAAATTTATACGATATGATTAGTGCAATAAGAACCAGAGCATAACCATTTGACCCAACTAAAATAATTAACAGCCAA